>OX940800.1:4488211-5061167 GCA_954870605.1 Acer campestre
TATGAGAAGATTGATTAAAAAAGATTAGGTTTTTTTTATTTTTATTTTTAAATAGTTCATACTCCATTATCAATGATGTATCATGTATGTTGTATTATTATTAGATGTAGATTTGTTTTGTGGTTTGGGAATTGTAAATCCTTTATTTTATTTTTAATATATATATAAAAAAAAAAAACAATAATTGATTGTTTACAAACCTAAATTCGATGGCATTGACTGTTCTAGAATTGTTGATATATACATAGCTGACTGATCCCTTTATCTAAAGGGAAAATATCGTTTTAGTCCCTATGGTTTACCTTATTATCCGTTTTGGTCCCCATCGTTCCAGTATTAGCCAGTTTAGTCATTCTGTGACGTTTTCCGTAAAAATCAGACCACCTGACATGTGCAAAAGGTCAAATGACCGTTATGCCCCTAATAACGATTTATCAAGGGAAAATATTGTTTTAGTCCCTATGGTTTACCATATTATCCATTTTGGTCCACGTCATTCCAGTTTTGACCACTTTAGTCCAAACGTTCACTATTAATTATTTTTTTGGTCCCTACCGTCAGGTTCTGTTAGGGTGCCGATAAACAAGTGAGGGTATATTGGTAAATGGATTGTTAATAATTTAATCAAATTAATAAATATAATTAAATTAAATAATACAAATTAAAATATTTTAATGAAAGATTAATATTAAAAATAATTAAAAAGTAATATTAAAATAATAATATTAAATATTTATGAAGTTAATAAAAAAATTAACTTAAAAAAAATAAAAGTGGAAACCCTAATCTGCTTTTCTCTCTCTCTCTCTCTCTCTCTCTCTCTTCTTCTTCTTCTTCTTTTTCTTCTTCTTCTTCATCTTCTTCAACCCACCACAACTCACTAAACCCTAACCTTAACCATTGCCCCCGCCGCCACCGCCACCACCCAAACACCACACCCTAGTCCCTCAAAACACTACCCACACCATTCTTTATCTCTCTCATCAGACCCAAACCCATCTATATCTCTTTGATTTCTTATTTGTTTGGAAATCAATCTCCCACTCAATCATCTTCCTTCTTTGTAAATCAATCCACACACCAAACATAACCTAGTCCTGAACACAAAAGGCGGCAAGAACAAAGACGACGGATTGACCCCTGATCAACGCCGCGAGAGGGACACCAAGGCTTTGCAAGAAAAGACAGCCAACAAGGCGGCGCAATCGACGTCTAGTAGGGACGCCGAAGGTAAAAACAGTACTAAGAAATAATAATACCTAGATAGTTTGTGTTGATTTGACTTTTGGTACTGGGGTTTGATTGAGATTTCAGTGATCTGTTTGGAGCTTTTATTGGGTGTGTTGACAAATCAATTTGATTTATTATTGTTTTAATTTGCTTTATATAATTTTAAAATTATTATTTTTAAAATTTAATTAAAAAGGATTTATTATTATTATTTTTAAATCGTTATTAGGGGCATAACGGTCATTTGACCTTCTACACATGTCAGGTGGTCTGATTTTCACGGAAAACGTCACAGAAGGACTAAACTGGCTAATACTGGAACTACGGGGACCAAAACGGATAATAGGGTAAACCATAGAGACTAAAATGATATTTTCCCTAAATGATTAACAATCCATTTACCAATATACCCTCACTTGTTTAACGGCACCCTAACAGAACCTGACGGTAGGGACCAAATAATTAATTAATAGTGAACGTTTGGACTAAAGTGGTCAAAATTGAAACGACGGGGACCAAAATGGATAATATGGTAAACTATAGGGACTAAAACGATATTTTCCCTTATCTAAATTGTGTTGAAACTTGAAACACATTGATATGTGTTCCATGAAATTAATGGAAAACGTTGCCGCCTAATCTCCTATTTCCACCTTCCATGTTTATGTTTCACGAAATTAATGGACGTCCATTAATTTGACACGTATGTGATGTTATTACTTTACGACGTGTGTGATGTTATTACTTTTAAAGATGTATAGTGGGGAATGTTATCTACCTTTCCCATTTGTTTTTTCATTCATTATTTGACATGTATGTGTGCTCAACAAAATACGTTTTATATGTTCGTTTTGAAAACCTTATTTAACCACTATAGTGGAGAATGCTATCTACCTTTCCTATTTGTCTTTCTCATTTGCTTTTTCCACTCATTACTTGACACGTATACATTTTTTCATTTAATAAAAAATTGAGTAAATTGCACTGGTGGCCATCACTTTTAGGAAAAAAATACCAGTTTAGTAACCACTTTTACCCAACGCACCAAAATGACCATTTTTGGCAGACATATCGTTAACGGTGGCCATTTTACAAATTTTCCGTCCAAATTCTAACGGAAATACTGATGTGGCAAACGCAGTGTTAAATAAAGATTATTAAATTAAATAAAAAACAATTAAAATACAATAAAGATTATGAAATTAAATAAAAAAACAATTAAACATAAAAAAATCAGTTCTTCTTCATCAGTTCTTCTTCTTCTTTACCTGACCAAACCCAGAAAACTCAATTCAACAAAATCGATACCAGAAAAAAAAAAATCCACGGCGGCCGCCGTCTAAACCCACCGTCTAGATCAAAGTATCAAACCCACCACCAGACTATCTCAGACCACCACGACACCACCACCATTAGATGATTTAGACCAACTCCTCCCACATCTCTTCATCTTCATCATCAAACACTAATCATCCCCAATCAATTAAAAAAAAATGAAACACATTTTCTTTATCAATCTATAAATCAACTTTAATCAGATTCCACACACAAAATCAAGAAAATTTGATGATTTCAAAAAAAAATTAGGATCGATCGAGAGAGATTGACATCGATTGATCGAGAGAGAGAGAAAGAGAGAAAGAGAGAGAGAGAGAGAGAGAGAGAGAGAGAGAGAGAGAGAGAGAGAGATCGGAGTGGCTAGGGGTAGTGGTTATGGTGATTTCGGCAGGCTAGGGTATGGTGTTTGGGTGGTGGTGTCGGCGGCGACGGTGGCTAGGGTTAAAGTTTGTGTTTGAGTTGGAGACGATGATGGTGGTGGTCGTGTGAGTGAGTTGGAGAAGATTATGGTGGTGGTATGGATTTGGAGAAGATGATGGTGGTGGTCATGTGAGTGAGTTGGAGAAGATGATGGGGATTTCTTTTACTGATATTAATATTCTTGGTTCCCTTTGGTTTTTAACAATCTTATTTTTTTAAAAAAAAAATTGTTCTCCACCATTAATGTTGTATTTTAGTTGTTTTTTTTATTTAATTTAATAATCTTTATTTAACATTCTGTTTGCCACATCAGCATTTCCGTTAGAATTTGGACAGAAATTTGATAAAATGGTCACTGTCAACGATATGTCTGCCAAAAGTGGCTATTTTGGTGCGTTGGGTAAAAGTGGTTACTAAACTAGTATTTTTACTTAAAAGTGGTGGCCACTAATGTAATTTTCTCTAAAAAAAATTCACTTTTTGCTGCAAAGCTTGTTTACGTCTTTACCCATGATGGCTGCTTATATTATTTCATTAATCAAGTTTTACAGCAAAAAGTGAGAGTTTTTTATTAAATAAAAAAATGTATACGTGTCAAACAATGAGTGAGAAAGGTAAATGGAAAAGGCAAATGAGAAATGTAGATAACATTCCCCTAGTTATAATAGGGTTAAGCTTTAAGCTTCTATACGATTGGTGGGTCAATTTCTAGATTTTAGATTTCAATCTAATTATATATGAATGAATGATTTAAAAATTAAAAAAATTAAAACAAAAAGAAACTAACTCTTTCTTGTATAACTTTTAATTAGGTATTATTGTAGCTAAATCCATCAATAATAAATCAATATTGCTAAACATCCCACCTAAAATCTCACATTTTTCATCCCACCATATGTGGCATGTGAGGTGTCAAATGATGAGTGGATACATTAGGTAGGTAAGATAAATTATCATTAATGTGTATCCACTCACAATTTGGCACCTCACATGCCACATGTGGTGGGATGAAAAATGTGTGATTTTAGGTGGGATGTGTAGCATACTGATAATAAATATAATATCGATTAGATTATAATTTAAGGAGTCCATTTTTGCTCACCCCCCTTGAAAGGGGGGTAAGCATTACCCCCTCCCATACACATGACATGTGTCTATGGAGGGGTAAAATTGTCTAAAAATTTAATCTTCTATGACATATGTCATCCATTTAAGAGGGGGCAATGGTTACCACCCTTGAAGGGGGGTGAGCAAAAGTATTCTCTAATTTAAGGGGGACATTATTGCTATAAATTTTTTGTGCAAGATTTTTATTTATTGGATGTAATAAATAATTTTGTAATACTTTAAATAGAGGCGGGACCAGTTGTCTGCATGGGCGATTATATTAAAATAAAATAAAAAATTATGGAGCACCAAACTTAAAGAGTGGTAAATTTTTTATTTATTATTTTTTTTTTTTTGAAGAAAAAGAGTGGTAAATTTTAGCGGTAAAATTATAATTTTTTTTTTTTCAAAACTCATTTGGAATTATACTGAGATAATTATGAATTTTCCTTTGTATTTAATTTTTAATAGATCAAATTGCGATAGAGTACTCTGACTTTAGGTGTAATTGCAACTAGATTGCACTTTTTTTTTTTTTTTTTTAATTAATGACATGTTATATAATCTTTGACCAAAAAATTGACCGATAGGGTTAAATACGTTAAAGGTTGTCGGTTGACCTTCAAATATAATGAAATGTCAAATTTAGAGTAATATTATATAACCTAAAAAATTAATTAAAAATTCAACTTAAATGATGTGATAAATGAGTTGTCATCGCCATATAAATCACATGGTTATGTGGTGAATGATATGGTAAAGATAAATCATTTGGATAGGCTTTTGGGCTTTTTTTTTGGATTAACTAGCATTAGTGTTTTATTTCTTTAATTAAATGTTAAATAAATAAAAAAATCTTTCAAAAAATATATATATATATTGGAGGAGATCTAGACCAAATCCCCTCCATGGATATCTCCCAAGATCTCCATTAAGTTAGATAGGGTTTCCCATATCTCTTCCATAAATGGTCTCAGATCTCCCAATAATTTTTCCCTTGAATAAATAAATATATATATATATATATTAATTCTTAAATGAGTGGTGCTATTGGCACACTTATTACTAAACTATTTATACCCCACTTTTTAAATTATTTAGTATTTTAGTATTCTAAAAAAATCAATTCTACATATTTATAAATTGATTGGTACATATTTAATATATTTGGAATTAGTTTTACACATTTGAGTTACAAACAATTTTTATTTTTTTAGATTGCTTTCACCAAATTTTACATATTTTACACATCCACTATTTAGTTCTTTATCCAATTTTACTTCAAGTCTTCAATAATTTTATTATTAACTATTATATTGGAAATTTTTATAAATTTGTTAATGCTTCTTCTAAAATAATTTTCAATCTAAATTATTTTAACAATAATTTAATTGTTTAGAATTAAAAAATTATTTTAATAATATGCAAAATATCCATGGACTTTCGGGGTGAAATTCGTGAAATTTCAGGAATATCGAGAGATTTTTACGGATATTTCGAAATCAGCTGCTTATTCTGCAGGATATTGGATATTCGCCTGTTTCGATATCGGTCCCTCTAAAATACGGATATATCAGTGAATATTTCGATATATCTATCAATATTTAGTTCTTTGATTATATGTACGATTAATTAAAATAATAGCAGCATCGACGGTAGAAAAATACGAGAGAAATTCAGGTGCATCGCAATTCATGGTACATCTTTAGGAGAGAAACTTGGGGGCATCTGATCCACCATGCATCCTCCGTTACGATCCCACCACATTGTTGAAATATTTTATGTGGCAGGATCGTAGCGGGGGATGCATGGTGTTGGTCAGGATTGAACCATCTTTATTCGGGACCAACCTTATCTTGTCGATTTTTTAAACACAAATTGAGACACCATTTTTTGACAGCTGATTTGAGTCCATAAAAAAATAAAATAAAAAATAAAAAATAAAAAATAAAATGTATGGTTTAAGCATCGTAAAAAACTAAGGATGATTTTTAGTTTGGTTTAGGTATAGGGAAATAAAAATGACTTTATATGCTTTTTTTAAGATGAATAGAATTGAGAAAAAATAAATTGTAAGTAAAAAATTAATTAATATATATTAATTATGAATTTTTATGTACTATTTATTTTACGTAATTAATCAATTATTAATTTATATATTTGTTGGGCTTTAAAGGATTCTTTTTAAAATTATTATCTTATATATTTAGTGAGGTTATTATTTTAATCGATTGTTTGAATCGGACCAAAAGATTTTATTATTTAGACGAGTCTATTTGGTTGTTTGTCTTCACCATCATAAATGCTAGACTCAACCTGTTGGCAGGGCAGTTGACATGGTGGATGGGGTTGTGTGGGGTCTCAATCCCATTTAAGGATCCATAAACGTGAGAGTAAATGAGCTTTATTAAATTTTCAAGTCAATTTGGACAACATTTGCCGGAATGGGACTAGATTTGACGCGTAAAACAAATTATAATCCAACCAAAGTTTTGTTAATTTAAGCATTAAGACCACACCAAACATTATTATTGAAAAATTACAGGAAAGAAGATAATAAACACAAAGTGTTTGACAAAAGATCTGAAAGAAGAAAGTGTTTGGATTCTGAGAAAAATTCCATTTAGAGAGAAAACTTTCTTCTCTGATTTTTGATTTTCATATTGATTGATTTGAACATACAGCCTTTTACAATATATATACAAGAATTTTCACTCACACATGGTTTATGCATGTTTCCTGAAAATCCGGAAAGGCTGACCAATACAAAACATTTTCAATCCACATCAGCATAGTTTGTTATTTAGATAACAAGTAACAGAGCTCTAACGGTCAAGCTCTAACAGTCAACCACCGTTTCATCTGTTACCGTTAGTGTCAATATTGCATATTAGACTTGCTCTGTTTTTGTCAACAAGCTGAGCTTGCTTTTGAATGCTGATGCCATGATCTGGAAGACCATCCTTCACATCCCCCCGCAAACCAAACTGGGGAGAGCTCACCAGATTGAGTTTGGAGCAGAGAAAATAAAAACGATCCTTAGAGAAACCCTTCGTGAAGATGTCTGCAATTTGCTGATCAGTGGGCACATACCGTGTGTCAATTTCACCAGAGATCACCTTCTCACGAATGAAGTGCGTGTCAATATCGATGTGCTTCGTTCGCTGATGAAACACAGGATTTTGAGAGAGGGAATTAGCACCAATATTGTCACACCAAACGACAGAACAAGGCTCAACCGAGACACGAAGCTCCTTCAGCAGAGAGTGAAGCCAGAGAACATCTGTTGTGACCTGAGCCATAGACCTGTACTCAGCCTCCGTACTCGATCGTGCAACCACACGCTGCTTTCTGGAGCACCAAGAAATGAGATTACCTCCTAGAAGAACACAATTCCCGCTGGTGGAACGCCTGTCATCAACACAACTAGCCCAGTCAGCATCCGCGAAAGCTTCAACAGAGAAGGATGCTGCAGGCCGAAAGTGAAGACCAATGAAAGGAGACCCCTTGAGGTACCGAAGCACCCTCTTACATGCCTGCCAGTGAACCAAGGTAGGACACACCAAAAATTGACTCAATTTATTAACAATATAAGAGATATCAGGACGTGTGTGTGTGAGGTACTGAAGAGCACCAATGGTGCTGCGGTAGAGAGTGGGATCAGAGAAAGGAACACCATCTGTCAAGGACAATTTTGACCCAGCAGCAACAGGAGTGGCAATCGGCTTAGCTTCAGACATATTGGTCTTGATCAACAAGTCAGAAATGTACTTAGCCTGAGTTAGATAAAGACCAGAACCATCCCTGAAAGCTTCAAAGCCAAGGAAATAGCTGACAGGGCCAAGAGTTTTCAAGGCAAAGCTGCTGTGAAGAACTGCAATCAACTCCTTAACAAGCTTGTGATTGCTGCCAGTGATGAGTATATCATCCACATAAACCAGCAAATACAAGGAATCCTTACCAGAAAATTTCATGAATAAAGAAGTATCAGAAACAGAATTGAAGAATCCCCAAGCCATCAAGGCTGTTCTGAGTTTATGAAACCAGCTCCGTGGAGCTTGTTTTAAGCCATAAAGAGACTTATGGAGCCTACAAACATGGGAAGGACGCATTGAATCCACAAAGCCCTCAGGCTGAACCATATAAACCAGCTCCGAAAGATCGCCATTCAAAAAGGCGTTGTTTATGTCCACTTGCTCAATCGGCCAACCAAAAGTAACAGCCATTGTGAAAATGACCCTGATAGTTGAAGCCTTAACAACAGGGCTGAAAGTATCAACAAAGTCAAGACCAGGGGTTTGATGGAAACCCTTAGCAACCAACCTCGCTTTGTGCTTAAGGAGAGTCCCATCCTGCTTATACTTGGTCCGAAAGACCCATTTACAGCCAAGAACATTCATGTCAGAAGAAAAAGGAACCAATGACCAGGTCTTGTTCGACTGCAAGGCATCAAATTCCTCTTGCATTGCATGAAACCACTTTGGATCCTTCACAGCCTGTTTAGCCGATGTAGGATCAACTTCAGCCAAGTAACTTTTCGGAATTGACTGAAGAGAATGCATAGAAGAATAGACTTTAGGCTTGAATATGCCACTCTTGGACCTAGTAGTCATTGGATGAGTTGAAGAGATTGGACAAGAAACAGCTGGGACCTCAGAGATAGAAGAAGGAACTGGTACAGGAGAACCTGATGAAGAAATCATAGGATCAGTTGTAACAACAGTAGTAGACCCTGGTGGCTGCAAAACAGGAGATAAGGAAGAGGAATGTGGTAGCTGAGATGGACCAGGTGTGGAGGAACATGGACCAACTGACTCAGGTGGACAAGGAACCCGAGACATAACCTCCTGAAAAACAGAAAAAGGCACACTGACAGGGGAAGTCCCAATAGGTGCCGTGAGAGGTGGAAGAGTTGGAAAGATAGCCATAAAAGGAAATTCCAACTCATTGAATTCAACATGTCTAGACACATAAATCCTACCAGACGAGTGAAGACACTTATATCCCCTATGAAGTTGGCTATACCCAATAAACACACACTTGGTGGTGTGAAAATTGAACTTGTTTCTTGAATAGTCTCTAAGATATGGAAAGCAACTACAACCGAAGGTCTTAAAGAAACTATAGTTCGGCTGCTTTTTATACAACTTTTCAAAAGGAGAAATGAAATGAAAAGAGGCTATGGGCATGTTGTTGATCAAAAAGACAGCAGTACTAAAAGCTTCATACCAGTATTTTAGAGGCATATTGGCATGAGCCAATAGTGTCAAACCGGTTTCTACTACATGTCTATGCTTCCTCTCAGCCACTCCATTTTGCTGGTGTGTATGAGGACATGACATTCTAACTTGAATACCTTGTTGAGCAAGATAGGGAGCAAAAGCAATGTATTCACCACCCATATCGGTATGCAAGCATTTGATTCTCCTATCAAATTGCAACTCCACATTCTTTTGAAACTTTTTAAAGACCTCAAGAGCCTCAGATTTTAGCCTTAACGGAAAAAGCCAAGAAAATCTGGTATGTGCATCAATGAATGATATGTAGTAGCGGAAGCCATCTGTGGATAGCATAGGGGCTGGCCCCCATATGTCGGAATAAATGAGCTCAAGAGGAGAGCTAGCAGAGATATCCAATCTTGAGAATGGTAACCTGTGCAATTTCCCAAGCTTACAAGAGTCACAAAAATGAGGAACATTAAATTTATTAGAAAAGGATAACTTGTTCAACATTTTCTGTAAAATCAGTGGAGCAGGATGCCCCAATTTGGCATGCCAAACATTGGCATTCACAACAGCCAAGAGAGCATGTTGTGACTTGGATTCAAACATGTGTCCAAGGCCCTTATTTGCAGAAGAAAAACAGGCAGAATTTCCCCTTCTTCTTTTTCTTCTTCTTTAAGCACCCCTTGTAGCAAAACCCTCTTCGTTTTGCGATCCTTAATCACACATAGATCATCATAGAACTCAGCAACAGCGTTGTTGTCATGTGTAAATTTAGAAATACTTAGCAAATTCTTAGTAATTTGTGGGACATGCAGTATATTGTTGAGAAAAAGATGCTGAATTGGCTGTGTGTGAGTTTTGACTACTGTGCTGCCTATATGTGATATTTTTAACTGATTTCCATTGCCAACAATAAGAGAATCATTACCTCTGTAGCTTGATCTCATAGATAGATTGCCGAGGTCAGAGGTGATATGGTTTGTAGCACCAGAATCAATGTACCAGGAAGGATCATTTACAGACTCAGGTGTGGCCATGTATGCTGAACTTTGAAAATAATTGGCCTGTGGCTCAGCTATACCAGAACTTGTGGTAGCTTGAGAGAAAGCACCACCATAACCTTGACCAGTAAAACCTTGTTGAGAACCATTCTGCAGATACTGATTCTGAGATTGACCATTGATGCTGTTGTGTTGATGGAAATAAGCTTGATTCTGCTGATGTTGAGGAGGAGGAGCTTGAAAACCTTGATCAAAATGATGAAAACACTTAAGAGCTCCATGTCCAGGTTTGTTGCAAACTTGACAGTGAATTCTACCTCTTCCACCAAAACGTCCACCTCTGCCTCTTCCACGGTGACCTCCTCTATTGTTGTTATTGTAGGAGCCACCATTGTTGTAGGAGCCACCGTCTCCATGTGTGAGTAGTAAGAAATGTGCATCCTCAAAAGTAATGAACCTTTGCTGAGCAGTTATTACTGAGACAATTGAGTCGAAATCATGGCCAACTCCATACATCAGACACATGACTAGATCTCTGTCTCTGACATCTTCTCCAGCAGCAAGTAAAGCATCACCAACATTCTTTATTTTAAGAACAAAATCGCTTACCGAATCAGCACCTTTCTTCATTGTTTGAAGCTGATTTCTGAGCTGAAGTATTTTAGCCATTGATTGTTGTGAGTAGATTCTTTCCAGTCTGTTCCAGACTTCACAGGATGTTTGACAGCCAACAACCTGTCCAATGACACCTTCACTCACAGTAGAGTAGATCCAGGCCATCAGGATTTTATCAATCCTTTTCCAGTTTGAGTATGCCTTACTTGTTCTTTTCTCAATATACTTTTCACCAGATTCACCAGTTACTTCCACATTTACATAACTATTTGAAGGTTGATTGATACCGAGAAGATAATCTTCGAGATCAAGACCTTGTATCACCGGAAGAACTTGTGTTTTCCAGTAGATATAATTCGATCTTGTGAGTTTAATATGCAGGTTGAAGTTCAAGCTCTTTGAAATAGAAGAAAACTCCATCGCTGATGCAGTCAGTGATTGAGAACTTTGATTTTGATCAGTTTCATGAACAGATGAGTTTTCACGAGAATGTTGATTTTGATTAGGAATAGGAGAATCAGTTTGATTAGCCATGACGTTAGTCAAAAGCTCTGATACCATGAAAAATTACAGGAAAGAAGATAATAAACACAAAGTGTTTGACAAAAGATCTGAAAGAAGAAAGTGTTTGGATTCTGAGAAAAATTCCATTTAGAGAGAAAACTTTCTTCTCTGATTTTTGATTTTCATATTGATTGATTTGAACATACAGCCTTTTACAATATATATACAAGAATTTTCACTCACACATGGTTTATGCATGTTTCCTGAAAATCCGGAAAGGCTGACCAATACAAAACATTTTCAATCCACATCAGCATAGTTTGTTATTTAGATAACAAGTAACAGAGCTCTAACGGTCAAGCTCTAACAGTCAACCACCGTTTCATCTGTTACCGTTAGTGTCAATATTGCATATTAGACTTGCTCTGTTTTTGTCAACAAGCTGAGCTTGCTTTTGAATGCTGATGCCATGATCTGGAAGACCATCCTTCACAATTATACCTTCAAATTTGTTGCATGCAATGTCTCTAGCGAAACTCAACACGGTTAGAATAATTAAGAAGTCTAAAAATCTATATCTTCTTAATTAAACTTTGGAGATATTTAATTAAGCCTAGCCGTCCAATTGCCGGCATTGAATCGAATTTATGCAAAAAAAATTAAAGAGAATAGTTAAAGGCCTCTCAATTAGGTTTCACTTTGTTGAGCTGAGGACTTTATGAGAAGATTGATTAAAAAAATGATTAGGTTTTTTTGTTTTTTTGTTTTTTTTTTTTAAATAGTTCATACTCCACTATCAATGATTTGGACTGTATTCTCAAGAAATGTGATAGAAAGAGGGAGATGTATCATGTATGTTGTATTATTATTAGATGTTGATTTGTTTTGCGGTTTGGGAATTGTAAATCCTTTATTTTATTTTTAATAAAAAAAAAACAATAATTAATTGTTTACATACCTAAATTCGATGACATTGACTGTTCTAGAATTGTTGATATATACGTAGCTGACTGATCTCTTTATCTAAATTGTGTTGAAACTTGAAACACATTGATATGTGTTCCATGAAATTAATGGAAAACGTTGCCGCCTAATCGCCTATTTCCACTTTCCATGTTTATGTGCCACTTTTCTTAAATAATCTAAGAATTTTTGTTTCTAATTTTTTTATTATTTCTCATTCTTTTAAGAGTCAAAATGACCTTATTACTAATCTAACATACTTAACAATCGATTAACCCAAACAGTCAACCGTTTAATCAAGGAAGTAAACAGTCATTTTGTGAAAAACACAATCCAATTATAATTTGACCAATTTGCCCTTTTTAATACTATAATCCTCTACTCTCACAACTTATGCTTATAAATGTCTTGTCCAGTTTGTGGCTTTGTGCAATCAACACAATCAATACAAACCTTACTTCTTCTTATTCAATCTAAGAATCCATCCTTGTCAAGTTCTCCAAAGCTTCCAAGTCTTCCTGATCATCAACCATGAAAATCCCAAAACCACATGCAATCCTACTCGCAAGTCCTGGCATGGGACACATCATCCCAGTTATCGAACTAGCCAAACGCTTCGTCTCTCAACATGAATTTCAAGTCACTGTCTTTGTCGTGGCAACTGATGCCTCGACAGTCGAGTCCCACCTTCGCAACTCATCGGAGTACACTACGAATCTCTTTAACGTCGTCTCTCTTCCATCCGTCGATATATCTGCCCTTGTTGATACAGATGCTTCATTAACAGCAAAAATTGTTGTGATGATGCATGAGTCATTACCAGCCCTTCGATCTGCAATCTCGGCTATGAAGCCTCGTCCAACGGCTATCATTGTCGATTTCTTTGGAACCGAAGCTATGACGATGGTGGCTGACGAGTTTGGGATGTTAAAGTACATGTTCATGCCTTCCAACGCATGGTTACTTGCAACCATGATTTATGGTCCTGCAATTGATGAAATAGGTTTAGACGAGCATGCTAACAAGAAACTACCACTGAAAATCCTGGGTTGCACGGCGGTCCAGTTCGAGGACACACTTGAACCGTTTCTCGACGTAAAGGGTCCGATGTTTCAAGGGTTTTTAGGTGTTGGGATGGCGATTTCAACAGCTGATGGATATCTGGTGAACACTTGGGAGGATTTGGAGCCCAAAACACTTGTAGCTCTTAGAGACGCCAAGTTGTTGGGACGAGTCGCGAAGGCTCCAATTTATCCAATTGGTCCACTGGCTAGACCGGTCAGGCCACCGGTTCAGAGGAACCAAATGCTGGACTGGCTCGATACGAAACCGAGTGAGTCAGTGATATATGTGTCGTTTGGGAGTGGTGGATCCCTGTCAGCAAAACAAATGATAGAGCTGGCTTGGGGTCTTGAGCTGAGTCAGCAGAGTTTTGTTTGGGTGGTGCGCCCTCCTATAGAGAATGATGTATCTGAGTCTTATCTGACGGCTAGAGATGATTCTGATGATCATGGCGTCGGTAAATACTTGCCAGACGGGTTCTTGAGTCGGACCCACAGTGTAGGCTTGGTGGTCTCTACGTGGGCCCCACAAGTGGATATATTAGGGCATCCATCCGTGGGTGGATTTTTATCGCATTGTGGATGGAATTCAACGTTGGAGAGTATAGTAAACGGGGTACCGATGATTGGGTGGCCGTTGTTCGCTGAGCAAAAGATGAATGCTACGATGCTGACGGAAGAGATTGGGGTGGCTTTACGATTGAAGGAGTCATCATTGGATGGAATTGTAGGGAGAGAAGAGATCAAGATGATGATCAGAAGAATAATGATGGACAAAGAAGGGCATGAAAAGAGAAGTAGAGTGAAGGAAGTGAAATGCAGTGCAGAAAAAGCTTTGAATAATAAAGATGGTTCCTCTTATAATTCACTATTACAAGTTGTGGAAGAATGTGAGATCCGATTGCAGCCTTGCAGGGACTAATTGCAAAGGCTCGAGGTTCATGAGCTAGCTAGCTAACCATGCTTGATCATGCATGCCACTGCATTAATTTCATTGTTTTTATTAGGTAACTTTGCGAAGGTAGAAGTTAGTTTTTACTGAATTAATTAACATATAGTTATCAAGGTGTGTATTTGGTTAAATAGAAGAAGGTACATGTTTCAATTTGATATAATATAACTATAAAATTGTTTCAAATCTTGTGTTAAATATCATGTTTCTGATCATTCCCGAATACAGAGGCGAATGTAAGGGGTGGGGTGCCATGGGGCCATGGGCCCCCCAACCAATTAAAAAAAAAAAAAAAATCTATTATGTATAACCAGGGTTGGGCCTGAGATATTCGAGGCCCAAGACGAACTATAAAAAATGAGGCCCTTAATACTCTTCGTACGTATGCTTACTTGATTATTTTAAAAGAAAGTTCCAAAAAAAAAAAAAAAAAAAAGATTTAATCTTTGAAATTTGGACAAAAACTTATATTTGAAGAGAACAAATTCTACCTTGTATGGCTGTATCACAAGTTTGACAAAACCTGCTCTCTTATAATCTTTCAAACTCAATCACATCCAAAAAACATCATGCATGCACGAGTGAAAGGTCATTTTAATTAAATAGTAAATTTCAACGAACAGTTATGATGTTTGCTAGTTAATTGACACTCACTCCCCTACTGTTAGTCAAACTTAACTGTTAACAATGTTTGACCAACAAAATTAAGGGTATTTTCATCATTTCAAATTTTTTTTTTTTTTTTAAAAGTTAGAATTTGTTCTCTTCAAATATAATTTTAAAATTCTACCTCGTATCACAAGTTTGACAAAAACTTGCTCTCTTCAAATATAATTTTAAAATTTTACCATATATCACAAGTTTGACAAAAACTTGATCTCTTATAATCTTCCAAACCCCATCACATTCGGAAAACAACATTTATGAACATCGTGCATGGACAATTGCACATTAAAGTTCATTTTAATTAAAGAGCAAATTGCACCGAATTGTTATGAGGTTTGCTAGTTAATTGACACTTACCTCCCCTGCCATTAGTCAAACTTAACTGTTAACCATGTTTGACCGACAAAAGTAAGGGTATTTTCATCATTTCAAACTTATTTAAAAAAAATAAAAAGTTAGAATTTGTTCTCTTCAAATATAATTTTAAAATTCTACCCCGTATCATAAGTTTGACAAAAACTTGCTAAATTCTACCCGTATCATAAGTTTGATAAAAACTTGCTCTCTTCAAATATAATTTTAAAATTCTACCCCGTATCATAAATTTGACAAAAACTTGCTCTCTTATAATCTTCTAAACTCCATCACATCCAAAAACAACATTTATGAACATCATGCATGCATAATTGCACATTAAAGGTCATCAAGTAAGCATACATATGTCTTGATACTCTATGTATGCTTACTTGATTATTATTTTTCTCGAATAAATACTTATAAAAATTAATATAATAACTCAAACTCAAGATTATAACACAATAAAATAGTAAATAAATAGTACTAATTAACCTTACATACAAAAAATAAAAATAAAAAGATTTTTTGAAAAAGAAAAATATATATATATATTGATTTAATTACCTTCAAAATAACAACTTCTAGAGAGGTTTTTTTTATATATATTTTTATTTTTTATTTATTTTTTATTTTTTAGAGATATAAAAGAGGATTATTTATGACAAAGATGAGTATTGCTAGGATTCAACCCACTGCTACCCTTGATCCAATGTTGTTGTAAGAAATGATAAATGAGTTTCTATTTGTGGGCCTTTAAAAAAATTATTTGTATGCAGGGGTCATTTTTAAAGTCATTTATAGGTTGAGTTTTCATTGGTGAGCCTTTTGAAAAAAAAATAAAAAAAATAATGTGTATAGTAAGCCATTTTTAAAGTCATTTATGAGCCTATTTTGTTTAAAATCTTATATGAACTATATTTTAAAATTAATATTTTTTAACTACAATTTGGGGGGCGGTTGCCTCACTAGGCTCCCTCTAATGTCAGGCCTGTATATAACATTAAAATGTAAACCAATAAATAAATAAATAAATTATTGTACATAAAATGTGATATATATACAAAATAGGTGATAATATTATCTTGTCCCTTTATTATTTTTATAATATAAATTAATTAATAATTTTTGTTTCCATAATTCTATTGACCATGAAAATAAGAAGCAAAATCAATCCATTTTAATATTTTAATTTTCTATTATTTCATATATTATTACCTAATCTAGTGTGTATTATATATATAATATTTTTTTTTTTTTTTAGATTTCACTAGAACAAACTAAGAGAGATAATATATATATTTTTTTGAAAACTGGAGAGAGATTAATTAGGAGAGAGTGTTTAATATAGTAATAACATATTTATGAGAGAGAGTTTAATACGTAATATTTAATCTAATAATTTAAGAGAGATAATTTTTTTTAATAATCTAATTAATTTGGAGTGTCTTTAAACTTTTTTGTCTTGTTTAGTAATTTTAATTTAGGTTAAAATTGTCATTAATAAAAAAAATTAAATAGGAGTGTGAATAGATAATTTGTGTATTGTAAGGAGAAGCTCTTTATATATATATATATAAATATATATGTATTTATTTTGCTAATTACAAATTAACCCCAACTAAAATAGAGAAATCAATAGGATATTGTTCCTATTTTGATTTTGATTTTGATTTTGATTTTTTTTTGAAAGATTACACTAATTTGGGGTTTTATGAGGGAGGGGGTGAGACTTGAACCCACAACCTAGTGGTGTGGGTGTGAAGAGTTTTACCACTTGACCAACTTTAAATTATCATTTTATTACAATTGTGGGCCAAAGACTATTACACTATTTCTGGTTCAGTTCGGGTTTCGAACTGGTGGTTCTAGATTGGTTATGAACCCTTTTTAAACAATAATAATAATAAATTATAAAAATAATTATTAGAGAATTGAGTAATTGAGAGAGAATTGGAGAATTGGAGCGAGGAGAAATGAAATGGGAGGGTGTATTTATATTTTATAAGAAAAGGGTTTGAAATAAAAAATAAAAATAAAAATTTAATATGTATTTACAACATGACTACACCGGACAATTCAGTATAAACTTACCGATTGATAGAAGAAAATTAAGTACACTTGAAATCCAATAACAAAATAAACAAGAAGATCACTTTTTTCCGTTTGTAGAAAAGGAAGAGTTCTGTTTGCCTTTTGATTTGATTGTCTGGTGTGTTGTTTTCGAATGAAAGAAGTTAAACAATTTAACAATTGAAATAAGGGGACAAAACGGAAATAGAAATCAATTGGCAATAATGAGAGAATTATTCTCTTTTAATTATAGCAATTAAATAATTTGAATTAAGGAATTAAGTTTCCTTTTAATTTTGAAATAAAACTAAAACGGAAATAATCACTAGTGATTGATATCCTTAAATTCAAAAATGGAAATCAATTGGCAATAATGAGAGAATTATTCTCTTTTAATCATAGTAATTAAATCATTTGAATTAAAGATTTAAGTTTCCTTTTAATTTTGAAATAAAACTAAAACAGAAATAATCACTGGATATCCTTAAATTCAAATTTGGAAATCAATTGACAATAATAAGAGAATTATTATCTTTTACTTGTAGCAATTCAATCATTCGAATTAAGGATTTAAGTTTCCTTTTAATTTTTAGAAAAAATTTAAAAAGGAATCAATTTGGAACTGCCGGTTCCATACTGGTTTTAGAACCGAAAAATATCTAGTTCCAGTTCCAATTCTAAAAGCTACTGTTTCGTTTCGAACCAAACTTTGGTTAACTCTAAATACGATGCCTTAAAAGTAACATCGAAGTGTTGAGATTCACTTATTCACCCATCAACCAAATATTGTTAATTAATAGTTTAAGGGTAGTGTTAACCTATGCCCTTATGGTGTGTTTGGTACGCGGGACAGGATAGGACAACGTGAGACAGTTTCTTCTAGTCCCACGTTTGGCGCGACTTTAGCATGGGACAGAACGGGACAAGGTGGAACAAAAATCATCAAATTCTGTCCCACCCAAGACCCTAAACCAGACTTATCCTATGCATAAAACAAATCTCAAAAAGATCTTTTTACCGTTAAATTTTCAAAAAATCACAAACTTGTGCAATATTATATATATATTATAATAATATATATATAATTGTAATATATATATAATATTTTATTATTATATATAATAATATAATATATTAAGTATTATTACATATATGATAATATATACGTATATAATATTATATAATAATAATAATAATAATAATAATAATAATATATAATATTATATATAATAATATTTAATATATCATATACATATATATAATAATATTATTATAAATATTAATAATATATAAATGTATTTAATATTGTAATATATTATATATATATATATTATATTTTTTATCATATATAATAATATATAATTTATTAAAAATTATTATTTTTTGAATAATTATTAAAAATTGTTATATATACAATAATATTTAAGATAATATATATATTATTTTATTATTATATATAATAATATATAATATATTGAAAATTATTTCATACACAATAATATATATATATAATTATTATATTTTATTATATATATATACAATTATTACATATATCATATATAATAATTATATTATATATACATATGAATGACACTCTGGTCATTTGAACCTCTTCTCCTATCCTGTCCCAGGCTCCCAGCCATACTAAACGCATAACAGTACAGTTAACAGTTCTGTCCCAGACATTCCAAACACAATATGGAACAACTGTCCCGTCCCGTCTCGTCCTGTCCTGTCCCATCCCACCCTGTCATGTCCCATCTCTATGCCAAACGCACCATTAGGGCACAGGTCAACAATTACATAATTACCATAAAAGGAAAGTATTTGTTGTACTTTTTGACTCAATCGATACAATAAATACTTATGTAATAAATACTTTCTTTTTATAGTAATTTTGTAGTTGTTAAACTCTGCCCTTATGGCACAGGTTAACACTACTCATAGTTTAATATCATAACATGCTGTCCAAAATGGAATAAATTAAATCATTATGGCTCAAAATATAAGGAAATCATTATTATGGCTATGGGTTCCATAATGAATTTTACGGCCTTTCAAAAAAAAAAAAAAAATTAAAAAAAAAAATCATCTTGTGGGAAATCACTTAATAAGTATATATAAAAAAAAATAATACAAAAATCATTACAAATAAATTAAAGTTACAATTGATTTAACAAAGTAACGACTACTTAGTAGAGAAATTAAATTTTGTTTGATTGGGATATTTGCAACCCTCAAAAATTGTATGTACATATTAAAATTATATATTTTAAAATTTTGAATATTATCCTTAAATTTAATTATTAATATTTTAATTAAAAAAATATATTTTAACTGTTTTACATTTCAAAATATTACTGATTAAATTAAATTAAAATAAAAGACAAAAAATAACCAACAAAATCTAATAAAACTAAAATTGGGAGAGGCTACTGTGGCTACTGCGTTCTTCTAGTTCGAAAAGATGGAGCTTCCATTAAATTAAAAAGAAGGAGAAAACCACTGCTACTCCCATATTTATTATATAATTTTTTTATTTCTAATTTTTTTTTAAAAAAATTAATCCAAGCTAATTGGGATTTGAAGCTTCACAATGATGCAGCTGTTAAACGGAATTTCTGTAGTATCGGTGCACGTCTTCCTCTATGGAGGATCGGATCTGGCTCGATGAACATTTACTTATTATTAATTTATTTTTATTTTTTTATGAAGTAGAGGTTTATTTCGATATATATTTCAAAATCACAATAAAGGACATATTTTGTAATATATGAGGTGTGTTTACAAAATATAATTATTCTAAAAATTTAATGGTGTGTAAATATAAAAATAGGTATACATACAATTTTTCAGGAGTTCAACCGTTCAACTATCGCCACTCATTTTGTATTTAAATGGAAAAGTGTTTTTTTTTTTTAAAGAAAAAAAATTTAAACGGAAAAATATTATTGAAGAGGCCCAACCAGGCCAAGAAAACAAACTACCAAGACAATAACAAAAAACCCAAAACGCACAACTAAGCCCACCGCCAACAAAAGCACAATACACCTGATCACCAACAATGAGAAAATCTTGCCTGGAACGGTCCTATACACGTGGCTATGAGACCGTCCAATGAGAGTGTGCAAGTCCTATACACGTGGCTGTGGGACCGTCCAATGAGAGTGTGCATACTTGCACACTCTCATTGGACGGTCTCACGTCCACGTGTATGAGAGTATGGGACCGTCCCAGGCAAGATTTTCTCCACCAACAACAACTACAATAGAAAAAATGCCTAATAGTAATCAAACATTAATGGAAAAACAGCCATAAGATAAAGAACATTTAAATTAATAATATTGAAGATTTCATATATATATATATGTCACTGTACTTATGCTGAATTTTAGATATCTTGAAAAGTAGGTATCTAAATTGGACAAAAAAATTATATGAAATTTGGATGTATGATGTATGTAATTTGTGAAGATGTTTAGTTTTGTAGTTAAAAACAAAAAGCGTTGCTCATCAATAAAAAAATATAATAATAAAAAAAAAAAACAAAAAAAAAAACATCGTTGTGAATGAGTGGAATGAGTACAACAAAAAATAATGGGCAAATTGCACTGAACCCCTTGAGGTTTGAACAAGTTACACTTAGATGGAAATGTTTTGTTATTATACACTAACACCCCTAAAGCTTAAATTTGACTTTTAAAATATCTAAAATGCCCCTAGTTATATTATTTTATACTTTATTTTTTTTTACCTTTTAACCAAAAAACTTTATAAACTTTAACAAAATAAAAAAATTAAATAAAAGATATGATTCATTAAATAAATAAATAGTTTTTAAACATTAAATAATTAAATAGTTTTAAAAAATTAAATAAATAAATAGTTTTAAAAAATTAAATAAATAAATAGTTTTAAAAATTAAATAGATAAATAGTTTTAAAAAATTAAATAAATAAATAGTTTTAAGAAATCAAATAAATAAATATTTTAAATAAAAAAATAAATGAAAAAATTGAAAACATTAATTTTTTTTTGTAAGGATATCCATTAATAGGGACAAGAAAAACTCTAAATATCCAAACTTTTACGGTAAGGATGATGGTAAGAGAATGTTCAGGGTTCCCAACACTAAATGAAGTGGTTGAAGAAGGCAAGAAGACTCCCAGTGTTGAGAATTTTGAAGCTTCTCTCACCATTATTCTTACCGTAAAAGTTTGGATATTTAGAGTTTTTTTTTGTCCCTATTAATGGATATCCTAAAAAAAAAATTAATGTTTTTCATTTTTTTCATTTATTTATTTTTTTTAAACCCTTTATTTATTTAATTTTTTTTAAACTATTTATTTATTTGATTTTTTTAAAACTATTTATTTATTTAATTTTTTAAAACTATTTTTTTTAAAACTATTTATTTATTTAATGAATTATATCTTTTATTTAATTTTTTTATTTTATTAAAGTTTATAAAGTTTTTGGTTAAAAGGTAAAAAAAATCAAGTATAAAATAATATAACTATGGGCATTTTAGGTATTTTAAAAGTCAAATTTAAGTTTTGGGGGTGTTAGTGTATAATAACAAAACTTTTCCATCTAAGTGTAACTTGTCCAAACCTCAAGGGGTTCAGTGCAATTTGCCCAAAAATAATTTACCAGAAAGAATACCTAACAGGAATAGGTCAATTCATATGCAATTTGGATTGCTATTAAATGTTATGATTTCGGTATATATGGGTTGTTGTGCAATCGATAAGAAGTTGATACGTTACTTACTCGTGATTTAATAAAATAAAATAAAAAGGGAGAGCTTCTCTTTACAATCCAATTTTATCTTTTCACACTCCTTTTCTAAATACACTTCATACTAAAATTTTAAATTTTAAAAAATTCTAAAAACACTCCATTTTATTCCAAAATTATCCCTTTACTTTTTACACCCTTTTAAAAAAAACAATGTGTGTTAAAAACCTAATTTTTTAAACAAAATCACTTTATATCAAAATTATATATTATTTTTCATTGAATACCATAAATGGTGTCTCTTATCCGGCCCACACAAGTTCATCACACACACTTTCTCTGAATCTTCAAATAAAATAAAATAAAATAAACTTTACATATAAGGAAAACTATTGTTACCTCTTTCTCTCTCAAGACTCAATAACTTTGTCTGGTCTTGTTCTTGTGTTATGATTGCTCTTAAGTTTTTTTTTTTTTTTTTTTTTTTTTTTTTTTTCCTTCCTTTAACTGTTATATATATATATATATAAATAAAAAAGAAAAGAAAAGAAAATTAAGAATCAACAATTAAGAAAAAAAATCTGCAATTGTATTTTTCTTATTGTTTGTTTACACACAAAAATCTGTAAAACTCAATATTTTAGAAAAGAAAAAAAAATGTTTTAGCTTTGTAAAACTCATTAAGATAGTAATAATAATATAATATTGGATTCTAGCAAAATTGTTTTGTAGTTTATATAAAATTTATTTGACCTTTTTAGTAATTTTAATTAGGATAAAATTGTTATATAATAATTATAAAAAAAAAAAATGAAGTGTAGAAAGATATTTAGTGGATTGCCAATAGCACCACTCTAAAAAGGTGAAAAATTTTATGGAGATATAAATAATAGTGAAGTTATTTTTTTTATTGTCGTAAAAAAAATTATTTATTACCATTTATAAAAAATATGAGTGAAATTCATATATTTAGGAAAAGAATCAATTGAATTGAATTTAAAATTTAATGTTTTTAATATCTCACCAGTAATTTTTTATTAAAAATTATTATTTAAATTTTTTGTTATGTTGTCATTAATATATTACTATTGATATCTATTTAAAAAAACCCCATCTTGACACATGTCATTGTTAGAGAGCTTTGTCATTAAATCGCATAATTACACCACCTATCTAATAATCGGTTTATTTACTCTCTCTATACAATCCCGTAATTAATAGGATAATTAATAGATTCTATTAACCATTTCTCATAATTAATTATTAATTATTAATTGATTATATATATTATAATATTTGGTAATTAAGTTTAAAAGATAGCCATAAATTTTTATTCTTCCAAAATCGGTTTATTTACTCTTTCTATACAATCCATTAATTAATGAGACAATTAATAGATTCTATTAATCATTTCCATAATTAATTTTTAATTATTAATTAGTTATATATATATATTATAATATAGCAGGCTTAAAATAGAACGGTCATGTCGCCATGTGTCGTCGTGAAAGAACTTTTATATTAAATTCTATAGTCTTTGCCATTAATTAGTTTTTTTTTTTTTTTTTAAAAAAAAAAAAAAAAAAAAAAAACTATACAATATTTGTAAATATATACAGTATATTCCATGCAATTCATTAAATTTTTTTTGTCTTCATTAGATGATATATATATATATTTAACTTCCTTTTTTTTTTTTTTTTTTTCATTTTCTAATATATATGATATATTTAAATAGTTACTTTTGATTTGGTTGCGACACATGGCCTTCATTAAATGATATTTTAATTATTATTTTTTTTCATATTCTAATGTATCTAAATTCTACAATATAATATATAATAATAATCATATATATATATCATAATTTTTTTTCTTTTTTTTTTAATTTTCAATTTATCATATATATAATGTTATTATATTTACTTTTTTGAAATTAGGCAATTAATTTATCATTATATATATATCATATTTGTCATTATTTAATGTTATTAATAAATATGTTATTTTTTAGAAATTAAGTAATTAATTTACCATAATTCTCTGGATCAATCTCATAATTAATTCTGATATTATTTTATTAACGGTGGCTCCCCAACTCTCCCCAATATTATGAATTTCTGTGGATTTTTGGGATAGTGAATAGATCGTCTGAATTAGTCTCATAATTAATTCCTTTTAGAAAAAAAAAATAAAAACTAAAAAATCTCATAATTTATTAGGCCTTAAATCACAAATCAGAGGACAATCCCATAATTAAGATATAATGCATTGACTCTTGAAATAAATTACAATTAATGTGTATCCACTCATCAAGTGACACATCAGTTGCCGCATGTGTTGGGATTGAAATGATAGGATTGTAGATGGGATGTGTAGCACTACTCTTTCATTAATATGTATTAGTACTAATAATTGTTTTTAATATCGTTAACTAATTAGATTGACAAATACATACAATGCATTATATTGAAAAATACAATGCATTGGCTATTAATCTTATCCAAAAAAATCATATATATAAATACACACATTAGACATGCATGCTGGATGTGGTTCTGTATAGAAACAAAATGCTAACCATTGATATTCTTGATACACTCCAACTGTTTATTTTCTACTGCATTGATTGAATTTTGTTTTTCCTTTTTTTTTTTTTTGTTGTTGTTGTTTTTTTTTTTTTTTGAAGTTTATGTTAATTATTTTGTTATTGGAATTAATATGTTGATTTTATTTTTTATTTTTTTATGATGCAGATTTATCTCAAGTTTTGGAGGAACTACATGTATAACAACCATAGTTGTGGATCTGCAACCGATGAGTGAACATCAAGATCGTAATTTGGCAAGGTGTTCATTTACTCAGCTCTTTGTTTGTCTTAATATACATTAAATTTTGAAATGTTTTAGTTATTTTGATATGAAATTATAAATGATGGGAGCGTTTTTATTTTCAGTTTAATTTAATTTTAGATTTGAATTTTTATTTTTATTTTAATTAAATTTTAGACCGTAGGTATTAATCTCTATCCCATAATAGATCATTGGCATTTTATTTATTTATTTATTTTGTAATTCATGTTATTGGAAAATGTCTTACATCGGTAGCATAGATACGGATACGGGATACGGATACTGCACGATACGAGGATACGTTAAATCTTTAAAAACTAGGATACGGATATGACAGGATACGTCAATTAAAATAATATATATTTATATTTTAAAAATACTAATAATATATGAAAACATATTTGATAATTAATTCAAAATAAAAATATATTCATAATCCAAATAAAACATGTCACATAACTACATAAGTCATAATAATGTAACATATTACAGGATTCAAATAAAACATGCCACATAAGTCGAACATATTATAAAATTCAAATAAAACATACGTCACATAAGTCATAACATATTACAAAATCCAAATACTGCATAAAAAATAAAAATAAAAACTCATAAAACATATTTTAAATTCCTAATTAACTTCATTACCACCATTCATATTGTGCCTCTAACTCTGGTTCATCAAGAGAAATGTTTGCATCCTCAAGTATCCTGATATTCTCTATGTCAATGGAATCAAAACCAAAATTTCCTTACAATTTCATTTTGACTCTTAAAATTTTGAAATTATAATTTGACCTTGTTTTATACTAAAATAATTATAATATTGCCCCAAACGTATCCTCCAAGTATCCCTCAAGCATCCCTCAAGCATCCCCCAAGTATCCTCTAGTCAAACTTGTGAAAAAGTCAACGGATACGCCATTTGATGTATCGGATACGTATCCTGGAGTATCTAAACTGGATATGAGTTCGATACAAGTTACCCCACCAAATGAAGTATCCATGCTTCCTATACATGTGTTAAGATTTAAACTATAATAATGTATTAAATATATTTTTTAACGGAACTCGTGAATTGGGGGTTGCACACTAGTAATTTTGTAATACTTTAGTTAGAGGCGGGACCAGTTGTCTGAATGGGCCATTATATTAAAATAAAATTAAAAGTGATAAATTTTAGTTGTAAAATTATAATTTTTTTCAAAACTCATTTGGAATTATACAGAGATAATTATGAATTTTCCTTTGTATTTTTTTTTTGTTTTTTTGTTTTTGTTTAATAGCCTCTTGTTTTTTCTAAAAAGGATTCTAATGTCACTTTTATTCATTAAATCGTAAAATATGGGAAAACCTCTCCCTTGTAGTAGGAGTTACATTCCAAATTGTGTGTTTGTAACAATTGATATCATTAAATTCTGATAAACCCCTAACCTGATTATATTTAATTTCAAATATAAATAGTTTAATTAAATGATGCAAATGTTTTTTATATTTATTTATTTTTATTCAAAATAATCGTAAAGATTTATTTGGATGAGTTTAAATTATCAAGTAATAAAAAAGATTAATTTTTTTTTAATAAATATTGATTTAAAAAAAGTTAATAAAAAGTTAATAATATATATGTTATATATAAATTTGTATGTAATACTTAACAAAGTAAAACTTACAGCAGAACGACACTATCACATGTTATAATGCTCATTGTCTTGAGATCAAACTTGCATTTACTCAAATTAAGAGACATTATCATATGTTGGGTTTATGGGTCGATAGTGTTAGGGTCTACCAGGGGAGCCCAAGAGGGAGAGTATGAGGGATCTCGATTATGTTTTTTATTTTTATTTTTTTATATGGCATACAACAACGTGCAATGCGCGCTGCGTTTAATGTCTACAACAATGCGTATTGCAATGCACAAGTGCATGTTGCCTTAAACATCTAAGGAAACATTGACAGTACATTGCGTTAAATATCTATAGCAACATGCATTATCTACCGCAACACACATAGTTCGTTGTCATTAATATAAGACTACATGGGTTGCACGTTGTGAAAAGACTTTAGACTTTTAGCAACAGACGTATCAACAACGCACACCCGTGCATTGCGAAAAGTTTTGACAACGTATTTTGAGCGTTAGCCAAAGACCAAATTTCTTGTGGTGATTTTTTTTTTTTTTGTTGAAAGAAACGCAATACAACCAGAAACAAAGGCAGCACTGGAAGAAAAGCCTTAATCAGGCCAATCTAACAATACTGTACTCCTAACATAAGGAGGGAAATCCTCCATCTAGAAAAGGTTTTCAACAACCTTTAATGCGTTCTTCGCAAGGCCATGAGCGACACTATTGGCCAATCTAGGGATATAACTAACAGAAATAACATTAAGACTAGAGATAAGACTTGAAATCTCAGTCAGAACATTACCATAAGGAGAATCAAGGTGACTGCCATCGTTAATCCATTTTACAACCTATGCTAAGCACATGTGTATACGCTAACATAAAAATAGATAAATGTGGTGAAGTTTATTGTGATCTGGCAATGTTTATTGAAGATCACGATTAGACTTGGAATGTAAATTAACTGACAACAAAAGGTTTACCCGATTAAAATAGAGCCATAGATAAGAAATTGTTCCTTTATTTATTTATTTATTTTTATATGTATTTATTTTGCTAACAAATTAACCCCAACTAGAATAGAGAAATCAATAGGATATTGTTCCTACTTCCTATTTTGATTTAGATTTTTTTATTATTTTATTTTAAATATTACACTAATTTGGAGTTTTATGAGGGAGGGGGTGAGACTTGAACCCACAACCTAGTGGTGTGGGTGTGAAGAGCTTTACCACTTAGCCAATCTCATATTGTCATTTTATTACAATATTTGTGAGCCAAAGACTAATACACTAATTCCGGTTCGGTTCTGGTTTCGAATTGGCGGTTCCAGACCGGTTATGAACTTTTTTAAACAACAGTAATAATAAATTATAAAATAATTATTAGAGAATTGAGTAATTGAGAGAGAATTGGAATGAGGATAAATGAAATGGGAAGGGGTATTTATATTTTATAAGAAAAGGGTTTGAAAAATAGAAATAAAAATTTAATACGTGTTTACAACATGACTATACCAATAAACTGATAATTCAGTATGAACTTACCACTTGATAGAAGAAAATTAAGTACACTTGAAATCCAATGACAAAATAAACAAGAAGAACATTTTTTTGGTTTGTAGAAAAGGAAGAGTTGTGTTTGCCTTTTGCTTTGATTATCTTGTGTGTTGTTTTCGAACGAAAGAAGTCGGACAATTTAACAATTGAAATAAGGGTAAATGGAAATCAATTGGCAATAATGAGAGAATTATTCTCTTTTAATTATAACAATTAAATCATTTGAATTAAAGATTTAAGTTTCCTTTTAATTTTGAAATAAAACTAAAACGGAAATAATCATTGGTGATTAATATCCTTAAATTCAAAAATGGAAATCAATTGGCAATAATGAGAGAATTATTCTCTTTTAATTGTAGCAATTCAATCATTTGAATTAAGGATTAACAAAAAAAAAAAAAAAAAAAAATCGATTTGGAACCGCTGATTCTATACCGATTCCACAATTTAAAGAACCAGAATCGAAAAGTATTCAGTTCCGACTCCAATTCTAAAAGCTACGGTTTCGGTTAAAACCGAACCTTGGTCAACTCTAAATACAATGCCTTAAAAGTAACATCGAAGTGTTGAGATTCACTCATTCACCCATCAACCACCAACTTTATATTGTTAATTAATAGTTTAATACCATAACGTGCTGTCCAAAATGGAATAAATTAAATCATTATTATGGAATTGGGTTCCATAATGAATTTTACGACCTTTCAAAAAAATAAATAATAAATAAATATAAAAAAATCCTCTTTTGGGAAATCACTTAATAAGTATTAAAAAAATAATTCAAAAGTCATTACAAATAAATTAAAGTTACAATTGATATAACAAGTAACGAACTACTTCGTAGAGAAATTAAATTTTGTTTGAGTAGGAAATTTACAACCCACTAAAATTGTATTTACATCTTAAAATTATATATTTTAAAATTTTGAATATTATCCTTAAATTTAATTATTAATATTTTAATTAAAAAAATATATTTTAACTATTTACTTTTCAAAATATTACTGATTAAATTAAATAACCAACAAAATCTAAAACTAAAATTGGGAGAGGCTACTGTGGCTACTGCGTTCTTCTAGTTCGAAAAGATGGAGCTTCCATTAAATTAAAATGAAGGAGAAAACTACTGCTACTCCCATATTTATTATATAATTTTTTTATTTGTAATTTTTTTAAATTAATCCAAGCTAATTGGGATTTGAAGCTTCACAATGATGCAGTTGTTAAACGGAATTTCTGTAGTATCGGTGCACATCTTCCTCTATGGAGGATCGGATCTGGCTTGATGAACAGTTAGTTATTTTTTATATATTATTTTTTTTATGAAGTAGAGGTGTATTTCGATATATATATATATTTTGGTAAGTATTTCGATATATATTTCAAAATCAAAATAAAGGACATATTTTGTAATATGACATATTTTGAAATATACGGGGTGTGTTTACAAAATATAGTTATTCTAAAAATTTAATGGTGTGTAAATACAAAAATAAGTGTAATATACACATTGTCACTCATTTTGTATTTAGATGGAAAAGTGTGGTTTTTTTTTATTTTATTTTTTTATTTTTATTTTATTTTATTTTTATTTTTTTAAGGGAAAATATTATTGAAGAGGCCCAGATGGCCAAGAAAACAAACTACCAAGACAATAACAGAAAACCCAAAACGCACAACCAAGCCCACCGCCGACAAAAGCACAATACACCTGATCACCAACAGCAGCTACAATAGAAAAATGCCTAATAGTAATCAAGCATTAATGGAAAAACAGCCATAAGATAAAGAACATTTAAATTAATAATATTGAAGATTTCATATATATCACTGTACTTATACTGAATTTTAGCCATGTAGCATGGATACGGATACGGATACGGGATACGGATACGGAATGATACAGGGATATGGTAAATCTTCAAAAACTAGAATACGGATACGGTAGGATACATCGATTAAAATAATATATATTTATATTTAAAAATAATAATAATATAAGAAAATGTATTTGATAATTCATTCAAAATCAAAATATATTCAGAATTCAAAACATGTCAAATATTTACATAAGTCATAACAATGTAACATATTATAGGATCCAAATAAAACATGTCACATAAGTCGTAATATATTACAAAATCCAAATAAAACATACGTTACATAAACCATAACATATTACAAAATCTCAATAATACATAAAAAATAAAATAAAATAAAATAAAAAACTCATAAAACATATTCTAAATTCCTAATTAACTTCACTATCATCATTCACATTGTTAAAGAATGTAGATAATTCGGCATTTAACTCCAGTTCATCAAGAGAAAGGTTTGCAATCTCAAGTATCCTGGTATTCTCCATGTTAATGGAATCAAAACCAAAATTTCTTTACAATTTCATTTTGACCTCTAAATTTTTGAAATTATAATTTGACCACGTTTTATACTAAAATAATTATAATATTGCCCCAAAAGTATTTTTGATATATCCCCTAAGTATCCTTCAAGTATCCCTCAAGTATCCTCTAGTCAAACTTATGAAAAAGTCAACGGATACACCATTTGGCGTATCGGATACGTATCCGGGGAGTATCTGAACCGGATACGAGTTACCTCCATTAAATGGAGTATCCGTGATTCCTAGAATTTTAGGTATCTTGAAAAGTAGGTATCTAAATTGGACAAAAAAATTATATGAAATTTGGATTTATGATGTATGTAATTTGTGAAGATGTTTAGTTTTGTAATTAAAAACAAAAAGTGTCGCTCATCAATATATATATAAAAAAAAAAATAATAATAATAATAAATAAAAAAAAAGAGCAAAAAACCTTGTTGTGAATGAGTGGAATGAGTACAACAACAAATAATTTACCAGAAAGAATACTCAACAGAAATGGGTCAATTCATATACAATATGGATTGCTATTAAATGTTATGATTTCATTATATATGGGTTGCTGTGCAACCGATAAGAAGTTGATACTTTACTTACTCATGATTTAATATATATATATATATATAAGGTGAAAACTTTTATAGAGATGTAAATAGTAGTGAAGTTATTTTTTTATTGTTGTAAAAAAAATTATTTATTACCATTTATAAAAAAATATGAGCGAAATTCATATATTTAGGAAAAGAATCAATTGAATTGAATTTAAAAATTAATGTTTTTAATATCTCACCAGTATTTTTTGATTAAAAATTATTATTTAAAATGTTTGTTATGTTATCATTAATATATTACTATTGATATCTTTTTTAAAATTTACCATTAATTCAATATAAAAAACCCCATCTTGACACATGTCATCGTTAGAGAGCTTTGACATTAAATCACATAATTACCACCTATCTAATAATCGGTTTATTTACTCTCTCTATACAATCCTGTAATTAATGGGATAATTAATATATTCTATTATCTATTCCCATAATTAATTTTTAATTATTAATTGGTTATATATATTATAATATTTGGTAATTAAGTTTAAAAGATAGCCATAGATTTTTATTCTTCCAAAATCGGTTTATTTACTCTCTTTATACAATCTTTTAATTAATGAGATAATTAATAGATTCTATTAATCATTGCCATAATTAATATTTAATTATTAATTAGTTATATATATATATATATTATAATATAGCGGACTTAAAATGGAACGGACTAAATTCTATAATCCTTGCCATTAATTAGTTGTTAAAAAAAAAAAAAAAAAAAAACTATACAATATTTGTAAATTTATACAGTATATTCCATGCAATTCATTAATTATTATTATTATTATTATTATTATTTTGTCTTCATTAGATGATATACATAAATTACTTTTTTTTTTTTTTTTTTTTTTCATATTCTAATATATCTGATATATTTAAATAATTACTTTTGGTTTGGTTGCAACACATGGCCTTCATTAAATGATATATATAATTTTCATATTCTAATATATCTAAATTCTACAATATAACATATAATAATAATCATATGTATATATATATATCATATTTTTTTTTCTTTTTCTTTTTTAAATTTTAAATTTCTCATATATATAATGTTATTATATTTACCTTTCTGAAATTAGGCAATTAATTTATCATTATATATATATCATATTTGTCATTATTTAATGTTATTAATAAATATTTTATTTTTTTGGGAATTAAGTAATTAATTTTCCATAATCCTCTAGATCAATCTCATAATTAATTCATTTTCATAAAACAAAATCTCATAATTAATTATGATATTATTTTATTATCAGTGGCTCCCCGACTCTCCCCAATATTAGGAATTTCTGTGGATTTTTGGGATAGTGAATAAATCATCTGAATTAGTCTCATAATTAATTTCTTTTGGAAAAAAAATAAAAAATCTTATAATTAGTTAGGCCTTAGACCCATCTCCAATGTATATGCCAATGCCAATGCTAATGCCAAATTTGGCACAAAATGTAGTGAAATGTTATATTTGACACATCATTTTAGCATTGTACTCTAATGCAAAATTCTATTTGATATGCTATTTTTTATTTTTTAATTATTTGAAATTATAAAAGTTAACAAATACAACCAATACATTGAATATTTTGTTAAAATTGTTTCAATCTCAATTTTTCCTATCAAATTTGTTAAATTTTTATTATTTAAAATTAAAAAGTCAACAAATATGATTGCATTTATTGCTGTACCAAATTTGGCACAGCTTTTAGCATTGCATTTGAGTATGTTTTTTTTACTTTGTGTTAAATTATAGCATTGACACAATGATTTAACATTGCATTGGAGATGCTCTTAAATCACAAATCAAAGGACAATTCCATAATTAAGATATAATGCATTGACTCTTGATTTCATTAATATGTATTTTGTTTTTCCTTCTTTTCTTTTTTTTTTTTTTTTTTTTCTGAAGTTTTTGTTAATTATTTTGTTATAGGAATTAATATGTTGATTTATTTATTTATTTATTTATTTTATTTTTTGTATGATGCAGATTTATCTCAAGTTTTTGAGGAACTGCATGTATAACATCAAGATCATAATTTGGCAATGGTGTTCATTTACTCAACTGTGTTCATTTACTCAGCTTTTTGTTTGTCTTAATATACATTAAATTTTAAAATGTTTTAGTTAGTTTGATATGAAATTATAAATGATAGGAGCGTATTTATTTTCAGTATAATTTAATTTTAGATTTGAATTTTTATTTTTCTTTTAATTAAATTTTAGACTGTAAATATCAGTCTCTATCCTATAATAGATCATTAGCATTTTTGACTTGGACAAGGGTTATGGGTCATGGCTCAATACTCTACAATGTCCTTTCTAACATTTTTTTTTTTTTTTATAAATAAAATGTAATATTTTGTAATGTTAAAAAAAAAAAGATCATTAGCATTTTATTTATTTATTTTATAATTCATGTTATTGGAAAATGCCTTACATGTGTTAAGATTTAAACTATAATAATGTATTAAATATATTTTTTAACGGAACACGTGCATTGGGCCTTTTTAATACTATAATCCGCTCCTCTCACGAGTCTCTCGCAACTTATGCTTATAAATGTCTTGTCCAGTTTGTGGCTTTGTGCAATCAACACAATCAATACAAACCTTGCTTCTTCTTATTCAATCTAAGAATCCATCCTTGCCAAGTTCTCCAAAGCTTCCAAGTCTTCCTGATCATCAACCATGAAAATCCCAAAACCACATGTAATCCTACTCGCAAGTCCTGGCATGGGACACATCATCCCAGTTATCGAACTAGCCAAACGCTTCGTCTCTCAACATGAATTTCAAGTCACTGTCTTTATCGTGGCAACTGATGCCTCGACAGTCGAGTCCCACCTTCGTAACTCACCGGAGTACACTACGAATCTCTTTAACGTCGTCTCTCTTCCATCCGTCGATATATCTGCCCTTGTTGATACAGATGCATCAGCAAAAATTCTTGTGATGATGCATGAGTCATTACCAGCCCTCCGATCTGCAATCTCGGCTATGAAGCCTCGTCCAATGGCTATGATTGTCGATTTATTTGGAACCGAAGCTATGACGACGGTGGCTGATGAGTTTGGGATGTTGAAGTACGTGTTCATGCCTTCCAACGCATGGTTACTTGCAACCATGATTTATGGTCCTGCAATTGATGAAATAGGTTTAGACGAGCATGCTAACAAGAAACTACCATTGAAAATCCCGGGTTGCATGGCAGTCCGGTTCGAGGACACACTTGAACCGTTTCTCGACATAAAGGGTCCGATGTTTCAAGGGTTTTTATGTGCTGGGATGACGATTTCAACGGCTGATGGATATCTGGTGAACACTTGGGAGGATTTGGAGCCCAAAACACTTGCAGCTCTTAGAGATGCCAAGTTGTTGGGACAAGTCGCGAAGGCTCCAGTTTATCCAATTGGTCCACTGGCTAGACCGGTCAGGCCACCGGTTCAGAGGAGCCAAATGCTAGACTGGCTCGATACGAAACCGAGTGAGTCAGTGATATATGTGTCGTTTGGGAGTGGTGGATCCCTGTCAGCAAAACAAATGATGGAGCTGGCTTGGGGTCTTGAGCTGAGTCAGCAGAGTTTTGTTTGGGTGGTGCGCCCTCCTATAGAGAATGATGTATCTGAGTCTTATCTGACGGCTGGAGATGATTCTGATGATCATGGCGTCTGTGAATACTTGCCAGACGGGTTCTTGAGTCGGACCCACAGTGTAGGCTTGGTGGTCTCTATGTGGGCCCCACAAATGGATATATTAGGGCATCCATCCGTGGGTGGATTTTTATCACATTGTGGATGGAATTCAACGTTGGAGAGTATAGTAAACGGGGTACCGATGATTGGGTGGCCATTGTTCGCTGAGCAAAAGATGAACATTACGATGCTTACGGAAGAGATCGGGGTGGCGTTACGATTGAAGGCGTCATCGTTGGATGGAACTATAGGGAGAGAAGAGATCAATATGATGATCAGAAGAATAATGGTGGACAAAGAAGGGCATGAAATGAGAAGTAGAATGAAGGAAGTGAAATGTAGTGCAGAAAGAGCTTTGAATAATAATGGTGGTTCCTCTTATAATTCACTATTACAAGTTGTGGAAGAATGCGAGATCCAATTGCAAAGGCTCGAGGTTCATGAGCTGGCTAACCATGCTTGATCATGCATGCCGCTGCATTAATTCAGTAAAAACTATAAAATTTAACTCATTAATTTTGGTCTGTAAAATGATACCAGACGTATTTTTTACGTTTTCATATTCGGAATCTAGCTTTTAAGATATGTTACCAGACGCGTATTTGGATTTCGAAACTGAAACCAAAAACACTGTTTTCATTTTCATTTTTATTTTCGAAAAACAAAAACAAAAACGGCATTTCAAAAACGTTGCAGGACGGGCCCTAAATATCATTACTCATTTTTTATTTAGATGGAAAAGTGTGATTTTTTTTTTTTTAACAGAAAAATATTAGTGGAAATTACTCAGAATAACCACAAATATTAGGGAAAATTCGTTTTTAACCACAAACGAAATTTTATTTGTTTATAACCACATTTTTATAAAATTACTGGAAAGCCCTCATATAAATAGGGTCCCCAAACCCACTCTCTATCTTTTCTCTTTTTTCTTTCTCTCTCTTCTGCTCTCTCTCTCCCCTGATCTCCTCGCCGGCTTGCTTTGAGGGTCGCCAAGCGTCGGCGAAGGTGTCATCGAGCGCCGATGACCTTCTGGGCTTCACGGCAGCGTCGACGGTGGGCGCTGGTGGCAGCTGGTTCGTCGCTGGTGCGACAACCAGGCGTGGGCGACGGGGACGAGCCACGGTCGTGCGTTGCCTCCTCGCCGTCCGTTGCTGCTTCGCCGGCGACGAAATCCATCCCCTTTCGCCGGCAAGTTGATCTACAGGAAAAGGGAAGCAAAAAAAAAAAAAAAAAAAAAAAAAAAAAAAAAAAAAACCCTAATGTTTAAGGAAGAAGAAGAGGAAGAAGAAGAAAGGGAAAATTGCAATTTAGTCCAGATTTCAAGTTTTGGTACTTCAATTTAGGCCTGATTTCAAGTTTTGATATTTCAATTTAGGCCTGATTTCAAGTTTGGACATTTCAAGTTTGCTTCGAGATTTAAAATAAAACTATTTTCAGGGGTACTCTGGTAATTGATGGACATACACTGAAATTATTTTAAAAAAGTGGTTATTAACAATTAAAATTTCAAAAGTGGTTAGTAACAAGTTTAATAATTCAGGTGGCTATTTATAGTTTTCTCTCAAAATATTATTGGCCAAGAAAACAAACTACCAAGACAATAACAAAAAACCCAAAACGCACAACCAAGCCCACCACCTAAAAACCAACCCACGAAAACAAAGTGATGGTATTTGCACTCTGAAAAAAAATCATATATAGACCTATTTTTGTATCTACATCCTATTAAAAAAATTTAAATGTTATAGTTCATAAGCACACCCCACTTATTACTAGAAATATCCTTTTTTTTTTTTTTTTTTTTTTTTTTTTTTTTTTTAAATGCTATAAGCTAATAATATAAAATAATAAAAATAGAAATAATACGATAATAGGATTGAAGAATAACAAAATTTGAAATGATAAATCATTCAGCGAATATATTTAAAAAAAATAAAAAATAAAAAATAAAAATAAAAAAAAACTATTCAAAGAAAATCTCATATTCAATCAGCACAATGATTTTTTTTTTTTAATCCATCAGTTGTTAGAGATTTAACTTATAAGAATCGATTTTATAGTGATAAATCATTCAGCGAATATATTTAAAAAAAATAAAAAATAAAAAATAAAATAAAAAAAAAACTATTCAAAGAAAATCTCATATTCAATCAGCACAATGATTTTTTTTTTTTAATCCATCAGTTGTTAGAGATTTAACTTATAAGAATCGATTTTATAGTTCAATAAAATTGAATGAAAGCAAAGCAAAAATATTGGTTTATTTATTTATTTATTTATTTTTATTTTCTTAAAAAAAAGATTTAGAAGAATTCAAAAATAAGTTCATTTGCCTCTCTATCAATAATTATTTTGGGTTAGGTAAGTATTAAAGTTTTTTTTTTTAAAAAAAAAATAATTAAAGTTGATATCTTATTGTCCAAACTCCAAAGTAATTTAAATACATTATATTATTATCTTAAAAAATATATATATACGGACATTAATATAATTAAAAAAAATTAAAATGCTCCTTCAAAAAAAAAAAAAAATTAAAAATGTTGTGTCCAAATAAGTTTTTTTTTTCCCGTACAAATGCAAAAAAGCATATTGGGTGGCAATATCTACCCCATTTATTTAAGGGTAATATTGGAAGTTTGAAATTTTATTAATTTGGGGTATATATACAGTTTTAGAATGGTGTAAATATCGTTATTCAAACAAGTATACAAAGCCAAACTAACCAATGCCAACAACAGCTACAATACACCTGATCACCAACAACAGCTACAATAGAAAAATGCCTAATAGTAAAAAGGTGTTATTGTATTATAAAACTTTAATTAAATCTTTGTAACAAAAAAATAATTAATTTTTTTTATCGTCTATAAGTGTTTCTAAAACTACGAAAGATATTCCCGAAAATTATACTACTACAAGTACTAGGGATGGGCATGGGTTGGTAAAATTGGTTTGGGTTAGATTTGACTATACCCAAACCAAACTATTTATAAGATAAAATCAAACCAACCAAACCAAACCAAACCAAACCAAACCGATAAAAAATGGTTTTGTTTGATTTGGTTTAATGGTTGAAGAAAATAATTACATTATTTTTTTTTTCCTCCTCTTCTGTTTCTTCATTGTGAAAGAGAAAAAGAAAAAGAAACAAGTTCACTCTTAATTAAGCGAAGATAGAAGATAGAAAAACAAAATATTTCAAATGTGAAAAATTTAGAGAAACTTAAATTAAGCTCCTGTTTACATATTTCAAACTTAAACTTAAAATATTTCAAACTCCTGTTTACATTAGATAAAAAAAAAAAAAAAAAAATTGTTAAAAATTAAAAGAAAAAACTAATGTTGGCTGGGTTTTTGAGACAATAAACAGAATTTGTATCTGCTATAGAGAAACAGAAAAACAGATCAAATTTTATTTATTTATTTATTTATTTTTATTTTTTTATAGTTTTATATATTTGCACCAAAAACATATCTTGCGTTAGAATCAAAAGCAGTCACAGATCCAACATCATTGGATATAGATAAAAATGATTTGCAAAGTTTTTAAACTTCAGTAGTATCCTGTATCCATAACCAAAGTAACTAGAACAAACCAACTGCATTTATCATAGAAAACAAACTGGGTTTTAGAAATTAGGTTTAGATGTTAAAAGAGGTTTTTTTTTTTTTTTTTTTTTTTCAAACAAACAAATTATAAGTGAATGTGGAGTTTTACTAGACTTTACTTTATAGAAGAATTTTATTTATTTAATTGAATGTCTCTTTAAGTAATTTGACAAAGGAAAAATAATGTAATATTAAAAAATTTTAAAAGTCGGGCATTATTAGATCAATAGAGGGGTGCCAATAGTACCACTCAAAAAAAAAAAAAAAAAAAAATCATTGTAAGACTCTCCGTTGAAAACTTGAAGTTCAATAAAAAAAAATCCGATATCAATTTGACAAGAAAGGAAAATCCTATGTAAATATTATAAATCCATAACCTCTTGTTGTAGATGTGAGGAGCATACCATTGGATGAACCTTATCTTATCTATTCCATATGGTACTACCACACAGCATTTAGTTAGGATTTATAGCTTTATTAAATTTATAGTCAAGAGTACCGGTTACATGTGCATGCATCTAAGGATTCTTTTAATATTTATATAAAACAAAACAAAAAAAATATATATTTGTAGGTGGCTGAATGAAAAATTAAATGCTCGGCTATACAAATATCGAGAAATAACAATGATAATTTTATTATACTATTTTTTTTTTTAAAAAGGGAGAAATTATTATTATTATTATTATTATTATAGCTCCAAATAATAACCTTCATTTCATTTCCAATTATTAAAATATATCCCAATAAAAAACAATTATGTTGAAGTTCATCAGAGAATTACCCTATTATTTGTAACTTTATACAAAGACTTGATTAGACTATTATTATCTTATAATTTAGAACTTTCTTTAGATTTGAAGGGTAAGTTTATTAGTCAATAGTGAAAAGAATTGTTTAAAAAAAAAAAAAAAAAAAAAAAATTGAAAATGAAAAAAAAAATTCTCAAATTTTATTCATAGGTAGACTTCATTAAACTTTTCATCCACACAAAAATTTAAATCAAAATTCATAAAAATCGACGTAATTTCATCAAGGTCCTTATCAAAATTAAAGTTAGGGATAACTTACTTGATAATTCATATATATATATATATATATACAGTGTGATCAGGTGATGTGAAAAGACTATTGCTGTGTTTTAAGTAGTATGTTGTGGACAATATATTTTTTTTTTTGAAAAGCTAAATTTATTGAAAAAACCCCACCAACCGGGGCAAAACGAACACACAAGGGGCAGCAGCCCACACAAAAACAGAAACAGGGCACCAACAACAACACAGCGAAACAGAGAAAGCAGAACAAAGCACAAAAACAGACCAGAAAAAAGAAAAACCCCGACACCACCAAGCATTACAAGCTCCAGATCAACGCGTCATCCTCGCCAGTGGCACCTTTTTTAGCTAACATGTCCGCAAAGGAATTAGAATCTCTAGACTCGTACTCCACATGAGCCTTGCTCAAATGTCCCGGCAGATTTCTGATTTCTAAAATCTGATGCACATGCCTCCAGCTGCCCACACCACTCCCATTAATCCAAGACACCGCCGTCTTAGAATCACTAACCACAACAATACTTTTGTTCCTCAACTCCGTTTCGAGCTGCTGAGATTGCAAGCTCTAGCAATATATAATGTGGTTAATATAAGGTAAAGCAGAATCAGTGCATGGTTGGTCGTATAGAGGAGAACTTGATCAGTATGGTGAAGATCGTATTTACCAAATTAAGCCAATAATTATGAATTTGTATGTTTGTATATATAATATATTATATATCTGTCAGTACTCTCAAAATGAACAAACAACAAATTGCACCACTTATATGATTCTTATAACATGTATAATAAATAAATCAAGTGATGATGTGTTCTTTAAAGGCCAAGATTTGGTTCTTTTTTGTGTGTGTGATAGAATGAATATGCATGGCTCAATTCTATTTTGAGCTCTTGCATCCCTATAATAGTTCAAAAGAGCTCAAAATAGAATTGAGCCATGCATCGCCTCTTGCATCCCTATAAATTTAGTCTATATTATGTATTTGTGTTTGATATTTTAGGTGACAAATACAATCATCAAATAAAGCAAATTAAAGAGAGTGTTTTAAGTTTCGACTACATTTAGTTATATATAGCTATAAAAAAAAAAGAGCAAACCACTACTAAAATGTTTCATATGAAAAACAATACGAATCTCTTGGAATACAATTTTTCTCCTATAGGCACATAACTGTGAGCATACTTATATCACATTTATCCACCTTATTATTTTTTGCCATGTAAGCATTATTTAACCTAATTGCATTGCTTTTTCTGACAAAAAATGATGAGGTGAATAAGTGTGTTATAAGTATACTTACAGTTATGTGTCTTCACGAGAAAATTTGCTTAGAATATCAAAAAATTATCAAAATAAGAACAAATAAATATGAATTATTTCCACACAAAAAAAAAAAGAAAAAAAAAAGAGAATAAATATTAATTTAAAACACAATCATTTTGAGTATCAAAACAATAAGAAACTGCACTAAATATGAGGTACTTAATAAAATTCTTAAGAATAAATATGTATATAGCAAACAAATTCGGGCCAAAATTGCAATGAGACTTGTGGAAACCCTTATGACCTAGAGTTCTGCGAGGCCCGTTTGGTTATAAAACATCATTATATTTATATAATGAATAAGGGAGAACTTCATAAGTAGCCAAAAAATTAGTGTGTTTATTATTTTTGTCAAAAATTATTATTTTTATTGTTTTTGTCGAAATATCCACTTTTTGGACAAGATTGCCCTTCTTTATAATTTTTTTTTTCCTCTTTTTCTCTCTCCTTTTCTCATGCCACCTACTTCTTCTTCTTTCTCTCCTTCTTCTCTCTCTCTCCTCCTCTCTCCTCTGTCTCCTCACTTTCTCTCCTCCTTCTCCTTCTTCTTCTTCTGCTTCTCTTTCTCTTTCTTCTTTTTTTCGAGATTTTTCCCAAACCCAATTTTTTTTTTTAAAATAATCAGTTTTTTTTATTTATTATTTTGAAAATTTTCAGATTTTTTTTTTTAATTTCAGTTTTGTTTTTTTGAATTTTTTTTTCAGATTTTTTAAAAAAGGTTTGGATTTGAGTTTGGGTTATGATTGTGCTTAAAAAAATTCAGATTTGTGGTTGTATTTAAGTTTGGGTTGTGGTTGTTTTTATGAATGGTGAGAGTTGTGTTTGTGTTTGTGTTTGAGTTTGAGTTTTGTTAAAAAAAAAAAAAATAGATTTTTCGGATTTGATCTTTTTCAAAAAAAAAATTCAGATTTTATTTTGTTTAAACACACCAGGTCAAGAATTAAACACACCAGACAAACGAATTAAACACACCAGACAAAATGAATTAAACACACCAGGGCAAAAACAATTAAACACACTAGGGCAAAACGTATTAAACACACCAGACAAAACTCATTAAACACACCAGGGAAAAACGAATTAAACACACCAGACCACCAATTAAACACACCAGGCAAAACTCATTAAACACACTAGGGCAAAAACAATTAAACACACCAGTACAAAACGAATTAAACACACCAGGTCACGAATTAAACACACCAAACAAAATGAATTAAACACTCCAGGGCAAAAACAATTAAATACACCAGGGTAAAACGAATTAAACACACTAGACCACCAATTAAACACACCAGGCAAAACTCATTAAACACACTAGGCCTGGTGTGTTTAATTGTCTTTGCCATGGTGTGTTTAATTGAATTGCATTGGTGTATTTAATTGATTTGTCCTGGTGTGTTTAATTGATTTATATTTGGTGTGTTTAATGAGGTTAACCTGGTGTGTTTAATTATTTTTGCCCTAGTGTGTTTAATTGAGTTGCATTGTTGTGTTTAATTGATTTGTTCTGGTGTGTTTAATTGATTTATATCTGGTGTGTTTAATGGGGTTGCCTTGGTGTGTTTAATTGATTTATACCTGGTGTGTTTAATTAGTCTGGTGTGTTTAATTGATTTATACCTGGTGTGTTTAATTAGTCAGCCTTGGTGTGTTTAATTGGGTGCTCTGGTGTGTTTAATTGGTTTACATCTGGTGTGTTTAATTGGTCAATTAAACACACCAGTAACACAATTAAACACACCAGTCTGGAAAAAAAAAAATTAAAATCACAACTGAAAATTTTTTAACCGAAAATTTCTGGAAATTATTTTGAACAAAACAAAATCTGAAATTTGTTTAAACAAATAATACTCAAACTTAACCACAACCACAACCACAACCACCCTTAAAATCACAACTAACACTCAAATCCAAACCTTTTTAAAATATGGAAATTTTTTCAACCAAAAAAAAAAAACTGATTTTTTTTTTTTTTTTTAATCTGGGTTTGGGTCGCCCAATCTAGACCAGATCGTGGTCAAATCGGAAAACCCATCATGCGAAAACCCATCGAAAATCTGAAAATTTTTCAACCAAAAAAAACTGATTTTTTTTTTTAAAAAAAAATCTGGAAAAAATGAGAAAGATAAAGAGAAGAGAGGATAGAAAGAGAAGAAGAAGAAGGAGAGAAGGAGTGGCTGAGAAAAGGAGAGAAAGATTGAAGAAGAAGGCGTGGGTGAGAAAGAAGAAGAAGAAGAACGTGTGAGAGAGAAAAGGAGAGAGAGAAAGGAAAAAAAATAGATTTTGGTGAAAATGAGAGAGAAAGGAGAGAGAAGGGGTTTTGAAAAAAAAATAAGGGCAATTTTGTCTTCACAGTCACATTGTTGACAAAAATAGTAAAAATGATAATGTTGGACAAAAATAGTAAAGCCCCATAATTTTTGGCTAAAAACCCCTATTTTCTCTAATGAATAATGCTATATTACCCAAATTTGATGTCCAAATCTAATGCTCAAATGATGTAATAATACTATAGACCATTCATTTAAATTGTATTAGATTTGCATGATTTAAATAAATGGTCTACAGTGTTGCCTCATTATTTAAGCATCAAATTTAAACAATGTAGCATTAGTCATATATAATATATTTTTTTAAAAGAATATTTATATAATATTAAGAGTAGTGAAAAACATTAATTGCTATTATTTTCCCAAGATAATGACCAGATGCGTGATTCCGGGTTCATTTTTACTTTTGATCAACAATATGTTATCACATTATATGTGTGATTAATTAAAATAATAGCCAACATCAGCAGTAAAAAATACGAGAGATATTCAAGTGCATCACAATTCATGGTACATCTTCAGGAGAGAAACTTAGGGGCAGCAGATCCACCATTCATCCTCCGTTACGATCCTACCACATGGTTGAAATATTTTATGTGACAGGATAGTAACAGGAGATGCATGGTGCATCCTTTCCACCCAAGACTTTTCCTCTCCATAGATAAAGAATCCATAAAGTTGAAGTGATTACATACCACTAATTATGCATCCAATGTGTACATTGCTTTGTCTCTATTATTTTGATTACATATATCATATAATCAAACACAGTCCATTCAAATCTTGCTTCCTCATCAATATATATGATCAATTCCTCACTTCTTGTGAATTTGAAGCTCTGACCTCTAACTAAGTCCATAAATGGCCACGCCAATCACTAAACCTCATGCGGCCATGTTTTGTAGCCCAGGAATGGGTCACCTGGTGTCCTTCTTCGAGCTAGCCAAACGCTTTGTCACCCAACTTGATTTCCAAGTCACCATCTTTGTATTGTCAATTACAGATGCTTTAACGATACGGTCTCATCAGTTTCTCCACTCTGCATCTAATCTCTTTAATATTGTCTCACTCCCTCCTGTCGACATATCTGGTTTGGTCGACACGCCATTTATAGGAACAAAAATAGCCATGATGGTGCATCAATCTTTACCAGCTCTTTGATCTGCAATCTCTGAAATGACTAGTACTAGTACTAGTAGTGATCTTCCTCCGGTAACGGCTCTAATCGTGGACATATTTGGAACTGAAGCTCTAGCGATTGCTGAAGAATTCAGAATTCCAAAGTACGTTTTGATATATCTAGCGCATGGTATCTAGCAACTATGTTGTACGCTCCAACCCTTGATGTTAAAGTGTTAGATGAACACGCTAACAAGAAATTGCCAATCAAAATCCCGGGTTGCACTACGCTCCGATTCGAGGATACCATTGATGTCTATGAAGACCTGAATAGTCCAGCACGTTCTAGATTTCTATGTAGAGGGAAGGAAGCATCAACGGCTGATGGATTTTTGGTGAACACGTGGGAGGATCTGGAGCCTAAAACATTAAAAGCCTTGAGAGACACCAAGTTGTTGGGATCAATCATTAGAGGGCCGGTTTATCCGATCGGTCCAATGCCAATACCGGTCGGACCAACACCACCGCCACAGCCGGTTTCACGGAGGAGCTATGCACTTGATTGGCTAGACTTGCAACCCACTGAATCGGTGATTTATGTGTCGTTTGGAAGTGGGGGGACATTATCAGCCAAACAAACGATCGAGCTTGCTTACGGGTTGGAGCTGAGTCAGCTAAGATTTGTTTGGGTGGTACGTGCTCCGGTGGAGAATGATGCATCCGGGTCTTATCTAACCGTAGGAAATGATGATCATGCTGGCAATATCATCTCAGATTACTTGCCGGATGGGTTCTTGAGTCGGACCCACAATGTGGGACTGGTCGTCCCTACATGGGCTCCTCAAACGGAGATCTTGGGACATCCATCTATCGGTGGATATTTATCACATTGTGGATGGAATTCTTCGTTAGAGAATATAGTTAATAGGGTGCCAATGGTTGCGTGGCCATTTCACGCTGACAATAAGTTGAATGCGGCAATGCTGACAGAAGAGTTCGGTGTAGCAGTTCGATTGAAGGTGTCATCATCATCAAATGGTGTAGTGGGGAGGGAAGAGGTCAAAATGATGGTGAGAAGGATTATGGTGGAGGAGGAAAGGCATTCAATAAGAAGTAGAGTCGAAGAACTAAAGCATAGTGCACACAAGGCTTTGAGTGAAGGTGGTACCTCTTATTGTTCATTGTCACAAGTTGCCAATGACTGCCAGGTAAGATTGCAAGCTTATAGTGATCTATAATTGTCCTACACTAGTTTTTACTTTTTATGTTGTTATATTAATTAATAATTACTAATAAAATTATGTAAAATCTCTAATTTTGTAATTTGTCTATTGTTAACTAGTGTCAAAAGTATTTGACGTCAAAATTGAAATTCATTGCAAGTGAAGTAGCTCATGTGTGAGGTCATTTAGTAGCCATGCTTTAACCATAAGACCTATGTGTTACTGGGAGCTAGAGATGTCAAATGGATCGAACCGAGCCGGACAGTAATTGAGAACCTGGTTCGGGTTGAGCCTTGATTTCTTTATGAGGCATGGCTTTGCTCATGAGCCCTGTCCAGAGCTGGTTTGCTCACATGGGCTTGGGCGGCCATTGTTTTTACCATTAATTTTTGTTTTTATCTTTTCAACCTGCATTGCTCTCAAGCTCACGGGCCTTGAAAGTCAAGGTCGACCCACCACCAATCATACGCCTTGGACTCGGGGTTGGCCTTTGATTTAAGAGCCGGGTACTGTTCAGGATTGAACAATCTTTATTCGAGACTAACCTTATCCTGTCGATTTGATATATATATTATCCTTCTAAAAAAATATTTATTAACTATCAATCATTAAAAAAAAAAAATTGTTTATTAAAAATGAACCATTTTTAATAAATAAATACCCTGCATAGTTACAAACTATATACTAACTAAACCCTAAAAACCTTGTACAGTAAAACCCCTATAAAATAATATTATTAGGACCGAGGGAAATTATTATTTTAGAGGAGTTATTTATTTATTGATAAATGAATAATTTGTTAATTTATAGATAAATAAATATTTATTAATTTAAAAAGAGTTCTCTCATTCTGATTGTGTCAAAAATGACACAATCACATTAAAAATTTGTCTTGGTTTTGACATGATTACATATGTATGTAAACAGTCGGTGTACAATAGAATGCTCTAATTTATTTATTTATTTATTTATTAAGATACATGTATGACTTCCAAATAATAATAATAATAATAATAATAATAAACAATGGATCATGAGCTTGTAGACATAGAAAAATCCACAATTAATTTTAATTGTTGAGGTAGGCATCGGCAACCTGTAGAACAAACAGAAAAGGAGCGATCGTCGAGCCACATAGGGGGTGGTCCCTTTGGGGGACTCTCCGACGCTCAAGTTAGTATATCGTAAGTTAAATCAAATGAGATGGAGAAGAGTTTGAAATGAAAAACCGTTTTGCATGATATATCGAATCGAGCTATTTGATAGTTATCGACAAATTCAATGGGTTGAAGGGGATGGGTCCCAGATTCAATGTCACTTGAGCTAGGATTGGGTTGATATTATGTATCGATGACTATTATGGGTCGCTATCTAGGAAGTTCCTTGACTTGATGTGGATTGAACATGGATTATGTCACAACTCGGTCGATGCCCTGTGGGTTCCTTGACTCGACGTGGGTCAATCGAGGATTGAGTTGATAGACTTTAAAGAGCAACTGGGTCGATCTCTGTTAGGTCATGGAGCAACAATTAATGAATGGAAAGAATTGCTGAGCTTATTATTTGCTCTAAAGCTTAGAGAGCTCAACCCCCTTTTTGTGAATGAGAGGGGATTGCTATTTATAGGAGGAAGAGAGTAAGCTAACAAGTGACTTTAATAGCATTGAAGTAGATGTTATAGAACTGATGGCATAGAAGGAGACGTTATAGACTTGATGGTATTGAATGAGACGTTATAGAAATGATGAAATATTCTTCAATGGTTTGACCTGGTCCAAGTTTGACTTTGACTGATGCGGATCCCTTATTGGGTTTTGATTATTGGGCCATGAGCTTTATTGGGCCTTAGTACTTGTGCTATTTTTGGCCATTACAGAGGACAAACTATAAAATTTGATGGATGTTGAGCACCTTCTGAATTATCCTAGTGAAAATGACCTATTGATTAAGAGATAATGAATACGTCAAACGATGATGATCATGATCTAGATGATAGTTGTGTTTTACCAACGGTTTCTTTAAAAGAAGTCTTTCACGCAGTAGTAACCATAAATAACTACTTGCTACAAAATGAAAAAAAAAAAAAAATCAAATGTGGTGTAAGAATCGCAAAAAATTAAGGATGATGTTTAGTTCAGTTAAGGTATAGAGAAAATGTAAATGACTTTAAATGCATTTTTTGAGATGAGCTGAATTGAGAAAAGATAAGTTGTAAACAAAAAATTAATTAATATATATTAATTATAAATTTTTATGTGCTATTTATTTTATGTAATTAACCAATTATTAATTGATATATTCGTCGGGCTTTAAATGATTTTTTTTTTAAAATTATTATCTTATGCATTTAGCGAGGCTATTATTTTGGTCCATTGGTCCAAGTCGAGACCAAAAGATTTTATTATTTAAACGAGGTTATTAATTTATTAAACATTCATTTATCGAATTTTATTGTATCATGTTATTTGTTTGTTTTTCTTGACCAGTATAAATGCTAGACCGTGACCGGTTGAAGGGTGCCACTAGGGCAGTTGATATGGTGGATGGGGTTGTGTGGTTAACCCGATTAAAATAGAGTCATAGATAAGATTTTTTTTTAATTTTTTTTTTAATATGTTTTTATTTTGCTAACAAATTAACCCCAACTAAATAGAGAAATCAATAGGATATTGTTCCTATTTTGATTTTGATCCAACTAAAATACGAGAGAAATTCAAGTGTATCGCAATTCATGGTACATCTTTAGGAGAGAAAGTTGGAGGCAGAAATTCAAGTGCATCCACCATGTATCATCCGTTACGATTCTACCACGTTATTGAAATAGATGAATAATTGAAGGAGATTTTCATTGTTGCATTCATTTATATTCGCTGTAACAAATAAATAATACATAATGCATATACATTTATTTTGTTTCTATTTTTCAAAATTCTATCATTATTATTCTTTGCATCCATTAGTCCAAGTTGAGACCGAAAGATTTTATTATTTAAACGAGGTTATTAATTTATTAAACATTCATTTATCGAAGTTTATTGTATCATTTTATTTGTTTGTTTTTCTTGATTGGTATAAATGCTAGACCGCGACCGATTGAAGGGTGCTACTAGAGCAGTTGATATGGTGGATGGGGTTGTGTGGTTAACTCGATTAAAATAGAGTCATAGATAAGATTTTTTTTTTTTTTTTTAATATGTTTTTATTTTGCTAACAAATTAACCCCAACTAAATAGAGAAATCAATAGGATATTGTTCCTATTTTGATTTTGATTTTGATTTTGATCCAACTAAATTACGAGAGAAATTCAAGTGCATCGCAATTCATGGTACATCCTTAGGAGAGAAAGTTGGGGGTAGAAATTCAAGTGCATCCACCATGTATCATCCGTTACGATCCTACCACGTTGTTGAAATAGATGAATAATTAAAGGAGATTTTCATTGTTGTATTCATTTATATTCGCTGCAACGAATAAATAATACATGATGCATATACATTTATTTTGTTTCTATTTTTCAAAATTCTATCATTATTATTCTTTGCCATATTATTTTTCAAAATTCTATCATTATGATTATCTGCCATACGGCCCATACCAAATAATTGTGTTCTTATTTATTTTATATTTTAATTTTTTGATAAAAATAATTGTGTTTCTTTAGATTCTCTACTCAAAAGAAACAATTGTGGGTTTTTACACGTTTTGCACAAATAATTTTGAGATTCCTTTATTTGGAATGTCAACACAAAGTTACAAAAAAAAAAAAAAAAAAAAAAAAAAAATCAATTCTACATATTTATAAATTGATTGGTACATATTTAGTATTATTTGAAATTAGTTTTATACATTTGAGTCACAAATAATTTTTTTATTTTTTTTTTCAGATTGCTTTTACAAAATTTTACATATTTTACATGTCCACTCTTTGGTTATTTATCCAATTTTACTTCAAATCCTCAATAATTTTACTATTGACTATTGTGTTGGAAATTTTTATAAATTTGTTAATACTTCTTCTAAAATAATTTTTAATCTAAATTATTTTAACAATAATTTAATTGTTTAGGATTAAAAAATTATTTTCATAATATGCAAAATATCCATGGACTTTCAGGGTGAAATTCGTGAAATTTTGGGAATATCGAGATTTTATTATTTAAACAAGGTTATTAATTTATTAAACATTCATTTATCGAAGTTTATTTTTTTGTTTTTCTTGACCAGTATAAATGCTAGACCGTGACCAGTTGAAGGGTGCCGCCAGGGCAGTTGATATGGTGGATGGGGTTGTGTGGTTAACCTGATTAAAATAGAGTCATAGATAAGATTTTGATTTTGATTTTGATTTTGATTTTTTTTAATATGTTTTTATTTTGCTAACAAATTAACCCCAACTAAATAGAGAAATCAATTTCTCTCAAAAAAAAAAATAGAGAAATCAATAGGATATTGTTCCTATTTTGATTTTGTTCCAACTAAAATACGAGAGAAATTCAAGTGCATTGCAATTCATGGTATATCTTTAGGAGAGAAAGTTGGGGGCAGAAATTCAAGTGCATCCACCATGTATCATCCGTTACAATCCTACCACAGTTGTTGAAATAGATGAATAATTGAAGGAGATTTTCATTGTTGCATTCATTTATATTCACTGCAACGAATAAATAATACATGATGCACATACATTTATTTTGTTTCTATTTTTCAAAATTCTATCATTATTATTCTTTGCCATATTATTTTTCAAAATTCTATCATTATGATTATCTGCCATACGGCCCATACCAAATAATTGTGTTCTTATTTATTTTATATTTTATTTTTTGATAAAAATAATTGAGTTTCTTTAGATTCTCTACTCAAAAGAAACAATTGTGGGTTTTTACACGTTTTGCACAAATAATTTTGAGATTCCTTTATTTGAAATGTCGACACAAAGTTACAAAAAAAAAAAAAAAAAAAAAAAAAAAAATCAATTCTACATATTTATAAATTGATTGGTACATATTTAATATTATTTGGAATTAGTTTTACACATTTGAGTCACAAACAAATTTTTTTTTTTTTTTTTTTTTTTTTTTTTTTTTCAGATTGCTTTCACAAAATTTTATATATTTTACATGTCCACTCTTTGGTTTTTTATCCAGTTTTACTTCAAGTCCTCAATAATTTTACTATTGACTATTATGTTGGAAATTTTTATAAATTTGTTAATGCTTCCTCTTAAATAATTTTCAATCTAAATTATTTTAACAATAATTTAATTGTTTAGGATTAAAAAATTATTTTAATAATATGCAAAATATCCATAGACTTTCGGGGTGAAATTAGTGAAATTTTGGGAATATCGAGAGATTTTTACGGATATTTCGAAATCAGCCGGATATTCTACAGGATATTGAATATTTGGTTGTTTCGATATCGGTCCCTCTACGGATATATCGGTGGATATTTCGATATATCTTTCAATATTCAGTTCTTTGATTATATGTACGATTAATTAAAATAATAGTAGCATCGACGGTAGAAAAATACAAGAGAAATTCAGGTGCATCGCAGTTCATGGTACATCTTTAGGAGAGAAACTCGGGGGCATCAGATCCACCATGCATCCTCCGTTACGATCCTACCACGTTGTTGAAATATTTTATGTGGTAGGATCGTAACGGGAGATGCATAGTGTTGGTCGGGATTGAACCATCTTTATTTGGGACCAACCTTATCTTGTTGAATTTTTGGACAAAAATTGAGACACCATTTTTGGACAGCTGATTTGAATCTATAATAATAATAATAATAATAATAATAATAATAATAATAATAATAATAATCAAGTATGGTGTAAGCATTGTAAAAAATTTAAGGTGAATAGAATTTTGAAAATGCAAATGACTTTATATGCATTTTTTAAGGTGAATAGAATTGAGAAAAAATAAGTTGTAAGTAAAAAATTAATTAATATATGTTAATTATGAATTTTTATGTACTATTTATTTTATGTAATTAACTAATTATTAATTTATATATTTGTTCAGTTTTAAAGGATTCTTTTTGAAATTATTATCTTTTACATTTAGTGAGGTTATTATTTTAGTCCCTTGTTTGAGTCGGATCGAAAGATTTTATTATTTAAACGAGGTTATTAATTTATCTAGCATTCATGTTATTTGTTTGTTTTTCTTACCCAGCATAAATGCTAGACTGCAACCTGTTGAGAAGGCAGTTGACATGGTGGATGGGGTTGTGTGGTGTCTCAATCCCATTTAAGGATCCATAAACGTGAGTGTCAATGAGCTTTATTAAATTTTCAAGTCAATTTGGACAAGAAAGTAAATCAGAGGTCACTTTCATCAATTATCAAACTATCTAGACTCGGAAACAGTTCCAAATGGCACTGTACACTGCCTTTAGTTAGGTTTTCTCATCCCAGCCTATAAATTTAGTCAAGATTGGATTATTTATACATTTAAGGCTTCTTTATATTATGAAGAAAAAAAATTTATTTGTAGCTAGGCGGCAAAATTGGAGATTTAAATGCTCATATAGATAGCTGTGGACGTGAATCGGTTCAGATTTCAATCGAAATTGTTCATGACTCGTATACTCTCGGTTTTTATTTATTTATAATTTAATCGAATTGACTTATAAATATAGATTGATTCGATCGAATCCGGTCAGTTTTAATACAGGTTTAGGTTTAATGAACATTTTATTTATGTTTTCAATTATATGGGCCATTAGAGTTTAATAGAGTGACTTAACTCGAACATGTATTTTCAATTAGATTCAGTTCGGTTTATCTTGGATCGTAAAACTTTATCCATTCCTACGTATTGGGAAATAACAATAATAATTATTTTTATATTGCAGCTAATTTTGTTAGGAAAGCATGCATGTAGGTGTTTAGCCGGATAGAAGTGTATAGAAATACATAGATTTATAGATAAGAATATTGTGATAACTTATTTTATATGTTTTTGGTAAAAATTTAAAAAGAAAAAAATATATACGAAGAATTCAACGATGATAATATTGTCACGGTCGTGTCACCGGTTAAAATAAATAAACGGCTATACTTTCACGTACAGGTTGACAACATTTGCTGGAATGGGACTAGATTTGACGCGTAAAACATATTATAATCCAACCAAAGTTTTGTTAATTTAAGCATTAAGACCACACCAAACATTATTATATCTTCAAATTTGTTGCTTGCAATGTCTCTAGCGAAACTCAACACGGTTAGAATAATTAAGAAGTCTAAAAATTAATCTATATCTTCTTAATTAAACTTAATTTGGAGATATTTAATTTGTAAATATATAAATGTGTCCAAAAGTGAATAAAAACATACCAACAAAAACAAAAAAAGAAAACACAACCATGTTGTTGAGTTGCATCGCTTAACAAAATAAAAATAAAAATTAGCTTATCGTTGGCGAGAACAATAATATTCATGATTGACCAACTTTTCACGTTTTGCTGTCACTGTAAATATAAAAAAGCATAGAGGCCGCCGTCCAATTGCCGGCATTGAATCGAATTCATGCAAAAAAATTAAAGAGAATAGTTAACGGCCTCTCAATTAGGTTTCGCTTTGTTGAGCTGAGGACTTTATGAGAAGATTGATTAAAAAAAGATTAGGTTTTTTTTTTGTTTTTAAATAGTTCATACTCTATTATCAATGATTTGGACTGTATTCTCAAGAAATGTGATAGAACGAGGGAGATGTATCATGTGTGTTGTATTATTATTAGATGTTTATTTGTTTTGCGGTTTGGGAATTGTAAATCCTTTATTTTATTTTATTTAAAAAATAAATTAAAAAAAAAACGCAATCCAGTTATAATTTGACCAATTTGCCCTTTTAATACTATAATCCTCTCCTCTCACGAGTCTCTCACAACTTATGCCTATAAATGTCTTGTCCAGTTTGTGGCTTTGTGCAATCAACACAATCAATACAAACCTTGCTTCTTCTTATTCAATCTAAGAATCCATCCTTGTCAAGTTCTCCAAAGCTTCCAAGTCTTCCTGATCATCAACCATGAAAATCCCAAAACCACATGCAATCCTACTCGCAAGTCCTGGCATGGGACACATCATCCCAGTTATCGAACTAGCCAAACGCTTCGTCTCTCAACATGAATTTCAAGTCACTGTCTTTGTCGTGGCAACTGATGCCTCGACAGTCGAGTCCCACCTCCACAACTCACCAGAGTACACTACGAATCTCTTTAACGTCGTCTCTCTTCCATCCATCGATATATCTGCCCTTGTTGATACAGATGCATCATTAACAGCAAAAATTGTTGTGATGATGCATGAGTCATTACCAACCCTCCGATCTGCAATCTCGACTATGAAACCTCGTCCAACGGCTATGATTGTCGATTTCTTTGGAACCGAAGCTATGACGACGGTGGCTGATGAGTTTGGGATGTTGAAGTACATGTTCATGCCTTCCAACGCATGGTTACTTGCAACCATGATTTATGGTCCTGCAATTGATGAAATAGGTTTAGACGAGCATGCTAACAAGAAACTACCACTGAAAATCCCGGGTTGCACGGCGGTCCGGTTCGAGGACACACTTGAACCGTTTCTCGACGTAAAGGGTCCGATGTTTCAAGGGTTTTTAGGTGCTGGGATGGCGATTTCAACGGCTGATGGATATCTAGTGAACACTTGGGAGGATTTGGAGCCCAAAACACTTGCAGCTCTTAGAGATGCCAAGTTGTTGGGACGAATCGCGAAGGCTCCGGTTTATCCAATTGGTCCACTGGCTAGATCGGTCAGGCCACCGATTCAGAGGAGCCAAATGCTGGACTGGCTCGATACGAAACCGAGTGAGTCAGTTATATATGTGTCGTTCGGGAGTGGTGGATCCCTGTCAGCAAAACAAATGATGGAGCTGGCTTGGGGTCTTGAGCTGAGTCAGCAGAGTTTTGTTTGGGTGGTGCGCCCTCCTATAGAGAATGACGTATCTGAGTCTTATCTGACGGCTGGAAATGATTCTGATGATCATGGCATCCGTGAATACTTGCCAGACGGGTTCTTGAGTCGGACCCACAGTGTAGGCTTGGTGGTCCCTATGTGGGCCCCACAAGTGGATATATTAGGGCATCCATCCGTGGGTGGATTTTTATCACATTGTGGATGGAATTCAACGTTAGAGAGTATAGTAAACGAGGTACCGATGATCGGCTGGCCGTTGTTCGCTGAGCAAAAGATGAACGCTACGATGCTGATTGAAGAGATCGGGGTGGCTGTACGATCGAAGGCGTCATCATTGGATGGAATTGTAGGGAGAGAAGAGATCAAGATGATGATCAGAAGAATAATGGTGGACAAAGAAGGCCATGAAATGAGAAGTAGAGTGAAGGAAGTGAAATGTAGTGCAGAAAAAGCTTTGAATAATAAAGGTGGTTCCTCTTATAATTCACTATTAAAAGTTGTGGAAGAATGCGAGATCCGATTGCAGGGACTGATTGCAAAGGCTCGAGGTCCATGAGCTAGCTAGCTAGCTAGATAACCATGCTAGATCATGCATGCCGCTACATTAATTTTATTGTTTTTATTAGGTAACTTTGTGAAGGTATAAGTTTATTTTTACTGAATTAATTAACTATAGTTATCAAGGTGTGTATTTGGTTAAATATTTGAAGAAGGTACATGTTTCAATTTTATATAATATAACTGTAAAATTGTTTCAAATCTTGTGTTAAATATCATGTTGCTGATCATTCCCGGATATATATATATATATATTAGTCTTTCTATTAAATATATTAGAACGAAGAATGTGGATCATATATTATGGAGAAGTTTTGACAAATGCATACACTTTGAGTCAAAGTATGTAAATCTAGTGGTCCACATTTTTCGTTCTAATATATTTATTATTAGGACAAACTGATAATAAAAAATATATGTATATATCTCGGTTATTCCTTCCGGGTAGAATACTAATTTTCTTAATCTCACGGCAATTTATGATTGTTTCATTTAAGCACATATGTGTGCAAACATAAAAACAGATAAATATGGTGAAAGTTTATTGTGATCCGGCAATGTTTATTGAAGATCACGATTAGATTTGGAATGTAATTAACTGACAACAAAAGGTTAACCCGATTAAAATAGAGTCATAGATAAGATATTGTTCCTTTTTTTTATATGTATTTATTTTGCTGCCAAATTAACCCCAACTAAAATAGAGAAATCAATAGGATATTGTTTCTATTTTGATTTTGATTTTGATTTTTTTTTTTTTTTGAAATATTAAACTAATTCAGGTTTTTATGAGGGAGGGGGTGAGACTTGAACCCACAACCTAGTGGTGTGGGTGTGAAGAGCTTTACTAGACCAACCTCATATTGTCATTTTATTACAATTGTGGGCCAAAGACTATTACACTAATTCCGGTTCGGGTCTGGTTTCTAACTAGTGGTTCCAGACCGGTTATGAACCCTTTTTAAACAATAATAATAATAAATTATAAAAATAATTATTAGAGAATTGAGTAATTGAGAGAGAATTGGAGAATTGGAGTGGGGAGAAATGAAATGGGAGGGGGTATTTATATTTTATAAGAAAAGGGTTTGAAATAAATAAAATAAAAAAAAATGTAATACGTTTTTACAACATGACTACACCGACAAACTGATAATTCAGTATCAACTTACCACTTGATGGAAGAAAATTAAGTGCTTGTTTATTTGAGCTTTCTATTGTCTCAAAAGGTCTACAAACGTTTATTTAAGTTTTTTTAGAGTTGTTTGATTGAGCTTTTGACATTGTTTATTTTAAATTGAGTAGAAGCTAGTAGAGTTTAAACCTCTACTAGGTAAAAGTTCATAGGGAGGTACTTCTCCAAATAGACATTTTTTTTTTAATATAAAAAGTCTACCAACCAAAAAACTATAATATTCTTTTCAAAAACTCTATTTCTAATAGATCTACTATAAGTAGATCTTTTACTAATAAAGGTTTTTTAAATGCCCAACCAAACAAGTTCTAAGTACACTTGAAATCCAATAACAAAATAAACAAGAAGAACACTTTTTTTGTTTGTAGAAAAGGAAGAGTTCTTTTGCCTTTTGCTTTGATTGTCCGGTGTGTTGTTTTCAAATAAAAGAAGTTAGACAATTTAACAATTGAAATAAGGGGACAAAATGGAAATGGAAATCAATTGACAATAATGAGAGAATTATTCCCTTTTAATTATAGCAATTAAATCATTTGAATTAAGGATTTAAGTTTCCTTTTAATTTTGAAATAAAACTAAAACGGAAATAATCATCGGTGATTGATATCCTTAAATTCAAAAATGGAAATCAATTGGCAATAATGAGAGAATTATTCTCTTTTAATTGTAGCAATTAAATCATTTGAATTAAGGATTTAAGTTTCCTTTTTATTTTGAAATAAAACTAAAACGGAAATAATCACTGGTGATTGATATCCTTAAATTCAAAAATGGAAATCAATTGGCAATAATGAGATAATTATTCTCTTTTAATTGTAGCAATTAAATCATTTGAATTAAAGATTTAAGTTTCCTTTTAATTTGAAAAAAAAAAACTAAAACATAAATAATCACCAGATATCCTTAAATTCAAAATTGGAAATCAATTGACAATAATGAAAGAATTATCTCTTTTAATTGTAACAATTCAATCATTTGAATTAAGTTATTAAGGATTTAAGTTTCCTTTTAATTTTTTTTTTTAAAGAAATCGATTTGGAACCGCTAGTTTCATACCGATTCCACAATTTAAAGAACCAGAACCGAAAAATATCCGATTCCAATTCCAATTCTAAAAGCTACGGTTTCGGTTCGAACCGAACCTTGGTCAACTCTAAACTCGATGTCTTAAACGTAACATCGAAGTGTTGAGATTCACTTATTCACCCATCAACCACCAACTTTATATTGTTGTCCAAAATGGAATTAATTAAATCATTATGGCTCAAAATATAAGGAAATAATTATTATTGCTATGGGTTCCATAATGAATTTTACGACCTTTAAAAAAAAAAAAAAAAAAAATCATCTTTTGGGAAATCACTTAATAAGTATAAATAAAAATAAAAATAAATATAAAAGTCATTACAAATAAATTAAAGTTACAATTGATATAGAGAAATTAAATTTTGTATGAGTGGGATATTTGTAACCCTCTAAAATCGTATGTACATTCTAAAATTATATATTTTAAAATTTTCAATATTATACTCAACTTTAATTATTAATATTTTAATTTAAAAAAATATATTTTAACTATTTTACTTTTCAAAATATTACTGATTAAATTAAATAAAAATAAAAGACAAAAAATAACGAACAAAATTTAAAACTAAAATTTGGAGGTGGCTACAGTGGCTACTGCGTTCTTCTAGTTCGAAAAGATGGAGCGAGCTTCCATTAAATTAAATTGAAGGAGAAAACCACTCCCATATTTATTATATAATTTATTTATTTCTAACATTTTTAAATTAATCAAAGCTAATTGGGATTTGAAGCTTCACAATGATGCAGCTGTTAAACGGAATTTCTGTAGTATCGGTTGATGAACAGTTAGTTATTATTATTAAAAAAATTTTATGAAGTAGAGGTTTATTTCGATATATATTTCAAAATCATAAAATAAAGGACATATTTTGTAATATATGAGGTGTGTTTATAATTATTTTAAAAATTGAATGGTATGTAAATACAAAAATAGGTGTACATATAATTTTTCAGGAGTGTAAATATTGTCATTCATTTTGTATTTAGATTAGGGGTGTGCATGATTCAATCCAATCCAATACAATCCATTGGATCAAATCCAATCCATTGGATTTGATTGGATTCCATTGGATCAAATCCAATCCATTGGATTGGATTGGATTGGATCGGATCCAAAGAGGTGATTGGATCGAATTGGATCCTAAATTTTAAAATCCATTGGATCGGATTGGATCTTGGATTTCCATTTGGAAATCCGCCGAATCCGCTGAATCCGCTGAATCCGCCTAAAATATTAGGTCTTATTTTTATATTGGGCAATTTATTTTATCCACTACTTTCTAATGTAAATGCCCAACCAAAATACAATTTTTAATGTTACTATTTTGAGTTTTCTTTCTCAATTTCTCTATTGCTAACAATCCACCATCTTCATATAGATACCATTATTAGTGGTCTGGGTGGTAAGCGCTGGAGGTTTACTGGCTTTTATGGCCACCCTGAGCAGAGTCAGAGGTAGAATTCGTGGTCCCTGCTTCAGAGGATTGCGGGTATGTCTTCTCTTCCCTGGGTATGTATGGGGGATTTCAACGAGATTCTTAGTGATTCTAAGAAGGTTGGAGGGGTTAAAAAAAACTGGAAAGATCTGTCTGCTTTTAGGGAAGCTTTGGAGGTCTGCAATTTGGATGATATGGGTTACATAGGGCCTAGCTTTACTTGGAGTAACAAAAGGGAAGGAGGCTCTTTGATTATGGAGAGGTTAGATAGGGGTTTCTGCAACAAAGAATGGATGAGGCTTTTTCCGCAGTTTGTTGTCAGGCATCTCAATTTCTGGGGCTCTGACCACAGACCTCTTGTCTTAGCTATCTCGAATGGTCCTCAGAAGAGAAATAATGGCAAACGATTCTATTTCGAAGAATGTTAAACAGAGGATAAGGACTGTATTAAAATTGTTGAAACAGCTTGGAGGAATCTGGTTTGCAGTAACAGCTTTGAGAGTGTTCTAAGCAAGATTGATAGGTGTGGGAGAATGCTTAATTTGTGGAATATTCGGAAGCGAAAGGATCACCGTCAAGATCTCCACAACAAGAAAGAAGCTCTGAGGAAGGCTTCGATTGATAACATTCCGATGTCCTGGAGGAAGATCAAAATTCTGGAGTTACAACTTGACGATGCCTTGGTCACTGAGGAGAGATACTGGAGGCAAAGAGCCAAGATTGATTGGCTTAAGAATGGAGACCGCAACACCAGATTCTTCCATTCTAAAGCCTCTGCGAGAAAAGCTAGAAACAGAATCATTGGTCTCCTTGATGAGGGAGGCATATGGAAGGAATCGAAAGTTGATATGGAGATGGTGGCTTGTGATTATTCAAAGGTTTGTTCTATTCTACTTATCCTGCTACAGCGGACATTGGGAAAATCGTCGACGGGGTTAGGCCGAGATTGAGCAACAATTCCTCCAGATGCTTGGATGTTATCTTTACAGGAGAGGAGATTCGGAAGGCCATTTTTGATATGAACCCGATCAAAGCCCCTGGCTGTGATGGGCTACCAGCCATTTTTTATCAGAAATACTGGGAGGTGATAGGTTCAAGCGTAGTTAAGGCTTGTCTTAATGTTCTCAACAATGGGGCTACGGTGGAAGGTATGAATAATGCTGTTATATGCCTGATTCCTAAAATCCAGAATCCTGGGAAAATGGCGGATTTCAGACCTATTAGCCTGTGCAACGTCATCTACAAGATTATTGCTAAGGTTATCACTAGGAGGTTTATGCTCACTTTAAGTGAGGTTATCTCTGAGAACCAGTGCGCTTTTATCCCGGGCCGCCTGATCTCCGATAACACAATTGTTGGGTTCGAATGTCTTCATAGGCTGAAGAGAAGGAAGAGGAAGCACGGTTCCATGGCCATCAAATTGGATATGTCCAAGGCCTTTGATAGAGTGGAATGGACCTTCTTGGAGTGTATGATGAGGAAACTTGGTTACTCTTCTCGTTGGGTCAGTTTGATCATGAGATGCATATCTTCGGTCTCTTACTCTGTTATGATCAATGGGGAGGTTTGCGGCAATATTACGCCAACCAGAGGTCTCCGTCAGGGAGATCCCTTATCGCCCTTCCTCTTCCTTATTTGTGCTGAAGGCCTCACTAGCCTTATCCAAGACAGTCAGAAAAGAGGCTTCATTTCAGGGTTCCAGTGTAGCATAGGTGGTCCTGTCATCACGCACCTTTTTTTCGCTGACGACAGTTTGATTTTCACAAAGGCTGATGAGAAGAATTGCGTGGCTATCTGCTCCATCCTGGCTGATTATGGGCGTGCTACTGGTCAGTCTATCAATTTCGACAAGTCTGCCATGTGCATTAGTCCCTCCTACTCGAACTCAGAAGGGCAGTTCCTGGCTTCTAAAATGGGCTTTAAGTTGGTTGATTGCCATGAAAGCTATCTTGGTCTCCCGTGTTTTACTGGTAGAAGTAAACGGAGACTCTTTGCTAATATTGTGGATAGAGTGTGGGGAAAAATCAAGGGGTGGGGTGAAAAGTTGTTGTCAGTTGCTGGTAAAGAGATTCTCGTCAAAGCCGTGGTTCAAGCAGCCCTGACTTATGCTATGAGCATGTTTCGTTTACCTAAATCCCTTATTCATGAGATCCACATGCTTAATGCAAGATTCACTGGTGCACTTGGAAGCACCTCTGCAAAGCTAAATGCGATGGGGGTTTGGGCTTCCATGATTTAGAGATCAGCAATAGAGCCCTCCTTGCAAAACAGTGCTGGAGACTTCTCAAGAATCCTAACTCTCTGGCTGGGAAAGTTCTGAAGAGCTGCTACTACAAGGATAGTAGCATTTTGGAGGCCAATAAGAAGTCCAATGGTTCTTTTGTGTGGAATAGCCTCATTTGGGGGAAAGGTCTCTTAGATGTTGGTGTTCGTAATAGGGTCGGAGATGGGAAGTCCATTCAAATCTACCATGACAAATGGATTCCTAAGCCTAATACTTTCAAGATTTCCTCTCCTATCAAGCTGGATAGCAATGCTACTGTGGATCAGCTTATCTCTCCCTCTGGCGGCGGTTGGGACATTCAAAAAATCAAAGGCCTCTTCTCTGCTGAGGACTGCAATCTCATCCTCAAAATTCCTATGGTGGGCACCAACAATTGTGATAGCTCTCTATGGCACTACAATGAGGATGGTAAGTACTCTGTCAAAAGTGGCTACTAGTTGGGGCATAACTTAGAGAACATCACTGGTCCTTCTAACACAGCCCCTAGAACCACTTGGTGGAATTTTTTCTGGAAATTAATGATCCCTACGAAAGTGAAGATGTTTATTTGGAAGGCTTGCCAAGATTGGATCCCAACTAAAATCAACATTGGCAGGAGAGGTGTTATTACGAATGGGGTTTGTGAAGCTTGCAAAATCTCAGCTGATGACACCTTACATACTCTCTGGTACTGCAGCAAGCTCCAATGCATTCGTGATGAATGGAGCTGCAATGATATGTTACTTAGAGACAAGCACAGCAACTTCCTAGACCTGATTTCTGATTGTTTTTCCCCTAGCAACAGGTTGAAGGCTGATCTCTTTTGTATTGTGGTTTGGAGAATTTGGTTCTGCAGGAACTCTACTTTCCATGACGCAAAAAATCACAAAATGTCTGAGGTGGTCAACTGGAGCTCTAACTTCCTTCATGAGTTTCAAACTAGTAAGCATGTCTTACCTACGCAGAATAATACTATTAACAGGCCTTGTAACAGTTGGCAGCCTCCTGCTAACGATGTCTACAAAGCCAATTGTGATGCTGTGCTGGATCTTGAGAATGGCCGGGTATGTACTGGTATTATCATTAGGAACTCTAGTGGTTTGGTTCTCGCCTCCTGCTCTTTGGTCTCTAGTGGCAACCCCAGTACCAAAGTGGCAAAACTAATGGCTGTTCTTAATTGTCTTAAGTTTAGTAGTGATTGTGGGTTGACTGTGGGGATTGTTGATACTGATGATGCTGGTGTTGTTAAGTGGATTAATGAGGATGGTTATTTGGATGCTGATTTTGGTTCTCTCATTTCTGAAATCAGGAAGTTAAAGGTTCATATGGGAGAGGTCACTTTCTCTCATACCAGGAAAATTGCCAATGCTGCTGCCAACAATCTGACTCTCTATGCGTTAAGTACCAATATGGATACCTATTGGATGGAGGATTACCCTCCCTGTATTAGGAAATTTGTGGAGGCTGATATGCCTAACTAGTCTTCTTTGCTGTTTTGTTTCCTTTTCTTTCTGCTGTTTGTTTTTCTCTGTTTCTGTTATCTATTATATCAAAAAAAAAAAAAAAAAAAAAACAATCCACCATCTTATTTTCTTCTATTTTTCTTCATCAACATCACAGCTTATTAAGTTTACATTTGGAGTTGATGTATAATGCTTATAAACTTTTTGAATTATATAAAGTTTACAAGTTATGTCATGTAATTTTTTAATGTTAATTTTATTTGAGTTAATTAGTAATGTTTGAATAATTTATTTGATTTTATTTATTTCAGATTATAACTTTTATATATTACGAATGACTATATATTAATTCGATCCATAGGATCATATCGGATCGGATCGGATCCCGCTATGAAATTGGATCGGATCGGATCGGATCGCAATTTCTTCGATCCAATCAGATCGGATCGGATCTTGGATCATGGCAAATCCATTGGATCCGATCCACCGCACACTCGTAATTTAGATGGAAAAGTGTGGTTTTTTTTTTTTTTTTTTTTTTTTTTTTTTTTTTTTTTTTTGGAACGGAAAAATATTATTGAAGAGGCCCAACTAGGCCAAGAAAACAAACTATAAAACAAACTGCCATGACAATTTTAGATTGAGTGGCGATATTTGCACGCCTGAAAAACTGTATATACACCCCTATTTGTATGACATCCCATTAAAATTTTTTAAAAGATGAAATTTTGTAAGGACACCCCATACATTACCAAATATGTCCTTTCTTTTAATTTTTTAAAATATTATAAAATCAACATTTTTTAATGTCAATCGTTAGAACAATCCAAGAGTTGTCATTTAATATTTTAATGACTCATTTTTCCCTTTATTTTACATAAAACACAATAAAAAGAAAAAAATTAGTAATAATGATGAAAATTGAAAAACTAATAAACAATATAAAAAATTGGAGACATCTTCGTCTTCATCTTTGATCTCCTTCCATTCTTGATTATAATTTTTTTTTTCTAGTTTGTGTTGTTTTCTCTCTTATTATTATTATTATTATTATTATTATTATTATTATTATTTTAATAATGTAAGATAAAAAAGTTAATCCATGCTTTAAAATATAATAGGAATAGCCGTAGTAATCCATCCTTGAAGAATAAATGCTATTGATATCAAAACAAAAAAATCTAAAGAGATTTTGATTTTGAAACTAATTATAATTAATTCAAAAGTTTCACAACCAATTTTGGATGATTTTGATTCATTCTCCATATTTAGCAATCAATTTGTATTTCCTTAAAAGAAATTAAAAATATATTTAAAATTAATATTTAAAAGAGAATGTTTAAGAAAATGGATAGAGTTATTAATTATATATGTTAACATCTAATCCTTAATAGGAAACTTTTTGTTTTCATAAAAAATTAAAATAGGAAACTAATTAATAATTATTTATGGGATACCTACAAACTATTTAATTTTTTTGGTAATTTTATGTAAAGATATTATTGGATTTTTAAAATATAATAATGTGGAGTGTATCGCTACTCTTTTAGATTTTGAAAGCGAATTTAAGATTGTAGCCCATGAATATTTAACCAATTTTATTTGATAAGTACGTAATATAGTTGACAATCCGGCCAATTATTTATTATTCATGATGTGATTCGCATTTGATTGTACCCTTAGACACTCTTATTATAGGATATTATATGTGTCGGACAGAATAAGAAGCCAAAGAAGTGGAGAAACACCACAATGAGAATCGGTTTGAAGGTGGTCATCAATTTGATGGTAAACTATTAAAATGGTTATTAAAATGAGAATTGGTTTCAAAATGATCATTGCTGGTGAAAAGTGACTCTAATGGTCATTCCATACAATGAGTGGTATTTTAATAAATAAAGGGATGCCATTAATTTATCTTAGATGTTTTTCAGAAATAATTTTTTCTTTTGTTTTTTTAAAAATGAATATTTATATTTAATGTGTGTATATACGTATAGCATATCTCATATATATATATATATATGATTATTTTGATACCAATTAATGATCAAATAGATGGCCAATAGATTAGTTCTAGTATTCGAAAAATTCTTAAGATGTTTGTTTTAAATATTAATCAAGCAACTTCTCATCCTTTACTAAATCATAATCATGCGTCAACAGAGGCGTAGCTCAGCTGGTAGATGGACGAGCTTGGGGTTTGAGCAATTGATTCCCAGGTTAACGACTCTCATTTTACCAATGATGAAAGCTTTAACAAAAAAAAAAAATATGATCTCGAATTAATAGATATTGTCAATAAATAAATAAATCATAATCATGCTACATTGTGAAAGATAAGTTTGTTTTTACTCAATTAACATATAGTTTATCTAGTGTATCAGTTAAATAGAAAAAGATGTTTGATAGGATGTTTATTTTAAATATTAATCAAGCTGTTTCTCATCCTTTAATAAATCATAATCATGCTACATTGTGAAAGATAAGTTCGTTTATCTAGTTCTATTGGTTTGGTGGTTGGAACTTCAATTTGAAGGTGTCACCATGGGGTTCAAACACTTGTACCATAAATTTTATGGTAAATAGAAAATGTAAAAATCATTTATTAATGTTTATTGCACTCCTCATATTGAATGAGTACTTCATTTTATCTTTTGAAGTATTATATTAGTTCGTGGTTTTTTTAGGGAGGATGACTCGAACCCGTAATTAAGTAGTGCTTATGTGATAGGTTTACCATCAGACCAACATTATTTCGGAAGTACTACATTTTATTTTTAGAAGATAGATAATATGAAAAAGAAAGACCGTGTTGACAAAAAAAGCCAAAGTCAAGGATTGAAAAATAATTCTCTCACGTTAAAGGGCTATTGCCTTGGTGGATAGAAACTTCTAAATCTCTATCAACCTGTACATATTGTCCATTATTACCCATACAACCATAATAAATGTGGGAAAACCTCTTCTAGTTTTGGGAAAACCAATTATCGAAATAGACATGCGAATCGCGTTGTAGTGTTGTTTGAGCTAGTAGGTCTCGGGCCCTCAATAACCCTCTGACCCGTGTCAGATTTTAAAAAATAAATATATAAAAAATTCCATACTCCGGAATTATACACACAATAGTGTCTTGCAAGTAGGGATGACAAATGATCGGATTAGGTATGGATACCCCAATATCCATCCTTGTATCCGTTTGAGATTTATATCTCCATCCCTGTATCCATCCCCATTTCTAAGTGAGTAGGGCAGATTCGGATAATCCGCTAATTAAGATAAAGATATCTATCCCCGTTCTGTTTATATCTGTATCCAATGAAAAAACTTTAAATTTGTATAGTTTATAAGAGAAAAATATAATTAACATATGTAACGGTACATGCATATACAGTAGAACCCCTGTAAATTAATCTCCTATAAATTAATATCCTCTCTAAATTAATAAAAAATCTCGGTCCCGACTCGGGCCAGTGTAAAAAATTAATAAACCCCTCTATCGTAATAATTAATAATTTATTTTTGAAACCCAGTGTAAAATTTCGGTCCCGACTGTCGCATAAATTAATTATTCCATAAGAGTATAAACTATATTATATAATAATCAAGAACTAGAAAAGTACTTCAAGATGCTAGTTTGTACAAGGCTACCATATTTGATGTTTTTGACTTCATCCTTCATCTTTTGAATTGTCCTCTTGTTATAGCAAAGAAGATAGAAAATAGAGAATTTTTAGGAGCTGTTAGGAATAAAATTTTTAGGTATATCTTGATATCTCTCTTGTGATATACAACCAAAGAATAAGCCTCACTATTTATAGGGTGAGTATGCTTAGTCTCTACGTAATCACATTCCCAAAAAGAATTGAAAATTTTCATAATAAATCTTTCCTAAACAAGGAATCCTAAAGAAAAAAAAAAAAAAAAAAAAAAAAAAAAAAAGGAAATTTTTCTAAAGAAGAAAACTGACTAAACAAGCTAGAGATCCCGAAAAAGAACCTTCCCTAAACAAGAAAACGACTTTCACACATTTTCTAAGACAAAATAACATTTTACGATGTAAAATCCTTCAAATTAATAACCCCTCTAAATTAATACTCAAGGGTTGGTCCCAAGAATATTAATTTAGAGGGGTTCTACTGTATTAACATTTATTATTTTAAACCTCGTCACTACTCAATGTCTCAACTAACAGTGATCACTTCTCTTTTCTTACTTAACAGCCATGCAGAGCTCAAAAACTAATCGCCATGTAGGAATTAAACAAGTCTAGTTTTCATTAGGATTGTGATGTGCAATTTTAAGCTATGTTTTAAAATCAATTTATAAATAGTGAGCTTATTAAAAAGTTTATGGAAATGTATTTTATAAATATTACTTTTATATATGTATTTTTTTTAAAAAAAAAATACAACATGAACGAACGCCCTTAACACCATTGTACTGTAAAATGTGATTACTTAAAACGACAAAATTGGATATAATAATTTGAGCAATATATTCCTTTTTTTTTTTTCAACTGCGGAACCCTAAGACCAGAAGTAGTAGGATTTATTCTACGTTCCTAAGAAAAACTTGCATGAGACGGTCTCATTACCACATGGTAAGACCATTCGATGAAAGTGCGCAATTTACATTCACTATCTAGTGTAGCCAAAGACTCAAGAGGCGCTTAGAAAATCCAAGAGCCAGCACCTAATCATTGAAAATTATCGCTACTGTCATAGTGCAAATATTGAGCCTAATGTTAAAAAATAACAGCAACCGAATAATTTGTACTGAGTTGAATGTTGGATTATGATGTATTACTCTCTAAAAACAGAGCCATGTCTCTTGCTTATTTTTTTTTAAACATACCCTGAATGACATGCTTTTTTTTTTCCAAGATTTCTCTCTTCTGGAGAAGTCGATGGAAATGAAGAGACAAAATAGGCAGGGCGATATCCATTGTCTCAGTTACACGCTTACAGGTTCGGTGGCTTTCTTCAGCCATGCCAATTCAGACTGATCCAAGTGAGAGGCTAAGATATCTCTACATTTCGAATGGTAGGTGTTGAGCCAGTCTATCTCATCAGGTGCTAATAAACTCAGGTTGATCAACTTTGTCTGATATGGTGCCTGGACATAAGAAGAAATTATCAAACATTAATAGACTGCCAATTAAGTTAGATTGGACTATTATTGACTAAGCAAATATGTGTGTGCGGAGTCGAGAGGTCCACGAATTATACATATCACAGAGTGGTCCAAAAAAGAAAGTGAGAGTCCTAAAATGCATTCTAGGCCATGAATCATAACAAGAACTGTTAATGGCATCTCCTCTCCTTTAAATTGGCTTAAGAGTGAGGTTGTGGGTCTGATTTAAACTTTCCACGACAAAGACAAGTCGATGAAAGAAGCGATAAGCTGATAGGAACCAAAAGTCCACTACATGGTCCAAGCATCGTAGCTATAATACATGAATATACTAAGTTCAACGAGAATGAAACACTGATACCATTACATTTTGATGCAGAGATGAAACTCGAGCCAAGTCAAATAGTGCCTTTTTTTCTCTCAATTCATTTGCAGTCTTTACGTATAAAATAACAAACTAAAGAAATCGAAAGAAGGACGACAGTTTAAGAGTGATTACGACTGATGAAAATATATCACGAAGCCTTACAGTGTGGAAAGATAAAAGGAATCAATGCACATTAATCATTCACTTACCCATGTTATGTGCTCGAAAGACAAGTAACCCTTGCCACCAAAATTGAATTTTGTATCAGCCTCTTTGATTATAAGCACATTCTCCAATCTGATACCAAAGCTCCCGTCCTCATAGTAACCAGGCTCTGAGAAAGCAATTTCAATGTTAATTAATGAAAATTCCAATAAAATAAATATTAATGGATAAAATCAAAATGGTGCAAGCATTATCTCATGTTTTATTCTTGAAAAACTAAAGATCCGGATGGGGAGAAAGAGATGATGAATGGCGACTAAAATCACTTCCACTTTCAAACCCAAATAAAGAGATGATGAATGGCGACAGAGTACATGCACCCGCATTATAGCAATAATTGCTATGAGGACAAGTAAATTGCCTAGGTAAAACAAATATCAATTCCTTTCTTAGCATGAGCACACATCAGGCAACATCAACAGGGCACCTCTATGAGAATCGGTCAACAACAGAAGATAATTGTTTAGGGAAAAAAAAATACATAGCTGTAATACTAACCATCTGTTACGGTCATGGAAGCTTGAAGAGGTACATTTCGAGGTCTAAAACTAATTAAATGAGGTCCTGATCAGATAATCAACAATAAGACAATCAACTAGTTAGCTTCTTAATCAAATTAAGTATAAGAAGCAGTTGTAATTCACCACTTACCTTCATGGACATTTAGGTAAGACCCAATTCCATGTCCAGTACCATGTCGATAATCAAGACCATCCTTCCACAAAGGAATCCTAGCAAGAATGTCAAGGGAATGGCCTGTAAAAAGATCAATTGATCAAAGAATTTTTTAAGTGCAGTCGTGCAGATCCAAATATCCAATGTTTTCATGTAACTTCAAAATGGATGAAATTACACATTTACACATATCACTTCAACCTATAGCATTTCATTATGAAAAGCAGAATAAAGGAGAAAAAAAAAGTATAATACCATTGGTCCCATTAGGAAATCGAGCATTGTCCATAGCTATATGACCCTTAAGAACCTGCATGATATCCAGCATATGAAGCAACTTCTTTAAGTATTAGCTTTGAGGGAGATCAAATAAAAAAGAAAAAAGAAAATAAAAGTTTTTCTGTCTTAGGTTTGGAAGAAAAAAGATCGAATGTAAGCTTCATGAGTTTAATTTCCAATACAAAGATGACAAAAAGGAGATGATCAAATAACATCTATTGATTTCCAATTTCAACTACTCAACCTTAAAATGAACATATATTTTAATGAATACTAAAATTCCTGACTCCAAATTCAAAAGGACCAACAATTACATTAATCGATTGTTGATGTTCTTCAGATAGAGACAACAGAATAATTATGGTGGTTAAACATAAAAAACGTGCTGTATAACAACAAATTAGGGAGTGGTGATTTAGTGTCAACATTGATGGTATATAAGTCGTGGTCTTGGCAGCGGTAGTCAAAGGCCAAAACAGTTGGTGGCAGTAGTAATATTTATGGAGAGCTAGCAATAGTGGCAGTGGTGATGGTGGTGTTAAATGGCTAGACATGGTAGTAAAGTTACCACGGTTGTCACAGCAATTGTCACTAGAGGTGCTATGGCCTATGCAAGTAAAGCCAGTGACTGTAACAGCAGAAAACTGTTTGCAGACTCAATAGGCATAGCTTAAACCAGTAACAGATTTCTACTAATCATAGAGGCCATATTGACAGTACGATTAGTAAGTGAACTGGCGGGCATTGCTAATTAAGGACCAGACAATCTTTCTTAGGTGTGAAATCTCAAAACCAGGTTCCATAAAAGATATATTCATTGCAAGTGAAGTGTCGGCCTTTATGCCACTGAAGCTATTATCATCCACACACAACCATCAAACTGAAATTTCCGTTGTGGATGAAACACCTTTAATATGGTGTTTACTGGATTCATCTATAGCAGTATATAACTTCATTGCAATCAACCATTTATAAGGCAAATTATTACAAATAAATACATTATTGTTTGCTTTCCAATCTGCAAATTGTTTTATTCAGAGAATCATTTCCAATTATATGGTTTCCACCACATTCAAAATCATTATTAAGATTTAAGACATTCCCTTTCCAGAACAACCACATACACACCTTAAAACTGATTGATTGGAAATATTTTAAAACAAAACTAAGCAACCAAGTTTCAAGATCCATACTATTGAACTTTGGCTGAAGTCAAGTCAAATACCAAATGAACAAGAAATTCCTAAAGGAGAGCAAAGGAAGAAACCCACCGCAGTATAGCATGCTTTCACGTGTGCTGAGGGTTTTCCAAAATGAACTGTCCGAGTTATGTCAGTTGTTCCATCTAGATACTTCAATGGTACCACAAACAATATCAGTAAGGAGATAAAAATTTAATGGTAGAAGTCAGTATTCATTATATGCATTAATAACTTGTCACAGGGTAAACTATTTATGACTATTGACAGACCTGTGCTCCTGAATCAAATAGATAGATGCTTTCGGGATCAAACTCTGCACATGTTTCTGCCTCTGGTGAATAATGGATTATGGCCGCATTTGGACCAACAGAAGAAATGGTAGGAAAGCTTAAACCTCTAAAGTGCTGCAATCATAACAGAGAAAAACAATCCACATCATGTCAACAAAAACAGCAGCAAATATATTAATAAAATGCTAAACTACATAAATCAGAATTCGGTGACCAATCAAACCAAGCCTACTCCATTCATCCTCTTTTATTTTTTTTTACCCCTATATAAACTCAACATTGGTATTCTATGAAACAAAATGCTAGCTTTTATACAAATAAAATATTTGACAAATGGAACAGTGTTTCAACAAAATTGAGATATAAAAAACTCCATTTGGAATTTAAATCAGTAAAAATCCCCAAGACCCATAAGGCATTGGTACCTTTACTCAATCATAAGAAAATTGTTGGCCACATTGACTACCCAAAAAACAGACTAGGATGAACATTCTTGTGATGGAGGAATGTCCATTGCAAGTCAATTTATAAACAAGAAAAATAACAATAGCAATATTTGCAAATACAGTTGTGAATAGAGATAAATAGAGATTTATTATATTGAATAAAGAGCCTATTTGTAGGCATACAATATACATATGGTAACATAACATGTGAAAAGTTTAAATGGCAATAGTCATAGATCAAACATACTAACATAGAAATTGAAGCATATAAAGATGTATAATAATTTCAAGATTCTTTAACAACAGTATTAGCAAAACCCATCAGAAGCAATCTAGTTATAAGTTTTTAAAGAGTACAAAAAGGCATCTATAAAGCCTGTCAGACCTGTCAACAAGATAACAAAATCACATTTTTCAACCACCAGATTTGTATTCACTGATATCTTAAATTCAGAAATAAGATTTTTCAACCAAGCCTCCAAGATTCTAGAATAGGACTACAAAGACAATCCGGGTTAATCACTCTAACCATTTGAAAGCCACATTCTGACTTAACAAATATGTTAGATACTTAGATGTTCCTAAAAGAAATGATATTAAGGTTATGTTTCCTTAAAACAAACCATTAGAATTTTCATAACACTTTAAGATAACATTTTTGAAACCTCAACTTGTGACTTAACAAAAAAATGTTAAATTAACTTAAAACAGATATTGAGGTTTTTCTTTTACTCTCCATACTACAATTGGAATACACAAAAACTTCTATAAAAGCTTTCATCTTACATCTCCACACTATAATACTATATTAATCAATTTTTATTTGCTCTCTCTAAGCTTCCATTTTGACTCTCAAGTTACCAAACACCTAGATATGCAAGTTAGAAAAAACTCACAATACAGGTAAACCGGAAAACCATCTCTTTCAAAGTTTGATAGGGAATAATGTTTTAGATGAAAATTTTAGCCTTTTTCATCTATTTTTTTCATCTATATAAAGAATATTTTGTAATAATACAAAATTAGCATTACCTCTTTAGAAGCTCGAAAACTCTCCAGCTTATCACTTGCAGTCACCTCTGTCAATTTCATGGTTTCCCTGCCAAAATTCATTAAATTAAGAATCAAAATATGGACGTGCAATACATGAGGCTCACAACAATTTGCATGTGTTCAGCAACTTTTTTGTAATAATCCCAAAACAAAATTACAGAACCAATCTCAACGTTTCAATCTAAAATGTGACTAAATTAGTAAAGGTGATGGCAATCACAATTACAATTATACACTGACAGATATTCACTAGAGATGAAGAAAAAATCAAAATTATGTGAAGAGTGAAGCATATGTTCCACCATAAACTAGAGAGGATGACTCAAATCTTAAAGTTTTACCAAATCATCTTAGCAAGAAACAGTTAGTTCGATGGTGTCTCTTGAGGAATAGACAACAAAACTTGGATTGGAGTTGTCTTGCAGAACATTTTATCTCTTCCTTGATCAGGCTGTAGACTAATGTATCACATATTCACATAATACATCTCAACAACTAGAAATCTGATTTGTGCCCAGAAAATACAAAATAGACAAATGATGACAGACTTACGATTTCTTTGTCTTGTTTGCTCCATCCCCTTCCACGAAGTAACCAGCAGCACCATAAATCTCCTGCATCTGCAGAAAGCCAACAAATACTTTACACGATCAATCATACATTCCTTAAAGTTCTTGGAAAAATACAATCAGAGAACATAGACCTCCCAGTATACCTGCTTATCCAACCAGACAAGATATTGCACAACAGCTGCACCATCCCGGATATGGGCCTTTTTTAACCCTTCCATCTCAACTGGGTTCTAAACCATGAAAAATTAGTGAACATAAATTAGTTTTTGAGATGTGTGTTGTAAAACGAGGCAACAAAATAAAATGATGATATTAGCAAATAACTCTGAAGTAAGTTCAATTTTTATTACATGGATACACAAATGCATGAAGAAATGCTGAACATTAGAAATGTATTAACATTACCTAAATTGGTAACAAGCCTTTTTTTGGTATACAATTCAGTAGCTGATATTTCATAAATCAAGAATTTTTTTATCGGTAACGGAAAACTAAATGAACTGTATTATCTCTATCTTGACTGTTAAGTTTTAATTGTTTTGAGAGTCTTTCACATTCAAATATGAATAAGCAACCCCCAAAAGATCACACATAAAAAATAAAAAATAAAAAATAAAAAGGAAAACAAAAAATTACAAATACTAAATTCTAACTTCACTAATAGCCTTCTTTTTGGTCCTATAGATAGTAATAGAAAGAAGAGGGAACATATATGAAAATAAGTTATGATGTAATTATAATCCAGAATACATTCTAAGGCTATATGTGGCATAAGAAATCTTCATTTATTGTTGTGCATAACTGCATATACTACCTTTAAAGCTTTTGGAAGGGCCACAGGTGACTGCTGTAGAATGACCTTATCAGAGTTCAACTTTGAATACAAAGCATAGCAGCATGAGCCAGAGTCAACCCAAATGAAATCATTTTTATTTTCCTCTTCTTTTGTACCATTTCCTTCGACAGCAGATGACAGGTCCAGCTGACCAGCAGATGCAAGCAAGACCACATCTGAGCTCACTGCACCATAATCCCGAACCTCAATTCCATTCTCCTTCAATGCTGAATTTACCTGCATATAGCAAGCATTTCTTGGCTGGTTTAATCATTTGTACTGTTAAGTTCATAGTTTCCCAGCAAACTTATAAAAACCAGAATCCATAGAGTAGGACAGCATAACTCTGTCACATGGTTTCAGCTATTGATATCAGATACAGTATTCATGAGCACCAATATTCAATTCAAAAGCAGAAGAACATTAAAATTCTCAACATCAATGCAAGAAAAGAGTCAATTCTTACAAAGAGATCACAGATTGAAGGCTGATATGGTTTGATAAAAAATTTCTCCAATAGGGAACTTAAATAGTGACCGCCACACATAGAGATTGTGAGAAGACAGAAAATAGAATTATGCCAAACTACTGACCTCAGAAGAGACCTTCCTTTTATCCACATAAAGAAAAGCTGAATTGATTGTTACTATTGCAAATGCATGAACAACTGGACAGTAGGACACATCACTTCCCCTTATATTATACAACCACGCAACCTGCAAGAAGCAAAATGGCTAATATATATTGCAAGAAAAAAAATCTAGAAGAAAAAATAAAAATAAAAGGCAAAGGATTGTGAGGATAAATTTTCCAACTCAAGATGAAATTAACAGCAAAAGAAATAGGCCAACAAAAAACACACCTCATCAAGGGCTGTGAAGATGATACCATGAGCTCGCGCATGAGTGAGCTTCTCCCTCAAATCCTTCAACTTATCAGTAACCGATCGACCGGAATATTCTATGGGATGAACAACAACTGGATTTGCTTCTTCTGATGGTCGATTTTTCCAAACCTCATCTACCAAATTGGTGGAGGTTTGAACCAGCTTCTGTTGATTTTTTGCAAAAGCACACTCCCATCTCTGTGCAGTTTCCACTGACACACACCAAGGGTCAACACCGATGGCCGCATCACTCGGCAGATTCTAATAAAATCAAGTCACAAGATCCACTAAATACAATCAAAATTGGTACATAATTAAAATTCAATAGATAAACAGCCACATAAAAAATAACTAAAAATCATAAGAGTAATAGTCCACGAAACAAAACTTGCTAAGGTATTGAAAATTCCTAGTTTTGGTGTTCTCAAGGACGAGGTTGGCTAGTCCAAGCCTATGCAAACAAAGCCAGAATTCATCTGAGTTAAAGGGGGGCCAAAACAATTCCCGTAACTTAAATGAACTGAAAATCTTAATATAGCTCCAACATATTGGGGTCACAGAACATCATTAATGAAGGCAACCCAATGACATTCTAAGAACAAATAATAATCTCAAAGAAAATAACAACAATCACAGAAAAATACACAAATCACATGAAATTACGGGAGCCTTACATCGACCAACCAGACATCTAGAGCAGGGTCCTCTCCCATACGCATGAGTTTCCACTCCCCACTAAGCTGTTGAGTTGCCTGCAGAAAATAGCGTCCATCCGTCCACAAAAGTGCTTTATTCATTGTGATCAGCGCCACACCTGAATCTCATTCAAATAACGCACACTCAAAATAAAATTACAAAAGAAACCAAAACCGTAACTCCATTGTATTTCCTTAAGAACTATACAAAAACTGAGATTCTATACCAATTGAAAATTCAATTCCACATAACTAGATATCAAATAACACAAACCAAATGATACAACAACAAATCAAAGTAAATTTTGAATAAATTATGATTTTTCTTTTCTCTAGTAAAAATTTGAAGAAATGACCTGCACTCCCGGTGAAGCCAGAGACGAATTCACGCCGTTTGTCTCGTGCAGAAACATATTCACTCTACAACAAATCATAACAATCAATACATCAAACCAGAGAAACTCGCAAATCATTCATTTCTTTGAAGTAAGAAAAAAATATATCGAAAAAATGATCGAAAACAAACCTGGTGATAATCTTCAGAAGGAACAACAAGAGCATCGAGAGGAGGATTGTGAGAGGACATTAAAGAGCGCAAAGCAGAGAGTGTGGCCGCCATATTTTCGTCAATTTGGCGATGAGTATCGCGTTATCGAATTGAAAGAGATTGGGTTGTGCACAGACAGTGAATCTCCTGCGTAGTTTTGGACTGAAGGCGTGAATCCAAGGGAATGTGTATTTATACATACATTATGGACGCTTTCACTGGTCAGGAATGGAGGGAATCGGAATGGAATCAAGTTCTTCCGGAAAAGGAACAGAGGAAAATCAGAATTAAGATACTAAATTTCATTTCAATGTTTACTAATAATTTAGGAATCTAAAATGAAATTAAATTTATTCATTTTCTAGTGTTTACTTGAGTAAGGAATCAGAATGATGTAAAATTGATTACAAAAATACCCTATTTTATATAACATGTTGAAATACTTTTTTTAAAAAAAAAAAATTATGAAAACAATATATTTTTTATAATATTGCTCATAACAATATAGTAAATTTGAATTTTTTTTTTTTTTTTTTTTTTACCGTATCTACTAAAATTTGAATATTAGATACACACTTATGGAGACAACTTTAATAAAAAAAAAAAAAAAAATTGAATTCTCCTGGTATAGAGCATATATATACACATTTAATAAAAAAAATAAAAATAAAAAAACTTTAGCCGCGTTAATTAAAAAATACATTATGTAAACCAATAAATAAATAAATAAGCTTTGCCATATTATTATTATTATTATTATTTTTTATACTTTACGGTTCATTTATATATATACAGTTTTTTTTTTTTTATACTTTATATATAAAGTTTTATATATATATATATATATATAAATTTAAACTTCAAAAACAAAACAAAAATGGTAGAATCTATGTGCTTGCATTAGTGAATGTGAAAAAACAAACAGAGAAGAAAAAGAAGAAGAGCAAGAGAGAAAATGGAGATATATAGATGAGATTCATCTATATATTTAAAGTATAATATATATATATATATAAAAATTACATGGGGATATTTTAGTAAAAAGATATGAATTCTCTTCATCAATCAGAAAAGGGAACTTGATTCCCAGGTTAAATGGGGGGAATCAAGTTCCCTTCATTTAGGAACTTAATTTCCAATATGTGTATGGGTCTATGGAATTTAATTCCCCACAAAATTAGTAAACATATGAGTTCAAAAATCAGAAACTTAATTCCCTTTCACAAGAAAGATTTCTGATTAGTAAACACGCCATATATTAGTTGGTAGTTGGTACTTGGTTACGGTGAAGAGTGAATGGAACAGTATTTTTTTAATTTTATTTCCAGTATTGACCCTGTTCAAACAAAATGATTTGATCAACTATATTTTAAGATAATTAAAAAAAAAAACCTATATTTTAAGATAAATCTTAAATTTCTTTTAATATATATATATATATATTGAATTTCTGGAAATCAAAAACTTACTGTATTCATGTACATTGTAACCCTAGCTGTACAAACTAAAAAGAGAAAACAATCAATCCTAATAAAATCAATTCTAAAAATGAAGTAAAAAAATAATAATAATAGATTGGTCAATATGACCCAAAACATAAGCTAACTAGGAAAAGAAATGATCAAGGGGGAATCTCGTTATTCAAACACTCCCCCTCAAGTTGAGGCAAAGATGTCGACGAGCCTAGCTTGACAAGAGACAACTACAACATTAATGGATCAACAAATTTAGTGAACATATCAACCATCTGATTAGACGATGAAACATAGCTTTGTATGATAACTCTTGAGCGTGCATTTTCCCGAATAAAGTGAATATCAACTTATATGTGTTTTTCTTTCTCATGAAGGACTGAATCAGAGGATAACATAATAGAGAACTTATTTTCACAAAACAATACAGACGAGTCCTTTACTGAGAAGCCTAACTCAGCCAAAAGAGAACGAAGCCAAAGAAGCTCACATGTGCCTTAAGTCATGGTATGGTATTCGACCTCGGCAGAAGACCGTGAGATGACTGCTTGTTTTTTACTTTTCCATGATAAGAGATGATTGCCATAAAAAGTGCATAAACCGAAAGTAAAGCGCCTATCACTCTTTGACCACACATAATCAACATCCGTAAAGCAGGAGAGGTCTGATTGTGCTTCTATCTCATTGAAAAGGCCAAGACCATGACAAGTCTTGAGATACCGTAGAATGAAATAAACGGCATCCAGATGAGAGGTATGAGACGTGTACATAAACTGGCTTACAACACTGATTGCAAATGTAAGGTCTGGTCTTGTGTTCGTTAGATAGATGAGAAGACCCACAAGACGATGATACATTAATGGATCTGGTAATAATTCCCCCGACTCTGCTGACAGCTTAAGATTAGAGTCTATAAGAGTATAGGCAAGCCTACACCCAAGCATACATGTATCCTGAAGGAGATCAAGAGAATACTTTCGTTAGGATAAGGATATGCCCTGGCTAGACCGAGCAACCCCAATGCCAAGAAAGTAACAAAGATGACCCAAATTCTTAATGTTAAAAATTTGCCCGATATCACATTTTACTTGGACAATACCATGAGCATCATCTCCAGTAATAATGATGTCGTCAACATAAACTGAAATGATAATACATTGACCCCAAGGATGGCGATGAATGAAGCATGTATGATCTGAGTGACATTGAATAAATCCCATAGTTAGAACCACATCATTGAAACGACTTAACCATGCTCGAGGAGACTGCTTAAGACTATAAAGGGATTTTTGATGACATATTTTCCCTGAATACTCCCCTGAGCTCGAAAACCCAGGGGCAAATCCATGTACATAGTTTCTGACATATCACCATAGAGAAACATATTCTTAACATCCAGGTGATGGAGATGCCAAAAATAAGAAGCAAAAAGTGAGACCAGAAGACTAACTATGGTTAATTTAGCAACTGGGGCAAAGGTAGCGCCAAAGTCCTTGCCTAGAACCTAAGCGAATCCTTTGACAATAAGACGGGCTTTATATCGGTCAATAGTGTCATATGCTAGATATTTAACAGTAAAAACCTACTTACAATCAATTGTGAGCTCACCAGTAGGTAGAGTAACAAGCTCCCAAATATGATTTTGCTGAAGGGCATCTATTTTTGCTTGTATAGTAGCCACTAACTTAGGATTCAAGAGAGCCTCATGAACAGAGCGGGGAATAGAAACTGAATTAACCTAACAAAGGAAAGACCGGTAATGATCTGAAAGCCTATGATAATAAATATATGTGGCAATGAGATGATTAGTAATACTAGAAAAAAGATAGCGAGAAGGAGGGTGACGATCACGGGTTGGATAATGGGGATGACCATTAGAAACTAAATGAGGGGGTGAGATATCTGAGTCCGAAGAATAAACTGGCAAAGGATCTTGAACGTGTGGACGTCGAGAATAAACCTATAAAGGATTTGTGGTGGTGATCGGAGGTAGAGATCTGCTAGCGGAAGAAGTTGAGGATGGCAGAGATGGCTCAAATATGGGAACCATACGTGGAAGCAAAGAGTTATTTTCCACTGAAGTCACCACAGCAGATCCTGACAAGGTAGAAGTACCTAAGAAAAAAGAAACAGTCTCTAGAAAAGTAACATCCAAAGAGTGATAAAATTGACGAGAGACATGATCATAATACCTATACCCTTTGAATATTGAGGAATACCCTAAAAAGACACACCTAACAACCTTATTATCAAGTTTGGTATGGGTAGGACTACGATTTTGAACAAAAAATGTACACCCAAAGACACGAGGTAAGAGAGGAAAGAGGGTGCTATCAGACTAGAGAAGGTGAAGAGGTGCATTACCTTGTAACACCTGACTAGGAGTGTGATTTATAAGGTAGATGGCAATGAGGACAACCATATGCCAAAAATGTTTGGGAACACCCATACCACATAAGAGGCATCAATCTACTGATATAACGTGACGATTTTTACGTTCCACCACACCATTCTACTCAAGTGTGTAAGGACATGTAAGTTGTTGGAGAATACCTCTTTTGTTAAGTTTATACCGAAACTTATTCGATAAATACTACTCAAGTGTGCAAGGACATGTAAGTTGTTGGAGAATACCTCTTTTGTTAAGTTTATACCGAAACTTATTCGATAAATACTCTCAACCATTATCAGACCTAATATTGCGTACAACAGTATTATATTGGGTTCTTATCATTTGAAGAAAATTAGTAAAATGAGTAAAAATTCAGACTATTTCTTTATTAGATAGACCCAAGTGCAGCAAGTGTAATCATCAATGAATGTGACATAGTAACGGTGTTGGGATAGGGCCATGACAGGGGAAGGCCCCACACATCAGAGTGAATAAGGTCAAAGGCATTAGGGACATGATGCATACAAGGAATATATGTAGTGCGAGTATGTTTTGACAATTCACAAACCACACATTTAAATAAAGAATCCTTGCAAGTTTTATTCAAAGATGGAAATAACCAACACAAATATTGAAAGTTTGCATGTCCTAAACGTGTATGCCTTAAATCTAAAGTTTGAGGAGAAAAAACAGAAGAGTTAAAAACGGATGAACCGGAAATTTATGGACTAAAGGGAGACACTTTAGAAGGTAGAGGGTTGTCAACGTAGTAGAGTCCATCATGCTTATATCCCCTGCCAAAAATCTTCTTCGAAGTTAGGTCCTGCAAAAAACAACGGTCGGGTAAGAAAACAATGGCACAATTAAGATTTTTCGCTAGACGACTAATGGAAATGAGATTATAGGCAAAATTAGGAGCATGATAAACTGAATGAAGGGTGATGTTTGAAGACAAGCAAACATCTCCCTGACTACGGATGGGAATGGAAGACCAATCTGCAATACGACCGTTTGGTCAATGGGTGTGACAGGAGAAATAAAATTAGATAACTCACCGGTCATGTGATTATTGGCACCATAATCCAAAATCCAAGTGGGATGACCTAATGTACCATGAAGGGCAGTAGGAATACATGTTGCAATAGTAGCCATGGGGCCCAAAGAAGGTGCCAAAGCCAAGTGTGACTGTAGCTGAGCAATCTGAGACTGAAATTGATAGTAATCTGATTTCTTCTCATTCAACAACACGCTCGTGACACATTGAGTTGGTGTGAGATGAGGATGAGATAAATTTGGACGAGAAGCCATAGGATCCGTAGGAGTTACATAGACTGTAGTGATAAAGACAGCTGCAAGGTTATGAGTATTGGAAATACTGAAACAAGAAGTTGTAAGGCTGTGAAAAAAAAAAAAAAAAAACTGCAAGACTTTGACAATGGCTCTGATACCAAATTGAATTTCTAGAAATAAAAACTTATTGTATTTATGTACATTGCCCTAGTATATATAGCCCTAGTTGTAAAAACTAAAAAGGGAAAACAATCAATCCTAATATTGTAACGTAGAATCAATCCTAGTAATAATATCAAATCAATTCTAATAATGTAGAATCAATTCTAATAATGAAGAATAAAATTAGAATAATAGATTGGTTAACATAACTGAAAAAATAAGCTAACTAAGAAAGGAAATAATCAAGGGGGAATCTCGTAGTTCCAACATACAAATTAATCAAACTAAATGATATTTTTGTATAAAACTCAATAAATTTGGTAGATAATTTGTTAAGTATTACAATAAATATTATAATAAATTTTGACACCAAACACTCGGGTCTGGATCTAATCGGCCAATAAATATCTACTCCCATAAAGATATCTTTGCATCTATCTAATACATGTGCTAATAGTTGAAGTGCATTTTAGAGGTTGTGATTCATATAATTATAGGTTTTGATGGATCGATTAATTGGCATGAAAAACAAATGGTTCACTACTCGAATCATTGCTTGCTAGACTCGCACTACAATATTACTATATTAGCATATTTCGTCATCATAATTGGAATGTCCGTCTCCTAGTGAGAGTTAAATAATGTCCATCAATAAAAATTATAGTTAAATTATTTGACAATACAATTAAATCCAATTATTTGCTCCCTATTAACAGGGAATATTGTTGTCGCCAGATAATTAAATAATGATTCAGCTAACAAACTAACAAAGAGATGATACAGAGAAAGAAAAATGAATAATTAGTTGCTTGAAGTAGAAAAGGAAAGGAAATTTATTACATAAAACCCTATTGAATTACATGTAACGAAAATAAAATACACAAAAGAAGATTCCCAAAAGATTCACAAAACTTATTTGAGGAAATCAAGCAGAAGGTTTTCAAATCATTTACATCTTTCTAAAAAGAACACAAATCGATGAACAAAAAAATGGAATGAGAATGTACGGACAACAAATTAAACAGCAGCAACGGCAAGAGGCGATATGCTGAATTCGACCACAGCAAAAACACACTTGAATCAAAAAATAAAAACAAGACATGGTTTAAAGAATGGGAACATAAGATCAAGCCTGGAAAAGCCTTTTGACTACCGCAACCATATACTTGCCCTGATGTTCGGCAAGTGCCAGTTCCGTTTCACTTGGCTCTCTCGTGCCATCGCCAGCAAAAACCCTAGCAGCATATGGAGAACCTCCTCGAATGGAGTCCATCTTGAACATACCAACTCCAAAAGTGTACCCAATAGGAACAAATAGCATTCCATGGTGAGCCAACTGGGTGATTGCGGTCCAACTGAACCAAACAAATTCAAATGAACAAAGTCAATATCTAGTTTTTGCTTGAGAAATAAATTAATCCATAATCACAAGAGATGCACGACCCAATCATACAAATTGAAACTAATTTGCATTCCCTGTAACTTGAAAGAATTATGTATTGACTGTAAAACCAAATACGTAAAGTATTATTATTGTATTTGACAGTATACATGCACTTCATATGAACAGACACAAACATTTATTGTTGATGATATGTATAAAAAAGCACTTCTTGACATATATCTTTAAAATTGCTTGCATTTTTGAAGAAAATGATCAGAAATAAGGGTCAAAAGCAAAATGTGTAAGTATATACATATACCAGAATTCCAGCACAGGGAACATGCACCAAGACAAACTAATTTAGGTTGATTCTGATAATAAACAAACATATATTCCATAAAATTATCATCCTAAGAAAGCTATCAAATCATACAATCTGATATTTGGTTACCAAAGAAGTCTGTAAATGCAAATTGGACAAAAAACCCCCATTGAATACTTCATTTTTGGTTACTTGAATATGAATTTTATTAGCGGATTCTTAACATGTTTAAAAGAGAGAACACTATCAAGTTTCAACCATTCTTCATGCAAGACCAGAAATAATTGGGACAACCATTTGCAACTCGCTAACCAAAGAACATTAGAATTAGAGAAAAAACCAAATACTCCCCAACATCTTCAAATTAAAGTTCTTGTAGATCAACCTTAGTCTTTGCTAATATTAAAACATGGAATGAACAAGTTAATGAAAAGATAGTTTAGATGGAAAACATAATAACGAGATTATTCGAGACTCAAGACCACCTTTCTGCATCCCATGGACACAGTGCGGACACAGTGCAGAAAGTACACATCTCACTCAAATAACCACAGTTACAATTCTGTGTTCACACTCTGTCCAGTACCATCAAATACTATTTCATTAATGGTTATCATGTCAAAGGTATATCCTCCAAGTGCCCATTTTTGTTAGTATTTATTGGGTACACCCAAGATGGGTCCAAATCCAATTCCATGGCATTGGCCCGTGAAACCCAACCCAACACATGTTAATAACTGATTGTATCAGTTATTGTAGATAGTTGCCTATGCAGTTATTCAACAGACACCACTTATGTAGTAAGTGAGAAAATATAGGACACTGTGATATAAAAAGGCAGAGTGTCTGTAAGTTGAAATTTAACATACGTGAAATACAAAGAAAAGAGAGAAACACTAAAGAGAGGATTCTTATACTGTGGTTTGAGTTTGAGTTCCATTTATTGGTGACTCTTTCCTGACCTATGAAACATTCTGTGATCGTTCCAGAACTAAAGAAAGGTACGAAATCTAATTACTTTCTTCTTATGTTATTATATGAATTATAATCTTCATTTGTATAAGAGCCTGAAAGAATGTTTTCTGGTTAGGAATTTTCCTTATTTTTTTATTTTTTTATTTTTTTGTTTATGATATGCATGGATTACCGTTTTAATATTAGTTGTTGAATGACATGTAAAACTAATTGATAATTATGTTCGATTTATTATATACACAATGTATGTGTTTTATAATATCATGAAATCATAATTTTTGTTTGTTTGATCCATATGATATAAATTTTTTTTTCTGTTTTATGTAACAATGTATATGAATCTGTGTGGCTTATTATTTTTGAAATCATACAATCATCATTTTTGTGTGATTTTTTGATGTCATACATTTTTCAATTATGTTGAATGCCATGAAGTTTTTTTTTTATTTTCTTGGCTATTAATGAATTCACATATATGCTTTACTGTAATTTTAAGAATTGCATGAATAGAACTATTTTTAAGTTTCGAATTCATTAAAATTACATGTAATATGCTTATGATTCTATATGAATTGTTTTATTTGTGTTATATGCCATAAAAACTGCAAATTTTTGCATATGAACATTAAGACATAGAGTCCTAAAACCGAGACTTTGAGAGAGTCGTAGAGGGTTATAATTTTCATAATTTGTTGTCAATCTGGTATCGTTAGAAACTAGAGATTCCAAGCTTTCCAAAGACACTGCGATCGCATAATTTGGTCTAGTAACGAGTGAGAACGAGTCGATTGAAAACTGGGTCGGGAACAAATTTTTTCCTGAATTTTTTTTTCAAGGTTGACGATGATTGAACAGTACGGCAGTACCACACGTTATTAGGGCAGCGAGTGTACTTCACCCCAGATCCATTTTTCAAAACCAAGGGCATTAATGGAATTAGGATGTTATTTGGAGTCGGATGATATTTTTCCTGTAATCATAAGATTCTGAGAAGGTGGCGTTTGGACTACACGCGCCTCCTATGCGCGTGTGAATGTGCGTAACAGTTTTGTGCTATTGAAACGTGGACCACCCAGAGAGTGACACATGTCGGGGATTTATCAACAATGACACGTGGCCCAATTCCCTGATGCCATGTGGTAGAGGTGTGTCCACGTAAAATCGTCGACCGTTTCTAGCAATCGGAGCGGTAGGGATGGGAATTTCCCCCATGGGGCCCCGCCCCCCCAAATGAGGTTTTGGGGTGGGATGGGGTGGGGGAACCTTCCCCTACCAAAACCTAAATGGGGGCAAGGGTGAGGGAACCCCCCTCCACCCCCATTTCCCCATTCCTCAATTTTCTAAATGGGCGTGGGGGTGGGGCCCCAAATCCCTGATTTCCCCCATATATTTTTATTTTTATATATTTTATTTTATTTTCTTAAAAAAATAAAAATATAAAAATATAAAGCTCTAACTCTATTAGTCTATTACTTATATTTTGGATTGATTGAAGGCTTAAATTTTGTTTAGACTTGTATGTGTTATATACTAACACTATATTATTATAGTTATTTTTATTAATTTTGGATTAAATTAAATCAATTATATATTTTAGATTATATATTTTGTTAATTATTGGATTGGATATTAAAACTGGGTGAAATAAAAGTTTGGTCCGATTGAATTTCGAATTATGAATTCCAAATTCCAAATTCCAAATTTCGAATTGAAAAATTTTAGGATTATAAATGGGGGAAATGGGGAAAATGGGGAACGGGGTGGGGGCAGGGGAACCTCCCCCCGAACACCCTCATCCCCAATTCCCCCAAATGGGGTTTAGGGGCGGGGGTGGGGAGAGGTTTTAGGAATGGAGGTGGGGCCGTGGGGGTGGGGGGATCCTCCCCCGCCCCATTGGGCCCCCATTTCCATCCCTATGGAGCGGTTTCCAGCGACAGTTACCGACAACTGGAACAGTACCGGCATCGACCATCACCAACCCATTTCCGATGTCGGTTCACCAGCCGGACAGTTTTTTCGACACCATTTCTGGCGACTGACCAATTTTTTCGACATCTTAAAAATTGATTTCCGACCACCCAAAGCAGTTTTTCGACAACCCAAAGCAGTTTTTCGGTAGCCGATGACGGTTTTCCGGCCACCAAAAAAAAAAAGGAAAAAAATATATTTTTTTTCTTTTTACATTGATTGCTTTTGCTCCAATGGGAGTTGAATATAAGCCCAATAATTTTTTTAAAGTTCTCAAAAAAAAATTACTGACAAATTAATTAATGGGTGTCTATTTTTCAGTTCTCTGTAGATTGAGGAAATGTGTAACCACAGCTCATCTGATACTAATCCTCAAGAGGAGTACTCACCATTGTCGATGGAAGAATATTCATCACAATCGGTAGAAAATATTTCACCATTGTCGGATGATTCTGATCCTCAAGAGGAGTACTTACCACAATCGGTAGAAGATTATTCACTATTGTCGGATGACTCTAATCCTCAAGAGGAGAATTCACCACTGTCGATGGAGGAATATTCACCACAATTGGTAGAAGATTATTCACTATTGTCGGATGAAATGTCCACAGAGGAAAATACTATTGAAGAGTATACACCTGGGACACTTGAGGATGATGAAAGTCAACAATCTCCAAGGATAAAGATGGATGAAGCATATATTGAAGGGTTCAGGAATTTTGAAATGCTATTAGTTGAGTTCATAAACAAACTAGAAGATCAAAAAAATGGATTTTAGCACTAGTCTTTATGAACAGTTGTTAAGGTTTGGGGATCTTATCATTTCTGAATGGCCTTGGAGTGATGGTGGGATAGAATTTATTTGGAAAGAAATTATTCATGCCCTACTTACGGTTCTACCAGAAGAGCTACGACAACATAATTATGTAATGCTTACTTTGCTAGAAGCAGATGTTCTTACCACTTTTAATGAAGCTTTAGAAATCATTTTGGATTATGATGATCGTCGAGTGCGTAGAAATCTTAGAAAGCATACGGCTTTAAGTATGGGTTCTAGTTTGAGAACTCAAAAACGTTATAATCCTAAGGTAAGGTGGTATATAAATGTTGCTTTTAGAAAGTATAGGGTAGATGAGAATTACTACCTACCCAAGGCTGATGAGCGAAGTATCTATGCACATTTTGATATAATCCTGCATGAAATCCCAGAGGGTTTTAGAATTACTGATTGAGATTGTAATTTTTAGGTTGTATATATTTTTGTAAATACTCCTAGTTTGTAAATACAACTCTTTATTATTAATGAAATGGGATGTTCATGCACATGATTATGCAAAGTTTTATATACTTGTGCTTGTTTAATATGGGTGTTCTAAATTGTAAGAAACAATGTTAGACCTGTTTTGCGCAAAAGACACTAATAAATATAAACTAGTGAATGTTAAGGACTTGGATGGTGATCGGGAGCTTTGACTCTTATTTTCGATTCCTATCCTAATATTCCTCTTATTATATTTTTTATGTGTAAGTTTGCTGCATGAAATTGTGCTAAATGTGAAATTATTAGAAAAACATGCTAAAATAACTATTAATTACACTATGTGTTAAATAAATTTTCAGGAAATGACTTCTACATCTAAGTCAATTGTTGCTGAGAAGGGAGAAAAGCTGAACGGTGATAACTATGAGATGTGGCACCGAAAGGTTCAGCTAATCCTTGAAGAGCAAGAGACTCTTGTAACTCTTACTAATACCATGGTTAAACCACCAACTGGTAACACTGCCCAACACAGAAGAGATATGGAAACATATCAGACCTGGAAGAGGAAGAACAATCTAGCTCGTATAACGATGCTAAGCAGTATGACTGATGCTCTCATGTGTGAAAATGAGGGGTTTGACACTGCGCAAGATTTGTGGATTGCGTTGAAAGACAAGTTTGGTGGTACTTCTACTACCAAGCTTAGGAGACTCACAATTAAGTTTGACACCTACAGGAAGTGTCATAATCATGATATGAGGCAGCACTTGAGAGAGATGTCAACCATGATACGTGAATTAAAGTCTGCAGGTCATTCCTTAACTAATGAGCAGCAAATCCAAGCAGTGATCTGGTCTCTTCCTAACAGCTGGGAAAATATGAAGATCAACATGACCCACAATGATAATATCAAGACATTTGATGATATATCACGTCATGTTGAACTGGAAGATGAGCGCCTAAAAGCAGTTAAGACTTTCGGTCAGCTTTACATGGCAGAATCCAACAAGCGTAAGACTAAGGGTTTTATGTGCAAGGGAAAGAAAGGGAACTTCCAGAAGGGAAAGTGGAAACTTTAAAAAATGTGAGACCAATTTTCAGAAAAGGGGCAAGAGTGTTGGGTTCAAGAAGGACAAAACCAAATTGAAATATTACAATTGTGGCAAACATGGTCATTTTGCTCGTGAGTGCACTGAGCCAAAAAAGGTACAACCCAATTCAATAATTGATAACTATGTTTTGGTTTCTAGTTCTGTTTTACTCACTAAATCTCATCATTTGTGGACTGTAGACTCAGGAGCCATAGACCATGTAGCTAGAGACAGAGCAGCGTTCATAGAATATCATCAGATCAATCAGGGGACTAGATGGATTTACGTGGGGAACAACTCTAGAGTTGATGTGAAGGGTATTAGCACTTGCAAATTGTTGATACATGGTGGTCAAGTACTTTATCTCCATGATATTTTATATGCTCCTAGAATCCGACGAAATTTAGTTTCAATTACTGTCCTTCTAGGTTTATGTTATGAACTAAACTTTTATGGTGTTTGTATGGATATTATTTTAAATTCTATTTGTGTTGATACTGGATATCTATTAAATGGTTTTATTGTATTAAATACTGAGTTAGACGGTTTTAATTACAGTGATGGTTGTTTTTCGTTAATTGCTTCCACTAATAATGTCAAAGTTGATGTGAATACTTGGCATGCTAAACTGGGTCATATTGGCCAAGATAGGATGAACATGTTGGCTAGAGAAGGCCTTTTAGGTTCATTTAATAAGATAGAATTACCTATCTGTGAAAATTGTCTAGCTGGAAAAACAACTAAAAAGCCATTTGGAAAAGGAACTAGGGCTGAAAATCCATTACAATTAATTCACTCGGATATTTGTGGTCCAATGAGTGTAAAGGCAAGGCATGGTGCCTCATATTTTATTACATTCATAGATGACTTTATCCATTTTGGTCATGTCTATTTGATTTCTCTTAAGTCTGAAGCATTGGATTGTTTCAAATTATACTTAAACTTAGTAGAGAATCAATTAGATAAAAAGGTTACTGATAGGGGACAAGAATACCTTTCAGATCAGTTCAAGGAATTGTGTGATGAAAAGGGTATACATAGACACTTAACTGTTCCTAAAACTTCGTTACAAAATGGTGTGGCGGAAAGGAGGAATATAACATTACTTGAAATGGTTAGATCTATGATGACATGAGCAAGTCTCCTAGTACACTACTAGGGAGATGCATTGTTGACTGTCATTTATGTACTTAACCGAGTTCCCTCGAAGTCAGTTACTTCCACACTTTATGAGTTATGGACAGGTAGAAAGCCTAACTTAACTTATTTACGACCTTGGGGGTGCGCGAGTTATGTACATGATCCATCCAACAAGTATGGAAAATTGGGTGTAAAAGGAAAGAAATGTATCTTTATTAGATACTCTGAGCATTCAAAATGATATGTACTAATAGGTGAAAACTCGAATGGAAGTGTGACTGAGATAGAATCACGAGATGTGAATTTTTTGGTGAGTGAATTTCCTAAAAGAGGTGAAATTTATAGAGATATTTGATTCTACGAATTGGATAATCTGATCAAGGAATCAAATCTAAATACTTGACTAGAGGTTAATATGGATCTATCAGGGACTTCAGTCCCTAGTGAGAGTGAAACTCCACTTGATATAAATATAGATCTACCCGGACCTTCTGTCCCTAGTGAGAGTAATGACGTTGTTGAAATAACACTTTTAGATTTACTTTCTCGTAGAAGTAATCATGGAAATGTCCCTCGTCGTCGTTTTGAGATTAAGGGGAAAGTGTTTATGGTTCCTTCACATAATGCTGATAAGCCTAAAAATGTGAATGAGGCTCTCAAATCACCCAACAAGGAACTATGGATTAAAGCCATGAAATAGGAGATGGATTCAATGAAAAGTAATCATGTCTAGGAATTGGTTGACTTACCGTCGAGAAGGAAAGCCATTGGAAATAAATGGGTCCTTCGAATCAAGCGAAAGATGAATGGCACAGTAGAGAGACATAATGCGCGTTTAGTCGTAAAAAGTTATACTTAACAAGAGGGTATTGACCCTATGGTTAGGTTTGCTTCAGTATGCCTTATTCTGGCAATCGTTGCACATATGAACCTAGAATTACATCAAATGGATGTAAAAACAGCATTTCTTAATAGAGAACTGAATGAAGAAATTTACATGGAACAACCAGTAAATTTTATTTCAAAAGGCTATGAGCGCAAAATATGTAAGCTCAAAATGTCAATATATGGCTTGAAATAATCATCCAGACAATGGTACCTATAGTTCCATCAAGCTGTTGTGTCTTATGGGTTTCAAATGGTTGAAGAAGACTATTATGTGTATATAAAATGGGATAAAGATAAGTATGTGATGCTATCTTTATATGTGGACGATATTTTATTGGCTGGAAATTGTAAAGAATATGTGTTGGCCATTAAGAAATGGTTGTCTTCAAATTTTAAGATGAAGGACATGGGTGAGGCTGCCTATATATTAGGAGTCAAAATTACAAGAGATTGTTCAAAGAAATTACTTGCTTTGTCGCAAGAACCTTATATAAGGAAGATTTTTGAACGATTTAATATGGCTGATTGTAAGCCTATGAATAAACCCATATCAAAAGGCCAAAATTTTAGTCTTAACATGTGTCCCAAAACTCCACAAGAACTTGATAGTATGAAAAATGTTCCTTATTCTAGTGCTATCGGCAGTCTCATGTATGCTATGTTGTGTACAAGACCGGATATCTCCTATGCGATAAGATTCGTAAGTAGAAATCAATCTAATCCTGGACGGAAACATTGGATTGCTGTGAAGAGAATTTTGGCGTATTTAAAAGGTACTACCGACTACTCCCTTTGTTACTAAGGTGAAGATTTGTGTCTCATTGGATATACAGATGCCGACTAGGGAGGTGATCTGGATGAGTGAAAATCTACATCAGGATATGCATTCCTACTCAGTAAAGGTGCTATCTCTTAGAGTAGCAAGAAACAGACATGTATTGCACTATCAACAATGGAGGCCGAATTTATGGCATGTTGAAATGCTAAGTCATTAGAGTTGCATAGATTGTAAATGATAGATTGAATCATTGTACTGAATGATGTTATTATAATTATAAATAAAATTGGTTTCTGTTTTTGAAATCTTATTAGCATGTTATATTTCACACATGAATTTTTTTTTATAAAATGCCGTCAGGTTGAGACTGGCATTCTTACACGTGTGGTCGCCTCAGTTGTTTGGGAGAACAAGTTGAGATAAGACACATATATAATGTAGAATATGTGAGAAATATTCTAAAAGGAGCTGATATATATGAAAATGTTGCCTTGATTGTGTCAAGATGAGGTTCTTAACAAATATACATATATTTTAGAACCGATCATGATAGACCTCACTATCATTGATACCTGATTTAGTCAAATATGAGACCTTAATGTGGTGCTAGAGTTTGGCGAGCTTTTAAGAACTCGGGTTAGTGATCGTGCCAAAACTGTGTTACATTTTGGCCCTCAATATCATGTCATTTAGCTTGTTTTCGAGTGTATTAGGTGGTTTAATGTGTTTTGTTGAGCATGTGTAGGTCCATTCCATTTAAGTGATGTTAAATCTTATTTTGGAAGAAAAGAAGTCAAAAGATAGAGAAAATGAGCAAGTTGGAAGAACCATGGAAAATTGATTTTCAGCCAGTGCAGAACAGCCAAGTTTCGGGGCCTATATCTCTCAACTCCGATTGAATTGTGTGTTCTACTACCTATGGATTGAAAGCCCCGGAAGTCTAGTTTCTGGCGCACTTTTCGGATCACAATTCCGATGTTTATAGAAAGAGTTATGCCCATTTCCGTAACGGTGCGCGAGGCTGAGAAATTCCAGGTGGTCGCTACTGCACTAGCGAACTTGCTAGGGACTTTTTCAGCAACCAATGTCAGTGAAGTTCGCTGGTAAAGTGGTCGCTACTGCACTAGCGAACTTGCTAGCGACTTTTTCAGCAACCAAGATCATTGAAGTTTGCTACCTTGCTGGTCGCTACTGCACCAGCCAACTTGCCAGCGACCTTTCGTGCCAACTCAGCAAGTGACGGGTTTCAGACCCAAATTTTGGCACCTAGTATAAATATTCCCTTTTCTTTGTGATTTCACACACAACCCTTCATACTTACATCATTTTTAACCCTAGATCAAAAATTCATCTCTCCAAAATCCCTTCACCTTCCATCATCTTCTCTCACCCAAAAATCAACCAAGATTCCACCTTTCTACATTTTTCCACCATTTTCTTCACATATTACCTTCACATAACCATTTCTCATCCATCTTTGGAGGTTTTGCAAGCAAGAAGAGGAAGAGTCTCAAGAGGGAGCTTTCAAGACTATGGGTTTTCTCTACTCTCTCTCTTTCTTCTTTCTTTTTCCTTTGATGTGTAACTAATTTCTTAGCTAGGGGATTGATGTAACCACATTGGACTACTCTATGTAATTAATTAGTCTATTCTCTAATTCAATTCGATTTTAGTCTCAATTATTGAATCAATTGCTCTAATTTCTCTTCTCATGTTTTGTTGTGACCACAAGGGATGTGGGTTTGAGAATTGGTTTATTTAAGGTGTTGAGAGTAGATGTGGGTGACCATCCCATCTAATTCTCTCACAAGCTTAGTAATTGGGAGTGTTGGTTTATGCATGACCATGCTAGACCAACTTGGCTAGAGTTTTAAGTATAAATGATGGGATTAACCATTACCTATTACATGACCATGTGTGGGTAATGGAAAAACCTAGAGCTTAATGGATTTATCTTAAAACAACCCTAAAATTGGATTGAAGTGCTTAATGAGACTAAGTGAGGACATTGAGTGGTCTAAGAAAGTTACATTGATTCCCCAGTGCTTTCTCCCATATATCCATACGTTGTGTGTTCATTGTTGTGTTTAGATTAGTTTTTAGTTGCAAGATTACATTTTTATTTCTCAAGTTTGCATCTTTAGATTCAAGTTTGCATTTTTATTCATCAAGTTTGCATTTTTAGTTTTCAAGTTTATATTTTAAGCGTTTTCAAGCAACCAAAACATTTTCCAAACCCCAATGCATTATGCAATTTAATTTTCATGCACTTAGAATAGATTTTTCTTATACTAATTAGTGTTCAACCTATTGAATCACCGATCCCAGTGAACGAACCTTGATTTAAATTGAAAGTAACAATCTTTACTACATCAGTTAGTCATAGGATGTGACTAAACTTAGATCCGTATAGTGAATTAAAGAAAGACATAATCATTCTCGTATAGAATGAAAATCACTGTAACACATGTTTCATACCTCATGTGCTATTTGTGACCGATATAGAAAATAAAAGAATGAATCACTGCTTCTTCATTGTGTAAGTTCCATTTAAGTTGCATAACACTTTAAATGATGTCCTTATGACCATTCACTTTATCTTAAAATGACAGAATAGTGTTAGCACCTTTAGCGTGTTATTTCTATGGCTATGATAATACAGCCTATGGGGCATGTCTAAGGTAGCAGCTGTTTTGGAGACCAAAAGACTAAGATGGAATGGGAAGATTTAATACCTTTTTATCTTACTTACTTGTTCATCGGCTAGCCAATTGTATTTGGAGATACAATTGTGAATACATGAAATGTGATAAAGTCAAGCATAGCTTCTTGAAGGTTTAAGTATGTTTTGGACTGATAAAAAGGATTATGAAATTAAATCTAGAACACAATAATGAACAATATTACATCTCTTGTAAATATAGAATTTACAATTGAGATTTTAAAGCTCCTTATTTTTACATTGATTGTTCATAGGTCATATAATATATTTGTCCGTATGAATACTCTTATACATTTTTATGATAATGTCATAATTATGTTCTCTCTGATGAAGCTGTGTTGGACCCACTTGTGCGAGTGGAAGATGTTAGTATTTATTGGGTACACCCAAGATGGGTCCAAACTCAATTCCATGGCATTGGCCCATGAAATCCAACCCAACACATGTTAATAACTAATACATGTTAATAACTGATTGTATCAGTTATTGTAGATAACTGCCTATGCAGTTATTCTACGGACACCACTTATGTAGTAAGTGAGAAAATACATGACACTGTGATATAAAAAGGCAAAGTGTCTGTAAGTTGAAATTTAACATACGTGAAATACAGAGAAAAGAGAGAAACACTAAAGAGAGGATTCTTTCGAGAAACACTAAAGAAACACTAGAACCGAAGAAAGGTACGTAATTTGATTACTTTCTTCTTATGTTATTATATGAATTATAATCTTCAATTTTATATCTAAACATATAATAGCTGCGAAAAGGCATCAAATTTAGTTGACTGCCAAAATTTCATCTGAAATTGCAAATGTTCTCCAAAACTGTTGTCAAAGCAATTATTTCAACCTTGTGTTCATCGGGGATACCTTCAACAATCCAACACAATAGTTAGCTTGTCCTTGTCTTGTTGTTAAAGCATGGAAGGGTAAACTGGAAAATGAAGGAACAATCTCTAAGTTTGGTATTCTTTGCATTATTGGATATTATGGATGAAATAAATCTTCAGCGTGCATTAGCTAGTTCTCTCATTTCTCTCTAGTGCTGAAGCAATTCCTGGTTCAAGACCATGAATTGCATAGTACACACTTGGTTTATTTTTTTGTACTACACACCAGACGTTGCTTTATTTCTCTCATTTTTTCTTAGTGCTCTAGTACCTGGTTTAGTGGTTTAATCCATGAACTTTTCACTATCATCATTCTTCCAGGAACACACGTTGAGAGTTTAAGACATACATGTCTTAACATTTGGATATCAGTGTTGAATGTCTTAGAAGATTAAAAATAAATAGCAAAATACTATAGAACAACTTTTCAAATTAAGACAAGACTGGACATCACAACAACATTTACTTTATAAATGAATGTTGTAAACTTGTAATAATTACAAATTATATTTTCCTTGATTATCATTGTTGTCACATCCTACAAATAATTTACCACAACAAATTATCAATTCTGGCTAACTACCAGATGCATCTAAGGTGCAAGACATCTAATTCCAACAAATCAACTTCTTACATTTTCTTTTTTTTGACTTTCAGCACTCACTGAGTCATTGGAAACCTTACTACTAAATTTAGTTATACTCCCTGCCACTGTCAATAACAAGCGAAATCTCTTCTCCATTACACATCAGACACCACTAACAATTCAAACTCAAGTTTCAATCACCAGAGTATCAACAAGCTAATCTGTTAAACTTCAAAGTATCCTCCCCTCCAAATTACAAACCAGGTTTTTAATTTCCATTTTCTACTCTTATTTACCGCAAACTTACAAAATCCTACATATAAATTATACCACTTATCTTACAATTTTGAGCTTCCTAACATTACATTTGTATAATTGATTAACAATAAGACTATCTAAATTGTTCTTCTTCCTTCTAAAAATCTGCTATTAGAATTCAGCCAATAAACTACTAAATTTCTTCATTAATAACAATAATAATAATAAGGGAGCTAGACTTACGCAGTGGTTTCTTGGCCACCTCCTTGAGTACCAATACTGACAAAAAAACCAACCGGTTTTCCCACAAGTTCCCTGTTCCTCCACAACTAGTCGGTTGAGTCGAAAAAAGTCTTCATTTGTGCGGCCATGCACCCATACCTCGTCGGGAACCCAAACAAAACACCGTCGGCCTCCACCAATTCGACAGCCAAAATCTCGGGAATCCTCTCATCTCTCGGGGCCACTTTCATGTGATCCAATGCCTCATTGTCCAGCGTCTTCGGCACCTGGAACAAAACTCCTTCCACGTCATACACGCTGTCAATGCCTCTCTTGATCCTCCTCGCCATCCCCTCCACGTGACCGTACATCGAATAAAACACTATAAACACCTTCAATTTCGCGACTTCGAGCTAAGATGCTACCTTCGACGCCGTCACTGTTGTTGGCGTGAATTTTGGAGTATTGTTCAATGATGGGGATCGGAGCGGGAGCATTGGAGTCGCGGTGTCGGGAATTGGCGGCGGTGGAGTGAAGTTGTTTTTTCTTGCTTGGGAGTTGGGACGCAGCCTCCGCCTTTCCCCATCAAGAATTAGGTAATCCTTAAATGAGGATAGTGATCAATCCAACAAAGGAATAGGAGAGGGAGTGTGAGGATTGGGTGGTGTTTGGAGAAATGGAAGCAATTGTTGTTGTTGGTGAGAGTGAAGTGAAAATGTTTTTATTTTATTTTATTTGAAAAAAAAAAAAAAAAGATTTTGATTTTGATTTTTGAGGTTTGGACTTTGTGGATCCTTTGCTATGTAAATAGAAATTCGAATGATTCCGACTAGGACTCTAATTAGGGATGGTATTGGGTAGGGTTCGAGTCGAGTCCTACTGGACCCAGATCCAAACCCGATAAAAAAAAAATTGGATCCAGACCTAGACCTAGACCTAGACCCATGAAAATTTTCGGGTTCAGGTTCGGGTATGGATCCTCGGGTCTTAGGAAGACCTAGTCCCGACTGAGGACCCATGAAAATTCACGGGTCTGGGTCTGGACCTGTGGATCCACGATCCAAAAAAAAACAATAAAATACTTAAATATATATATACTTAAATATAAAAATAACTAAATAAAAAAATTAATAAATAGATAACATAAAAGGGAAATATTATTATTTGCATTCAATTTTAATTTCAAATTCTTAAAAAAAAAAAATTTTTAAACTCACTTACTATTTGGGTCTACGGGTCCGGACCTATGGACCCAAACTCAGACCTGACCTGGACCTGAATCGGATCTAATATTCTGGACCCAGACCTAACCCATGACCCAAATGTGAGGACCCAGACCCGAGTCGGGTCTCGCGGGTCTGAGTCTAATTGTTATCCTAGCTCTGATCCTTGCAGGTTTCTGGAAGCTCGTAACATCACACATGTGACTGATCTAAACGGTGTCGTTTTTGTCTACTCACAAAATATTTATGTAAAAATATGAGGAGATCGTAAGAAATGAACAAAAAGTTTAGGGCCCGTCCTGTAAGCTGTTTTTTGTTTTTGTTTTTCGAAAAGAAAAACAAAAACGAAAACAGTGTTTTTGGATTTGTTTTTGGATTCCGAATACGCGTCTGGTAGCATTTACTGGAATCCGTATTTTGAAAATAAAAACGGAAAAAACGCGTCCGGTAGGATAACTGAAAACTTTCGAAAATTATAAAATATTAATTTTTAAATTTTGTTTAATATTATAACAATATAAATAAATGATTAAAAAAAAAAAAAAAAACAATGGAGAGTTGGAGACCAGATCGGATCCGCAAGAAGAAGAAGAAGAAGAAGAAGAGGAAGAAGAAGAAGAAGAGGAGGAGGAGATCTGCACGTCGGTGGCCGGAAGAAGAAGACGACGGCGACCAGCTGAAGAAGACGACGGCGGCGATCGAAGAAGACGACGACGACGACGACCAGCTGGCGAAAAAGACGACGGCGACCAGCTGATCAGCGACGGTGAAGAAGAGCAGATCGACGACGGCGACCGGGAGCTGATCATCGGCGGCGACGAGCTGAAGAAGAAGACCAGATCGGGAAGAGAGAAGATGAAGATGGGAAGAGAGAAGATGAGGAAGAAAGAAGATGATCTGATGATGCACAGTGGAGAAAAAAGAAAAAAAAATAATTTTAAATGACATGGGACCCACTTTAATGAAAAACAAAAACAAAAACAAAAACAAAAACAAAAACAACTTTTTTTTGTATTTCAAAATTTCCACTTTTAACACTACTTTTGTTTTTCATTTTGTTTTTGTATTTCGAAAATAAAATGAAAAACGGTTTACAGGACGCGAATTCGAAATCATTTTTGGAAAATAAAAACGAAAACAGGCTGAAAACGCGCTGCAGGACGCCACCTTATTGTTTTATTGTTTTTAGCAAAAAATTTAATTTTTATTATACTTGTCTTCTTTGGGCTTGAATCGTCAAAATTGCTCTCCATTTTGTTTTACTTGCCCCAAAATTTCCCACCCAAAATTCCCTTCTCTCTTCAGTCCTGATGAATTTGTCTTCCTAACATTTCAAAATCAGAAATATATCTCTCTCTCTCTGATAATTTCAAAATCAGATCTCTCTCTTCGGCGACAGTCATCCATCGCTACCGCCCTTTTGCCTGTCGACGCCGCCAACAGGAGATTGAAACCCAACAGCGTCACCTGTAAGTCTATAACAAAACCCAACGGCATCTTCTTCATTTCTATTAGGCGTCTCTATTTTCGTCTCTCTTCAACCGAAACCTAGTGGCGACGTCTCAAAATCTCCTCAGTTCACATCTTCTTCTTCTTCTCTCTCTTCGTCTCTCTCTTCAATCAGAACCCAGAAGATTGAAAACCCGGAATACGTCTATCTCTCTCTTCTGAGATTTTGAAACATACGCTTACAAGTGATTTCACTTTACGCTTCTTTGATTTAATCTTTGATTTTTATTTTTCCATTTTTGTTGGTTTCAACAAACCTTAGATCCTCATTCCTTTTCTCATCCTACATCTAAGGTTTTTATTATTATTTCATTTCATTTTGGTTTAATTAGTCTCATTTAATGTTTGCGTTTTCATCTTCTAAAAATCCCCAAATTTCACGCAGAATTCAAGCTTCTTTGGCACCCGGGTCTCGCTCGCTCGATGCCGGAATCTGGTGCGGTGCAACTCATGTAGTTCCCTGCTGGTTCGAACTCATGGAATCATGAGCAAACGTGGTTGATTTTTTTTTTTGGAAGAATAATTAGTTGTTTTGAATAATTACCGTTAACTGCTGAGAATGTTGAGAATGTATTGAATGAAGTTCGACCATATCTCATAGTGGATGGGGGGAACATGGCGTTACATGAGATTGATGGAAATATTGTACGGTTAAAGCTTCAGGGTGTAGGGTCTAAGGTTTCTAAGGGTGTCTATCTGTTGTTTTTACCATTATTGGTCTTTGTTGAATATGTTAAAGATTGAGAAGTTGAATCTGGGTGTACTTCATGAATTTTTTATGTAGAAAAATTTCAATTACTTGAATTAGACTTGGATAACTGAATTATTTTTGTGATATTGTGTTCAAAGCAATAATTAATTATAGGAGCAATGTTGAAATTTTCATTCTTTCCTTTTTTTTTTTTGTTAAGGTTTGGTTAGATACAAAGAACTCTAATTTTTGCTGACCAAGTTATTGAACTGTTTTTCTAGTTAAGTTTTTTGGTGGTTACGTAATAATACCAAAATTGAATATGTTACTTAATTGATGAACACATAGATTCAAGCTTTAATTTTGGTTTCCACTTGTAAAGTTTGTTTCTTTTGTATACTTGTGATTCATTGTAAGAAATTCACAATTTGACGTTGCCTTTTTTGTATCATCACCACAAATTCACTATAATCTTATCCTACAAGGTGATTATAATTTTCTTGGTTCCTGAAAAAGTTGGTGACATACCTTTGCTTTTGATTTTGCTCTTACTTAGTTGCTTGTCATAGTTCCATTACATCCCATATGATAACTTATTTAGGGCATCTAAGTATGTTAGTATTTTTTGAATTTCACCATTGCCCTTCATGTTATAGCTTACGGAGAAATACGCAAACTGATTTACATCCACCAATTTCCATGAACTTTTATACAAACTCAATGTTGATGCATGTTGATGCAAGGTCCAGTAAGTATGGTGCTGGAATTGTGTTCATACATGAGCAGGAGATTGTGGTTGAGGCAGTTGCTATGGTTTTTTAGAGAGTGGTCTCGATAGAGATAGTAGAAGCGAAGACCATTTTTGAAGGGTTTGCTATGGCTGTCAGATTGGGCCGACTTTCTTTGTGTATAGAATCAGATGCTTTGGGGGTGTAATAAAGTTGGGTCCTCAAATGATGATAAAGACAATATTATACATGATATTGTTTTGTTGTGCAATATAAAACTTGTTCATATTCCTAGAGCTTGAAACATTGTAGCACATCTGCAGCTAGATTTGTAGTTGGTCTGGTTAGCTGGCTAGTGATGTTGGCCAATAAGGATTTTTCTTCTTGTAATCTTTCTGTTGTTTAATGAAAGTTTCTTGTTGGCATGTAACTTGGCCAATGACATGTAACTTCTAAATCAACTAGCATGTAAATTGCAATTCAACTGACATGTAACTTGGAAATAATTAGCATGTAAATTGCAATGCAACTAACATGTAACTTAGAAATTCATGTGGCATGTAACTTGGAATACATTTGGTTTCAAGTTAAATGTCTGTTATTTAAAGTTATATGTCATTTGAATTCCAAGCTACATCGATGCTTATATACCATCAAAAGACAAAAATCCTAAAACAATATTTTTCATAACCAAATTGCAATAAAATATTATAAACTTCGGATTAAAATCACAAGTAATTCACAAATAATTCAAACTTCAAAATTTACAATATTCTAATGTTCCAACTCTATTTGCATATCATTTGACTCATGCCAATAACCTAATACATCAGTCGATCAAACTTCAATAACTTCATGTTCAAATAATCTCCTTCTCTAAATATTCATCAGACATTCATGCCTCATCGGCAACATTATCTGCCAAATATATAATCATCATTCTTGAACTTAGGCTGATCACTAAAGCAAGGCAAATAAGAAAACAAGTTACATGCCGGTACAAAAAAAATACATGCCAGTACAAGCAAGTTACATGCATGTACAATTGATGGATTATTATTTTTTTTAAATGCAATCAATTTATTTCTCTCTGCAAAATCACATAAAAATAAAACACGCATTAGTGTCTATGAAAGTTACATGTCAGTAAAACAATTACATGCCAATACAATAAACAAGTTACATGCTAGTACAAAAAAGATACATGTCAATATAAACAAGTTACATGCAAGTACAAAAACGTTACATGCCAGTACATTCAAGTTACAAGCTAGTTATATGCCTAGAAAATCCAATTAAAGTCACATAATAGTAACACAAAATATGAATAAAACAGAACCTATACTAAATGCATGCCTGGAAAAACCTATATTTACAAGTTACATGCTAGTTACATGCCTGAAAAACGCATAACTTAGGCAAATACAGATGTTTTCAACCTCAAACAAGACCCCATGATACATCCATTAAAATGCAATTGTACTCCTAAAAAAAAAATGAATCGTACTCCTAAAGAAAAAATTAAAAATAAAATTGTACAGCTATAACTGCTACACTCTCTATTTTAATTCATTTGTATTAATAATATAGGCAAAAGCCAAAACACAACAAGCACCAGCAAACAAGGGACACGCCCAGCAACACACACAAAGCACAAAAAGAAGAAGCCAACACCCACACAAAGACAACCACCCTAAAAGCAGAAAACGGAACACAAACAGAGCACATCACGCCTAAGCAAAGCCACATACCACAAACAAAAATGAACCTAACTAATATCAAAACACACACACACACAACCCCCCACCCCCACCCAACAGTAAAGTCCCCGCATGAACTGGAACCCTTATGATCCTCTATGTTCTATAGTTTTAAATCAATCAATCATAACATCAGCTCCTTAGACATCCCCATTAACACAAAAAACAACAAAATCAAATTTGAATAATTAGAAAACCATAAAATCTCATTTCAAGGTTTTGACTACAAAGGTGATATATAGTCCAGTGATAAACAAAAACAGAGTAAAACCATCTAATACATGAAGAAATCACACTACATATTCAGGGTTTCTGAGAAAGAACCTGTAAATAAACAGCACTACAAGTATTAACTTGTATTTTGACTTCTCATTTGAACGCTTTTTTTTTTTTTTTCAAATTTCAAAATTATGGATATACTTGTCCAGAAGTGGTCAAAATTGATGGAAACAATAAAAAATAGGGTGATTATCATATGGGTCCCTAACTTTTTCTGAATGATCAAATTTTTAAACAAGTTTGCTTTTTTATCAAAACTTTCCCCGACTTTTGAAAAGTATATCAAATAGATCCTTTTGACTTTTTTTTTAACGGTCAAACATCACAGAATTGGTATAATGTCTATTTTGCCCCTGTATGCTTTATTAATGGCTAAAAAGACTGTTTTACCCTCTAACATTTAAAATTTAAATAATTTATCTTTAATTTTAAATTAAAGATATAATAATACAATTTATAAAAAATATTTATATAATACATAAATATTTAACAAATGAAAACAATTAAAGAAATCTGATTTAAATGTTAAATACTTTTAACAACCATCTGATTTATATATAATATAAATGTTATATTATATATAAACCACCACCATCTGATTTATATTATATATAAACCACCACAATCGGAAATATTATATATATTATTTAACAAATGAAAAAAATTAAAGAAATCTGATTTAATAATAATTAAAACAAAAAACCTAACCTAAACTCAAAAACCCAAATTTTATCTTCTTCTTCATCTTCTTCCCATCACCATCTTCTCCAAAACCCAAACCCTAGCTGCCACCACCACCACTCAAACACCAAACCCACCGAAATCACACCAATCTCCACCCCAACAAGCGTCGACCTTCTTCCCGCCGCTCACCAATGATCCCCTTCTCTTTTCCCTCGACAAAGGGATGGCCGCCATCGTAAGGTAAGGGAATGACGTTTCACGGTTCTATTTCTTCCCCTCTTCACGGGTTAGTGGTGATTGTGGTGGCTGGTTTTGGTTTGGGGTGGCCGCTAGCAAAGAGATCGAACACCAATCTCTTCCACTGAGAAGAGATCGACAAATCAACTGGTGGGGTTGGTTGGGTGCTTTTGATTGTTAGTGGTGGTCAAATTTGAGTGTTGAATATAGTTGATTTTACTTTGATTTTGGTTTTACTTTTAACCCTTTTTTTTTTCAATTTTACTTTGATTCTAGTTGGATTTCAGTGGGGAGTTGAGTGGTTTCGGTTTCATTTTTTTGGTGGGGAGTTGGTTGGTTTCTTGGTTTCGAATTTTCTGATGGTGAGTTAGTTTATGGGTTTCGGTTTCAGGGTGGTACGTGGTGGTTTCCGATTTTCTGGGTGATGGTTTTGGTGCTTTCTGAGTTTCAGTTTTTGGGTGTAGGGGTGGAGGTGTTGGTAGTCTATGGGAACTGGTGGGAAATGGGTGATGAGGTTCCTGGATTTCTGGAAAATCGTGGTGGTCTATGGGGTTTCCAGTTTGGTGATTGAGATGGATAGTTGTGGGTTTTGGTTTTGGTTTTGGAGATGGATGAGTATGGTTTCTGGTGTTCTTGGATTTTTTTTTTTTAATTTGCTGCTATGGATTTGGTGGTGGTTATGTGGTTCGATTGCGGGGTTTGCGATGGTGGGGGTGGTGGTGGTTTGAAGTTGACGATGGTGGTGGAGAGAGAGAGATCTGAAATTCTGGATCTCCACATAATGGATTGGGTGTTGGCGGCTGGAATTTTACGGTAAAGGTTTGGTGATGATGATGGTATAATTTTGTTATATTAATAAATTATTTTAATTTAATTTTTTTATATTAATAAATTTTTTTATTTTTTTATTTAATTAATTTTTTAATTTTTAATACAAATTATTGTATTTATTTTATTTTTATTTTTGTGACACATGGCATGTTTTGGTTCAAAGACAAAAATACCCTGTAAATGTTAAGTTTGACTGATAGTTGACTAACGGATGGATTGATTTGATATACTTTTCAAAAGTCAGGGAAAGTTTTGATAAAAAAGCAAACTTGTTTAAAAAATTGATCATTCAGAAAAAGTTAGGGACCCAGATGATAATCCCCCTAAAAAATAAAGAGTGGTGCTATTGGCACACCCCTACTGATCTATTTATGCCCCACTTTTTAAATTATTTAGTATTATTTTTTTCCTTTATCAAAATTACTAAAAAAGACATATAATTTAAGAAGAAAAAAATACTATAAAGTAAATCTAATAAAACTCCTCATTCCTTAAAAAAAATGTTCTTTTAATCTTTTTCTTGAATTTGTTTTTCATAACTTTTAAACCCTAAAAATACTTGTACTGGATCTTATTTAAACAATAAATCAAACACTTGGGGTGCATTAGACAAATGAGATATTGATTATTAATTAATTTCATTACTCTTTTAGAATCTGAAAGTGAAATGATAATAACCAAAACAAATACTTGCTCTTTGCTTCTTGTTTCATTTTGTTTGTGGGATGTTTCGTTTTTTTCTCTCCGTGTGTTTTGTCTTGGATTGCTTTGTTCTTTACTCTTTTCTTGAGACTGTTTGCTTGTTCTTTGTCTTGTGACTTTATGATCTTTTCTATAAAGCTTGATGTTCAAAAAAAAAAAACACTAAAAAAAAATAGGAAGAAAAACAAAATAAATTCGTTCATGGAAGGTGAGAGAAAGATGAGACCAGAGATAAAGAGATCTGAGATAGATAGGGATATTAGAGATGAGGTTTATTAAGTTTGAAAAATAAGTAAAAGGATAGTTTTGGAAATAAATAAAATAAATTAATAAAAACATTTAACTTTATTTAATTAAATCAAAATTTAAACAAGTGGGGCATAAATATATCAGTAAGGGGTATGCTAATAGCACCACTCAAAATAAATTAGTGGCTAAAAACAATAAACCGATAAAATTTTTGGCTCTTTATGAATTCACCCCTAAAAATATATATTTTTTAAAATATTATTCATAAGACATAGCATGTTTAATTTTAAATTTACATTTACCTTTAATTGCACCATGTGCATCTCCCTTTTGGGGATTAAAGTTTCACCTTATATAATTATTGATATGTGTGGAAAGATTCATATTCTATACTGTGGGAGTTCTTATCAGAATATGAATCTTGTATATAGTATTTGATTTTACCACGTTCCGATAGATCCCTAAGTTGACTGGTGATAACCCTAAAAAAATTTAAATCCTATTTTATAACATGTTAAAAACTCTTTGAAGAAATTTTAACCATGATTCATAATGCTTTGATTTATTTATTTATTTATTTTTTTTGAAATATTACAATAATTTAGGATTTTATGAGGGAGGGGGGAGAGACTTAAACCCACAACCTTGTGGGAGAGACTTAAACCCACAACCTTGTGGTGTGGTTGTGAGAGGTTTTACCACCGGACCAACCTCATCCTATCGATTATTATTATTATTATTATTCTATTTTTGTAATGCAATGTGAAATTTGAGATTTAACTACTACGCTGTATAGAAATATAGAATGAGTATAGTTAGAACCGCTCAATATGTTTTGGAGTTAAATGACGTTTATTCAATCCAACAATATCTAATTTTGAGTTGATGTATTGAATGTGGTAATGCTGTAATGGTTATATAAGAAAAAAAAAAACATGTATAGTAGCATGACCCGTAGGTTTGAATCCAAAATTGGTTGAGAACCTTGAAACGTCTGATCCATTGTACGTTGCTGCTCGTTATACTTTATAGGTTAGGTTCATTTTCAATCCAATTCATCGGACTGGGCCAACCTACCAGTGTAGTAGAATTTTCTAAACTTGGGTTGGGCCGTTCAAGTATGGAGTTAACTCAATTTGTAGTGTACGGATACAAGTGTTTTGCATGCTAAAGCTCATCAATTTTGCAAGGAAAGGGAAAAATATTGAAGCTCATCGAGTTAACTCTCAACACTTGAATGGGCCCAAATTAATCAGAAATTAATTGTAATGGTAATGATTAATTAGCCTGAAAAGCAACCTGCACTCCCTACCAAGTACCCCCAACTACCAACACCATTATATATGATGAGTGACGGTTTAATTAATATCCAGGAGTTTCATGTAAAGGCACTTTAATTTAAATATAAAAAGCTAATGAATAATTATATTTATTATTGTAACACATAATCATGATTGTACCGTTTTTTTTTTTTTTTCATATAATAAAAGGTTATGCATGATTTATTTACGTGATTCCCTCATGGAATGCGAGTAAATAGTATTTAGAAATTTTAGCAAACTCTCCCTTACCGTCGTTTGATCCGGATTTTATAAAACATGCATGAGTTCTAAATGGTACGTAGTTTGATCTGATGCCGAAAACTGAAGAGTGGTAAAAATAAATTTTCTTGTCAAACATGTATATATATATATATGCATGATTTTGAAAATAGTGGTGTGGTAAATCTTTACATTTAAAATGCTTGCAAAAAAGACAACTATAAAGAAATTAACTGAAAAAAAAAAAAAAAAAAAAAAAAAAAAAAAAACATATATGCATCCTGAGGACCTGAACCCCAGAGATTGTCATCATTTAATCTTTTTTAAATATAATATTTTCATGCATGGACCACCAATCCTTGAACGTTGTATGATATATTGTGGTCATATATATATATATATACACCAATGTTTTTGGATCTTAGACACCTGAGAGATCATGATCAATCTAGACTTAAACTATATACACCTTTAAAAGCTTGCGAGAATATATCCGTACCTAAATATGCCGACACGTTGTGGCACCCGAATTCTAACACGTCACTGATCAAGATCGACCACCAAATTAATTAAATGTAACAAGACCTTGAAAAAAAAAAAATTAAAAAAATAAATAAACAACCAGTGAGAAGGTGGTGTGCATGTGCTAATAAAGCTGTACAGAGAAATGTTATAGAAGATGGAGGAAGAAATAAGAGACAGCATGTGGAATCTGTAAAAAAAAAAAGATTAGTGTGGAGTACTAACAAGAAAGTATGGAGGTGAATTGTAAGGAGCATGGTTAGCCACATATACTCACTTGTCGACCATACACGTTTAGTACTTTAATTATAAATTAATGGTAATGGTTAAGATTTTGATTAGCTATAGAATCTTTAATTATTGTTTAATCAAACAATTAAAGATGTAAATTGAGTTGTTGGCGAGATTTCTTGCTTTTAAGGGGGAAGAGAATAATTAATAATCCTTCTTTATTGTAAATTTTGTAAGTGTTGTGTTTTGTTGTGGACTTTATATAAACAGCTTTAAATAAAGTGACTAGCTTATATGAGGGTTTGTCTTCCAATAGAAAAGATTAAAGGAGCTAATTGGGCATAGCTCTCTCTCTCTCTCTCTCTCTCTATCTTTTAAAGTTTTCTTTTTAAGTATTTGACTAACATCTTTTTCACCACTAGAGAGGATATGACCCGGGTTAGGTTGATGTTGATGGGGTTTTTTGGTTTATTTTTTTTTATCCGGTTTCTTGGAAATCAATCACAAGCACTATTTTAATTTAACCATGAGTCATGACAAAGGGATCATATTAGTTAGAATACGTATATAATTAATTAATTAACAACTTGATTTCAGAGATTGTGTGCTATCTCTACAGTCAAGTCATAAACTCACCTAGAAAATGCCCCCAAATTATGGCGTAATTCAAGGTGTTTCTTGAAATATAAGTTAAATTAATGATTGATTAAAATAAAGGTTCTTCTAGGGTTAATCAATATTCAAGAAGTTTGATGTTTAGTGAAATCGGCACCCAATTAAAGGACAGATGAGCTAGAGTCGGAGACCTTGAGAGAGTCTTAGCATGGTGAGAGGGAAACATGGAAGAATACTGTAGGTGTCATATACGACACAAACAAATTTGACTCCAAGAATAAAATATGCTAATTTTGGATGCTCATTGATCTCCAATCTAGAGGCACGCACAAATCCCTATCTATGCGGGTTTTTTTTTTTAAGTCTATATAGACACAAAACCGAGAGCTTGATTAGGTTCTTTATAGTAACTTGCATTTGTATGAAAACAAGATAAAAGAGAGAGCAAGACACATGAACATAAAATTGAGATTGAAAAAAAATTGATTAAAAAGAAGTAAATGACAAAGAAAAAAAAAATGTTAATAAAACTGAAGTGTACTGTGATCACATGTATTATGTTAAATTGTTTGATAATGGCATATACAAATTTTACAAGTGAAATTGGTTTAGAGGGACCGCTATTGTACGTATATTCTCTTAAAAAGTTAATGAAATTGATAGTGCTAGCTGTTGTTGTTGTAGTAATGATTATCGTGGGCAAATGAAATTATATATAAAGAAGATCCAAATTAATATGATTATTTAATTGAATTGGTTATATAAACAATTAAAGATTATTAGCTAATCAAATGAAAAGATGAGAAACCTCCGGTTGCCAATACCTGTTAAGCTTAATAATTAGTATCTAATGGAGAGTTTTTGAAGCTGGAAATTGGGAAACAAGGGCTGCATGTGTCGGGATAAACATAACCACTTGATAGTTTAAGTTTTTTAATTAACTAGTGTTTAATATTTTAAGTCAAATTAAAAATTTGGTTTGTATTCAAGTCATAAAACAACTCAAAAGCACTATCAAAGGAATCCCTACCACGCCATGCGCATCATCTTCTTCAAACCTAGCTTGCTTTAGTGTACTATTTCTTCATTAATCAAATAACACACACAAAAGTGGAACACAATTAACATATATATATATATAACTTGCCAGCTTAGCTCTCTCTCTCTCTCTCTCTCTAAAATTTTGTCTGTCTCTCATCCTTATCCATTTCTTACCACCTTTGTCTTTACTTTAATACAAGTTTTAACCCAAAGTAAACCAAAGAAGCTTCAAGGAGCTTACCTTTTTTTGTCTAATTTTTATTTTAACTTAAAATAACTAAACACCAAGTTGATTGAATTATAAATTACTCGAACTTCAAGACTACACCATTTATATGTATATAACCTTTTGACAATGGAGAAAGTTATGGGTATAGACGTCTCTTCTCTATTGGGCAATATCAAAAAAATTTCACTTCAACTTCAAAAACATTATAGTTTTGATGAATTCTTCAAACGGTCACTGGTTTCAAACCCAATCAATGCTTTTCTTGTTGTCATTGGTAACCACAACCTCCCCATCAGTAGTCTCTCTTCAAACATATCCATCATTGTCTCCTCCTCTAATCTCTAGCTAGAGCAAACTTTGGTCCATACTGGTGTGCCCCCCAAAAGACTTCCACGTGTCAGGATAGGGTTTGCTTATTTGGAGTAAGAGTTCAACTACTGCAGCTTTTTAATCTTCCAACCAATTCAGGAACTGATGATAATGAATGGTGAGTGGTCATGACTCCATGAAATGAATTGATCAACAATGAACACTACTTAAATAATGCATATTCACAAGCACATATGCATTCAAGAAGATAAGAAAAAGTAAATGGACTACACTTATAGTTTATCTTCTTTTACTATATTAATGTAAAACTTGGTGGAATCATTGAATGATTCATGTTCATACAATTCAGGCAAAAAATAAATAAATAAATAAAATAAAAATGGTTAAATTATAGAGTAGTTAAACGAAGATATGGTAAATGTGAGAGGTTAAATACGGTGGCGGCTCCATTGGGAAGTAAAATAGAAGTAGGAGTACTAGTGAAGTTACAGTAGTGCTGTGATTGGTGAGTAGATCTGGGAAATGGAGACATGTATGAAGGGTCTACACGTGGAGGGGTGGTCCTAGAAGTGGAGTAATGGGAACTGTGACACGCATGAAAGTCTTGGTTGTGCCTCCATGTGCATTTCCTTGGCATGGAAGCTGCTTGTCTCTCTCACTGATCTTTTTGTGCGAGCTGATTAGCTCAAACTAATCACTTGAATTTTCGCTAGCGCCAGTTTAGTTTGAGCCATATTAGGCCAGCTCTAAGCTTCTAACTGAGAATTAAAGAAATGCATATATATATATATACATATATATGCCCTAGAATTAATTAAGTTTTTCTATAGTCCCTCTCTAACAGCAGTGAATATATTAAAAATAAAGTTTTATATTTCATTCCACATGCTTAATTATGCTTAAACGCAACCTCAATTTAGCTCATCTTTTTTTATTTCTATATATATATATATATATATATTGAGAAGTGTTAGAATTACTCTCCCAACTCACTCCCTCTTTATAATTTAACATATAGACAATATTTAATTACTTCTCGATCTGCATCAAATTTGGAACCATTATAAGTTGCTTGATTTTTCTATTTATTTACAAATCAAATCAATCACTAACTTCTTAAATTATGTAGCGGGAGTAAAAATATACAAAACGCAGATTTCGATCTCTCAACCCACTGTTTAGTATCATATTTGTTTTTCTTTAAAGAAAAAATAGAACCTCAATTATGTTAAACTTTTTTCACTTGTTTTATTTGTTTGTTCAGGAATGTGAATAATTCAATGTTGAATTTATTTTGATCTATTTATAAAAACATTAATTAGATGGTCTACAACTATGAATTTTTATTTTAATGGAGTTTATATATATTCACAAGTTTCTCTTAACGCTCATAATATTGACGAAATTTATCTAAAAGAACATCTTCATCTCCAATTTATTCTGCATGATGATTTGATTGCAAAACATTCCTCATTCAACTGTAAAAGTAAAACTGTAAAGTTGTAAAATGAAAAGTGGCAAAATAGTACTGTTAAAACATGTGAGCAAAATTATTGAAGACACACCGTAAAGATTTATAAAGAGTACCAATAGAATCTTATAAGGTCCATTTTGATTCCTTTTGCGATCATCCTAGAGCATAATTACAGATCTTTGATGCCATATGATCATGCCACATGGTTGTATTGGTTATTTGGAAAAATTAAAATCTTATTCATCTCCCCACCTCAAAGTTTGCTCAAAGTACTCCGTTTAACTTTTTTTTACTCGTGAGTCATGAGTCTTGACCATCTCGGCATCTCTCATTGGTTGAAGAAGACTTCAAGTCAAATGAGAAGTTGAAAAGTTTCCAAGTACAGACAAAGCCATTCACTGCCTTCTTTTATTTACTTTACATATTTTTGTGATAGTTGGTTTAGGTACAAGTCACGTGATATCTCCATTTTCTTCTCTTCAATCATCTCGATCAACATTATATATATGTTGCAATAATATTCTTGAATTTTTCATTTTTTGAAGTTCATAAATCATAGAGGTGATCACTTCAACACTATGTTATACGAGCAATGACATCAGTTTCTCACAGCCAATTTCTAAAAGAATTGGAATAAAGGTCAGATATATTTATTCGAATTTTGTCCCTTCCTATTTTTAGGCACACCCTTCTTTTTAAAAAAAAACTGCAACAAATTCTATTAAAATGAAATACAATACTTTGGTCTCTATATATAGATTAAAGATCTTCTCTATTTTAATAAATTTTAATTAAAAATAAATAAAACAAAAAATAAAATAAAATCTTTTAGGTTTTCGTATAAGAGGAATTTCTATGTTATCATTTAAAAAAGGGAAAACACACATTATTAAATTAGACTCCGATTTGAAAAAAAGACAAAATCAATTTTATAAAACAATTCAAACCAACCCGATTTGTATGATAACATGGCATGCAATTATCATTAACTAATCTATCCCAAAAAGGTATTTATGATATTTCAAAAAAAAAAAAAAAAAAAGAATTTATGAGCAATTAACATGACGTGTACAGTGACGACATCTCTTCTAATCCACAAATCGTGTAACTACTAACTAATATATAAATATATTTTCATTTAATTAAGTACATATTCAAGCAAGTGATCTGATAAACAAAGACAGACTTGTGGAAATTTTATTTTTTAAAGTTTTCACCATCTCGAGCCACGTATTTATGAGACAAAAGAAAAAAAAAACATAGGATTTAATTAAAAAAAAATTGAATTACTGGCTAATTAACCGAGCTGATTTAAAGAGATCATCATCGGCTTGGCTTTGGAAGACATAGAAATTGAAGAATACCACCTAATTGGACAACAAAAGTGACTTAGATGTTCAAATCCAGAGGCCAACCGTACTAGATTGTTTATTAACTTCGAGGTGGTCAGGTTTGGGATCCTAAACACATTCATATTTAATTACCAAATTGTTTAGTGTCCTTGTTTTCATAGTTCACACCCATAAACAAATGAACAATGGCCCTCTTCTTTTACCATATTCACTTAAATACTTAATTAGGAAAGCCTAGCTAGCTAATCACACCTACCCTCCATCCCTATCTACTAGTGTGAAATTGTGGATAAGCAAAATGAGATTCATGTGGAAGGTAAAGTTAATTAAACAAGGACTTAAATGGGCTTAATTAATTTAATTATTCTAAAGTTCATTTTCTTTGCTTGAATAGTGTCATATATATATATATATTTATATATGTACTTCCTGTACTACATTTTAGAGATCACGTCAACGACTTTGTGATGTTATATAGTTGGCTGTAACATTACATAATCGTTTAATGTGTGCCTTGAGATTAAATTTTAATAAGACCCGTTTAATAATATTAAATTCAAACAAGTTATCCTGTATGAATATAAGAATCGAGATCTTATACTACTGAGATGAATTTTGAAAGATCTTGCAATATATTAATTAATGTAGATAATTTTCTTCTTTTTATTTCTATTTCTTATTAAATATATATCAATCACATGATCATATGCTCTCAAGTGAAAAACCTAGACCAACAAAGGATACAATATAGGATCGACACGTACATATCAAGATTCCATACAAAATATTGTAAATGGTCATGATGACTCATGTCTTGGGTTTAATCAAAAACTTGAGAGGCATTGGATAGGACATATACTTTTTGTCACGCACTATGATTGTAATTCAGGATGGCATAGTTGTAATTTACAGTAAAAACTTATACCAAATATTCAACCCTATCTTAACAAGTCGTATATAGTTGAACATCACCACCACCACCACACTATTATATAAACAAGTCTCCTCTCACAAAGAAACCCACTTCTCACAACTAAAAATTTTAACTAAAATTTATATATATATAGAGAGAGAGATTAGAGAGTGATCAGAGAAAAAACTATGACTACACCTTTCATCAGTCAAAACAGCGAAGATAATATGGTTCTTCTCTCCAAATTCTACCCTCAAGGAGTAATATTATCGCAAACTATTCTACAACCAGGTTAGTATATCATTCATATATATATATATATATACAACTATACAAGCACAAATTACAAGTTTTGTATACGTTAATATATGGTTTGAATTAATTAAAAGAAAAGGTTTTTGATTCATTTTTTGTATTTATGTGTATTCAGGGGAGGCAAATAAGCCACGACGCAGACGCCGGAGGAACAGTAAAGGAGGAGAGACTCGATTGCTTGGTGCGAAGAAGAGGAAGCTAACAGATGAGCAAGTGACTCTGCTTGAGATGAATTTTGGGAATGAACATAAGTTGGAGACTGAGAGGAAAGACAAGCTCGCTCTAGAGCTTGGTCTCCACCCACGACAAGTCGCAATTTGGTTTCAAAACAGACGAGCTAGATACAAGAACAAGCAGCTTGAAGAGGAATACATGTGTCTCAAGAAAGCTCATGACAGTGCTGTCATCCAAAAATGTGCTCTGGAATCTGAGGTACGTACCCATCTCTCTCTTTCTGTCATTTTCCTTCGGTTTCTTTGTAACCAAACAGAAATTACATTTGTTTTTTATTTATTTTATATATATATAAAATATAAAAAATGCATTTCATAACTTTCTTGCTATTTAAACATGCAAAACTAGTATTCTATTTGTGAAAGATAGATCATATAGATGTTATAGTGATTAGTGAGTGCCTCCATGGCTAGCTCCGTAATTTAAGACCAATTGTGATGACTAGAATAAAGAGAAGCAAAGCCTGTTGAGTGTAAACAAGGTGTCTAGTATATTTAATATTAAATGTGCATGAGCTCTGGGCTCGAAGAAAGCCATGCCATGCTGTTGGGTGATTTTATAATAATACTGACAAAAATTTGGAAAAAAAATTAACAAGAAAAGTACAGAAAACTGCCACCTCATTTGAATGCAAAATTTCAATTATTTTTCAATTAATCCATAAAGAGTTCCGTACAGAAATGTTGTTGGGCCTGAAATAAGGCCCACTTTAGGGAGCAGCACGTGTGACCTGCCCCCACGTGCAAGACACCATTAGAAACTGATAAAATGGTTCCTAACTTCATATAAATGCTATCACAGTGTTAACCTACCGACGTGTTTTTACGGTTTCTATTTTTAGAAAACAGTTTTCAGTATATGCTATAAATGCGTAACAAAAACTACTAATTTTTATTTTATTTTATTTTTTAAATTGCACTATTTAACTTTTTTTTTTTTTTCCTCTTTACAGGTGTTGAGACTGAGAGAGAAGCTCGAGGAAACCGAGAGTGAAAAACAGAAAATGATCCAGCAACAGCTGGCGGAGACCGACAAGGAGATAAAAAAGTTGACGGAGGGCTGCGGCGAGAATTCTCACAACAGTAGTCTCAGTCCACAGTTCACCATCGAAACGGAGGAAAATGATGCTCATGATGACGACGATATTCATGATCACGACGTCAAGGACACTCCGTTCCTTGACGATTACATGCCAGTACAGCCGCCACCCATCGTCATCATAGACGACGACAAACAACAGCACCGCCGCAACCACCCGGAGCCAACAAACCCATTGCTTCAGCAGCTGGTTGAGGATGATCAACAACCTCGTCAAGACGGCAGTGACGTGACGGACAATCAGGGAGCCAGCGGCGATGCTATCTCTTATTGGACTGGCTATTACCAGGGTTACATGGAGGGTTATGGGTCGCTTTGGAACGATGACAACTTCTATTGTGGGTAATACTAGATCGTCTTCTCAGTTAATGTGTCCATCAATGTCTATAGCTAATTAATATTGTACGTAGTAGTGTCTAATGTGTGTGTTATTGTAGTAGAGAACTAGAGATCGGTTGGAATTAATTTCTAATTAGTAGTAGAAATTGTGGTTAATTAGCTACAAGTAGCTCGATCACCTTTGGATTGGCAACAACTAGATTTATAGCTACTTGATGTTTATGTATGTATCATGGTAATCGTTTCGATAATATAAGTATCATCTATGATGAGTACGAGTACATTAATGATACGCAATATGTTCCTTAATTACTTCATTAGACTAATTCGAAAAATTTGATAAATCCTTAAAAAAAATCGTTTATAATTTTTACGAACGGGAAAGTGACATGCATGAGTTTCGACACTATAACCCACAATTTCATCGTTAACATTGAAGTGGCAGCAGCTACTTTATATTTATACTATAGTACATAATAAAAATTTCAATGAACCCGACTGTTGATTAGTGCACCGGACCACTAATAATAAGCCATGTGATTACTATTTGTTTTAAAAAAATAGTGATAAGAGAGAGAAAAAAATTTATAAAAATATATTTCAATTAAAAATCAACGCATATCAATATTTTAGTGGCTCGGTGCATTTAACTGATTGGTGCACTGAAATTTTTTTTCATAGTACATGCTACTCTTTTCGATAATAATGTAATATACAAGTACTATTGATAATTATGAGTAAGAGTACATCAACGACACGTGTTCCTTACTTCAGTAGATTTCCCTTTCAAATTTTGTCTGAAGAATAACTAACTCGAAAAATCGTCCATTTGGGCTTAGGACGAACCACGTGAAGTGAAGTTATTGATAATGACATAAAATTTACATACGTAGGTATTAGTCATATTGTAAATTGGATCGGGTCGGTCCAGTCACGACCTGACACAGCATAATTTCATACAAGTACATAATGGTACAAGCATGATGTCTTCAATATTTTTCATTGGGGTATGATATACTACTATGATATAAAACATATTCATTAATATCCCCATTAAATACTAATACCAGTGATATTTTCACAGATATTTACATTAAATTGGACCTCCGATATTTTCATCAAAACCGATATTTTATTAAAGATACCAAAACCAACATTTACTTCATTACACGTAACATAACAAAGATATGGAACCAGTAAATGAATTTCCTTCCATGCATGGGTTTATTAGGAGCCAACCTCCCAAATTAAGATGAGTTTGAGTTACTGGTGCTTTTGACTAGGAGTTTGTGAAATGTGAATCATCACTTCTCTTTGCCGATTCTCTCAGTGGGTTTTTTATTGCATCATTTTATGTGTAGAAATGTTGGAAAGATTCAAAAGTATATCCGTTGTTTTGTACACATTTTTTGGCAAGAGAATCATATCATATCTTTATTGCTATCTACTTTTTTCTAACTTATTTCTTGCAAATGTTTTCCTCTGTATCATCTAATTAATCAATCCTTTTTATTTTATAATTTTTTTTTATTTTTTTTTTGGTTGCATATGATTTGGTGTTTTCTTACTTTATGAGTCATGAATCATGATATGGTATTAATAGAACTTTTGCCCTTATGATATTGCAGGTTTACTTGACAAGATGAGGTTGATTAAGTAATTTACATTTTACACTTACAGTATGAAGTTATAGATTTGAGTCATACCCTCTACATAAACCCCAAACTATTGTAATATTTCAAAGAAAAAGAAAGATAAAATTTACTTTTAAAAAATATAAATTCACAACTGAGTTAATAAGTCATATTTAGTCTTAACTTAATATAGAAATTACAGTATTTCTATTTTGGATTGTAAAAATTATCAGTTTTGGAGATGGAAGTTGTGGAGGCTAGAGGCGGATCCTGCCTTGGCTTGGCTAGCTAGGCTACAGTGTCAATTCATCAACAGTTTGCAAGGAGGAGTTGTGGTCTCCGGGAGCCATTTGTCAGGCTTCTATGCTGGCGATCGATGTGTTGAATATTACATTAGAACATGGACTAGCAGTGGCCTGGTGGGACTCTCTCTAACGCTGGAATCAGTGACCAAATTAACTCTAGTCCACAGATTAGCAATATTGTTTATGAATTGGATGTTGTCACTGATGGTACGATCGAATCTTATTAAACAACTCAACTATATATATATATATATATCTACAATCTGATCAACCTGGAAATTTTTCTCTGTTAATGATCAGAAACATTTTTATTCAGACCCACCTTTAGAAAACATTAATATTAAATAACGACAAACATGAATAATTTCAGCCAACCCGGCCAGTTGTTTCCTAGAACTTTACATGAATTGAGCTATGTATAATGTCACTGTACATTTTGATTACTCTTAGTTAACCAACCGTAGTACCGTACCAGTTTTTCAATTAAGTTAATGATCACTGAGAGGTTTGGAGCTTTTACATTCTTGTATTGGATTTATTCTAATAAAACCATTTTTTTTTATTAGTAGTGTTTGCATGCATGTGGTTTGTGTTTTCTGCTTCAGGGAAAGGGGAGCTAGTGACTTGCACAGGGTGTGTGGGTGGGTGGGGGGTGGGCACTGCCCTCCTGCAGTTTTGAAAATTTATTTCAAGCAATCTTCTTCCAGAAGTTTTGGTCGGTGGTGGGTAATGAAATCACTCAAATTTGTCTTAAGGTGCTTAACGAGGGGGCCTCAATTAGGGACTTTAATAAAACAAATGTTATCCTAATTCCCAAAACTAAATTCCCCCGTAGCATTCAAGAATTCAGACCTATCTCGCTTTGTAGTGTAGTTTATAAGACTATCTCGAAAGTCCTAGCCAATAGATTGAAGCGATGCCTCCCCTCTGTTATTTCCTACAATCAATCAGCCTTTGTGCCAGGTCGCCTAATCTTCGATAATGTGCTGGCCTCATTCGAAATTCTCCACTCTATTAGTAAAAAGAAGTATGGGAAGTCAGGTCAAATGGCTCTGAAAATTGATATGAGTAAAGCTTACGACCGAGTGGAGTGGAGCTTCCTTCGTGCGATTATGGTTAAGATGGATTTTCCAAGCAAATGGATAGATCTAGCTATGGACTGTATTTCCACAGCAAAACTATCGTTTATTCTTAATGGTAAGGTGGTGGGAAGTATTAATCCTTCTAGAGGCCTTCATCAGGGTTGTCCTCTTTCTCCATATCTCTTCTTGTTATGTGCGGAGTCGTTATCGAGTCTTATTAAACAGTCTGAGGGTGGTGGCAGAATTTTAGGGGTGAAGTGTGCTAAAGAAGGCCCTTTGGTGAGTCATTTATTTTTTGCTGATGATAGCTTACTGTTTTGCAGGGCCTCTGTGGAAAGTTGTTATCATATCAAAAGCTTGCTAGGCATTTATGGTAAAGCTTCTGGCCAGCAAGTGAATTTCCAGAAATCCAGCATCTCTTTTAGCCCAAATGTATCCATCAGTTTAAAGAAAGACATTCAAGACATTCTTGGAATCAATCCTGAAAATAGTCATGACAAATATCTAAGACTTCCATCACTGGTAGGTAGAAATAGAAAGAAGGCGTTCCAAGAAATTAAAGAGAAAGTTGGGCAGCGAATTCTAAGGTGGAAGAGTAATCTTTTCTCCCTTGGCGGCAACGAAGTTCTGATCAAAGCAGTTGCCCAGGCTATGCCTACCTATATGATGAGTATATTCAAGCTCCCTAGTGGCCTTTGCAAGGAGCTGAGTTCGATGATTTCTACGTTTTGGTGGGGTGTCAAAGATGGTAAAAAGAAGATTAGTTGGAGGAAATGGGAGAGCCTTTGTAAACCCAAATTTATGGGGGGCCTTGAATTTAAAGATTTATATCTTTTCAACTGGTCTTTGTTAGCAAAACAAGCCTGGAGGCTTTTGAAGAACCCAGATTCCCTAGTAAGCAAAATTTTCAAATCTAAATATTTTAGAGATTCTGACTTTCTCCTTTCCTCTATTAAAAATGGTTGTTCCTATGTATGGAGGAGTATTATGTGGGGGAAGGATCTGCTTTTAAAAGGATTGCGTTGGCGAGTTGGCGACGGCACCAGTATCCGTGTTTCATCTGACCCATGGATTCCAAGACCATCATTCTTTAAACCGGTTAGTAGTATTTCCAATCCTGATTTGTGGGTTGCAGAGCTTATTGATGTAGAAAGGCACAGGTGGGACATTTCAAAATTGGAATCCATTTTTCTTCCGATGGACATAGAGGCCATCCTTTCAATTCCAATTAGTGTTAGAGGTGGGAAGGACTGTCTTTCATGGCATTTTGATAAAAATGGTTTTTTCACAGTTAAGAGTGGATATTGGTTAGCTTTAAATTCATCCTTTAAAGTTTCTCCCTCCTCCCTTTCTAGTGCTCAGAAATGGTGGAAAGGTCTCTAGCACTTAAATATTCCTCCTAAAATTAAAATGTTTATTTGGAGAGTGTGCTATGATGCTATCCCTTGTTTTCACAATCTTTGGAAAAGGAGAATTTCAGATAATAATCTATGCTTTAGATGTGGAAATCATCCTGAAACAGTCAACCACGCTTTATTCTGGTGTCCTGAGAGTATTAACGTGTGGCGTTGTTCCCCTTTTTTTGATCAGATTTTGGAGTTTCGGAATCTTTCGGGCTTTGACACTGTCTCTGGTCTTTTCAGTCGAATGAAAAAAGAAGACTTCAGCTTTGTGTGCGTGCTTTTATGGAATGTTTGGAATAATCGCAACTCTGCCTTGTTTGGAAATAATGGCAGGAATGCTGGAGATATGATTGTAAATTCTAGTGATTTACTCTTGGAATTTCAGAGCACTTGCCAAGCCCTCTCTCCAAATCAAAAGCTCCAAGTTGTGAGTTCCAGGGAATGGATTGCTCCCCCTCAAAGCTGCCTTAAATTAAATTCTGATGTGTCTGTTAGAAGTGGGAAGGAATTCATAGGTATAGGGGCTGTGATAAGAGACTCATCCGGTAGGGCGGTTGTAGCAATTTCAAAACCAATGCAAGGAAATTTTTCAATTGAGCTGGGCGAGCTTCTTGCGCTTAGAGAGGGACTGTTGCTTGCCAAAAGAAACAATCTGGTTGTTAATTATGCTGAAGTGGATGCTATGTCAGTGGTTTCTTTGATTAATTCTGATTCTCCTGTTTTAGGTGATGCCATGTTTCTCATTTCTGACATTAAAGCTCTGTGTTTTGAAGTGGGCTGCTGTTACTGTCAATATACTCCCAGGTTGTCAAATGTTCTAGTTCATGGTTTAGCCAAGTTGGCTTCCTCTTCTAGAGAAGAGTTAGTTTGGTGGGATGTAAATTCATCTTGTATTTTTCTAGGGCTGTAGTTGTTTGTTCGGTTGTTTTCTTCAAAAAAAAAATAAAAAAAATTTGTCTCTATTTTAATTTTTATAATATTCTTAATTTTCAGGTTTCTGTGTTCTTGTCCCTATTTCATTTTTCTAGGTTATTTATTATTATTTTTTATTTTTTAGAGACATCTAATATTTTTCAATCAAATCACATTAAAAAATATATTTGATTCTATAAAACAGTAGTTCTTTAGATGTATCTTAAATCTAAATGAAAATCTAATCGTAAATATATGTATTATCTCAAGTTCTCAACTAATATTATTTTCCCATTCAAATAGTTTGGTCCTCTCTTACAATCTTACTTATCTCATTTATCATAATAACATATTATACTTTTGATATGTTATTTATATTTAAATAATCAATGTGTTAATTTATATAATTAAAACATATCAACCAAACATATACATATGTTAGACAAGATGATATTGGCATCTATACGGCGACACGACATGGTACGATACGGGGATACGGTAAATCTCAAAAAACTAGGATACAACAGGATACGAAAATTAAAATAATATATTTTCATATTTAAAAAAATAATAAATAAAAAGATAATTCAATAAAACACAAACAACAAGTTTCTAAAATTCAATAACATTAAAAACAAACATAAACATTGTCGCATATAAAATATTCTAAAATCTAAATAAAACATAAAATAAATAAATAAATAAACTCATAACCTATCATGTTTGAATAATTTGATTTTGATCCCCATGTTTTTTTAAAAAAAATTCATATTTCCCCCCTTTTTATAAAAAAATAATTGCAAAACTGCCCTGTCATGTCCTCTGCATGTCCTAACCGTGTCCTCCGCATGTCCCAGCCGTATCCTTCGTCAGACATGGATACGTGTCCGACACCGGCTATGTGCCTATGAAGGAGTGTCCGTCCTACATAGGTTGGCACAGTGGTATGCCTCTACCCACACCATGAGGTTATGAGTTCGAGTCTCCCCCATCCCTAAACACATGAATTATTATAATATTTCAAAAACATATACTATACATATAAATTTTAATTTTAATTAGTTTTCTAGCATTATTGTGGAATCATGAATAAATAGCCAAAAAGTTTTTCTGTATTATTTTTAGAGTAATTTTAGACATTCAAACTCGATCTATAAATCAACTTATATTCCAACTACTAAGGTGTCAATTGACAAACGAATACACATTAACAAATTTATGGCTTCGTCCCTTGTGACTTGCTCAGCATACAAAAACTCTGGTATAGGCTAGTTTGGGATTATAACCAGAGCAAGAATTGCTTTAAAACTGGCGCCAAAATTATTATTATTATTATTATATGAATTTTTTTGCCAACCATTAATTTTGTTTTGTAATTTTTTTTTTTTTTCGATAGGTTAATTGGGTACGGGGTGGGGAGCAAAGATTTCAAGTTTTTGATTTTCCGGTTAAGAAAATAAGCACTAAATATAAAATAGGAAAGATTATTACAATTTTTGGAAGCCTTGTAAAAAGAAGAGATTTTGATGACTTGATCTCTTTGAGAGACAAAGAAGGAAATCAAATTGCAATTGAAAATGAAGGTAATGTCTGCAGAGGTAGAGACATTTGCAGAGGTAGAGGTGTGAGGTTAGAGACGAAAGTAAAAGACATCTTAATTGATAAAGAGGAGAGATAACTTTGGGCAACGTGTTGCTAACATGTGCAATAATTTTTATTTTTTAAAATTTAAATAAAACTTGATTGACTTGGGTTTTTTATTTTATTTTATTGGAACATCTTCATTCTTCCATTCCCTGAAATACCCTCAAATTTTAGTATATACCTTATCAGAAAAAGCTTAGATTTATAAGGATATGTACAATAATAATAATAATAATAAATTAGACATCGGTTTTGCAAAAGGTAAAAAAACGATTTTCTTACAGATTCTGAAATTATGTAATTGAAATGGAAATGGAAGTAAAAATTAGATAAATTTAATTATAATGATTTTTGATATATAAAAGAAGGCGTTACATTTGTCTTGTGTAACCGACTTGAATGTTAATTTTATATTGGCCCCCCTCATAACCAAAATTCTGGTTTCACCCCTGGGTACAGATGCTTTACAGTGATTTCTCAACTTTTACAAGAGATCAAGAATTCCCGATATCAATCAACGAAAGGGGACAAAAGCAAGCACTATATTATTTGGATGGTTCATTTCTTATGGACCAAGGCTCTTCAGATAACTAGAGATCCTCCTTCCCACTGTCTGTTCACTTGAGAATAATCTTCTAAATAACCACACATGGCATCATCTACTGTCTTGAAGTTGCCAAATATTATGAACACACCCAAAAGCCAAAACTAGAGGTATAAAATGGGTCGCGACAAAACGCAACCCAGCAATTATTTGGTTGTGTCGTGCTAAGCTTGTAAGTAATCAGGCTGTGTTTGATCATACCTAGACCGGTCCGACCCAGTTTACATGTCTACCCAAAACACTGTGTACGAAGTACCATACATTGTTATCATGATTATGATCATACTATTGATTAATGGTCATTTTGTTCCATTGAAATAAAATAAGATAATTAAGTACAATTGTTTGGATATATTATTTTCAGGAATTGCTACAATATAATTGTTTAAAGGGTTGAACTATCTTAGAGGATTTATGTTCAAAAAAGATTTGTCCTACATAGAATTTTTGGATAGAGTTCAAAATGGGGAGTTGAAACTATGGATGGCAAAAAGGATTGGTTCCAATGGAACCGGCCCATATCAGCATAATGCGATATACTTGAACCGCATCATCAAATACCCAAATGGGTTTTAAATGATCAGACCCGCATTAATTGTGGGTCGGTTATGGTTCTGTACCGGTTTCCAATCAGACCCGTAAAAGAAACGTATTTAAAAAAATAAAAAAAAAGGTTCACTCTTCTCTGAGTTCTCTCACACCTCTCACTTCTCATATCTCTCTCTCTCACACACCGTGTCAACTCTCCCCTCTCATCTCCTCTCTCACCATCTTCAGTTTCCACCATCTCGTCTTTGTTAGCGTCAACTCTCCTCGTCTCTCATCGTCTCCACCCTATTGTACTCGTCGACAACTTTCATGTCTCCTCATGTAAGTTTCATTTGTTTCTATGGATTTTCTTTACTAGGATTTTTCTCACTCTTTTGATTTATTCATGGCCTATCAAAGATGCCCACTTTAATTTATTCATAGGATTTACATGAATTTTTTGTATCTTATTATTTAGGTTATCTGTTGACTACTGAAAGCCTAAGAAGCTATTTTCGAATCTCTCTACGTCTTCAACAGGTACTACTCTCTCTTTTTGTGGGTTGTTTTGTTTTTGTTTTTTTTTTTTTTTTTTTTTTTGTGGTGGTGATTTTCGTGTTGATTCCTTGATGGGTTTTAAAGATTACATGAATTGATTTTAATGTCTTTTCAAAATACTCACGAACATGTTTATCAATATGTTACTATCTGTTATATATATATATATATTTGCATTAATATAGTTTTTGGTGATCACTTACTACGATGTTTTATTATTGAGAGAAAACCAAAACTAACCATTTGAAACATTAAACTTTTGTTAGTAACCACTTTTGAAATTTTAATTGTTAATAACCACTTTTTTAAAAAAAAAAATTCAGTGTATATCCATCAATTACCAGAGTACCCCTAAAAATAGTGTTTTTTAAATCTCGAAGCAAACTTGAAATATCCAAACTTAAAATCATGTCTAAATGGAAATATTCAAAGTTGAAATAATGCCTAAATGGAAATATTCAAACTTGAAATTAGGCTTAGGTTTTTTTTTTTTTTTTTTTGTTCCCTTCTTCTTCCTCTTCTTATTCCTCAATTGAAATTAAGGTTAGGGTTTTTTGAACCAATTGAACCAACTGCAGACTCCATCGCCGAACGTCGGTCGTCGCAGCCGCATGAAGCCGTCGGAGGTCGACTGGTCGTCGCAGCAGCACGTGCGCCACCACTGGTTCGTGAGAGGGGATTGACTGGTTCGTGAGAGTCTTCGCACCAATTGCAGACCCCACCGCCTGTCGTCTCACATCCGGCGCAGTTCGGACAGTCCGGCGACGACTCCGGCTATGGGCGAAGACTTCGACGATGGCGCGGTGGGATGGAGAGGAGAAAAGAGATAGGATCGGGAGAGAGAGAGAGAGAGAGAGAGAGAGAGAGAGAGAGAGAGAGAGAGAGAGAAGAGGAAAGAGAAAGAAAAGAGAGAAAAGAGAGAGAGAGAGAGAGAGAGTGAGTGTGTGTTTGGGAACCCTTTTTATATGAGGGCTTTCCTGTAATTTCTCAAAAAAATAGTTATAAACAAATAAAATTCCGTTTGTAATTAAAAACAAATTTCTCATAATATATGTGGTCAATTTTGGCAATTTTCACTTTATTATTATTGTTTTAAGTTTTGGTGGCGGGTAATCTGGTTTTGATTGTATTGGGTTCGTTTTAGATATAGATTTCTTGATATGTGTGTTGACTATATATACGGTAGCTTTTGAGTCCGCTTTTAATGTTAGGGGTAGATTTTTTAGTCTAGATCATAGAATATTGCATCTGGACACACTAGAAGCCTTAATGTGCACACAAAATTGGATATTGGCTCCTCTTCGTATGCAATTAGTTTCAAATTTAGTTATAATTTTGTTTTATTTTTATTTTTTTACTTGATAGTTTTTATTAGGTGGTATTACAAAGGAAGAAATATACGCTCCCGAAACAATAGATGAGGAAGAACCATTAACATCCATATGATTATTTTTTTTTTCAGTGTATTTTTTGTCTTTGATAAGATATATTGAAACAATAGATATGTGTTATTATGTATCGAAGAAATATTTGAGTTTATTGTTTTAATTGGATACAAGTAGTAAAAATTAGAATTTGAATGGGCATAGATTGTAAAACTTATCAAACTTTTAAATTAATTTGGATATTTATGTTTAATTGATTTGGGTAATAAAAATCTAGGTCCAAAAAAATTTGGGTCGAAAATAAGCCCAAACCGGGTCATGACCGGGTCATGTAAAACCCGGAACCTAAGCGGGTCGGATCTAGACCCAAACCAACAGTTTATTTAACGGTTCTGGGTCGGGTATGTACCCTTTCATTTTTTGTGGGTATTTTGTAAATCTGGTTCTGGATTGGATCTGAATCCATATTTTGCCAACCATAGCTGAAACTTGAGTCACAAGGATTGTGAGGGAGGAATATGGGTACTGCCATTTATATGTAGACAGTTAGACTGAAATATTTCTGTATTCCCATGTATAATGGATTGAAATAAAATGAAAACTGGTTGAACCATTTATAGATTGAAATCCTACAGAAATACAACCAACAATGAACTCCGCTTGCACAATTCTGCTTAATTGATCATTGTTCCTAGAGAGAGAGATCACAGGGCCAGAAAAGCTTGGGATGTGAATGGAAGAAGTCAGTTTTTTTTTTTTTTTTTTTTTTTTGAAACAACAAATTTATTGAAGCCACAAAGGGCACAAACTACCAACAAAACAAACAGAGCAACACCGCATACAGCCCACAACAAACAGAACAGAGAAACTAACATGAAAAACAGACAATTTTCACAACTAAGTAAAAATTAAAAATAAACAAACAAAAAAAGTTGAGTATGGTCAATTTCATGAAAATGATAGATCAAAGTTGAGGCTCATATTTGAGTATGGTCAATTTCATGAAAATGATAGATCAAGGTTGATTCGTGTTCTCCTCCGTGAGAACATCAAAATGATACACTCATGCTCAAAATGATAATCTGATGAATAAGAAATTAAAGCTCAAAGTGAATCCATTGAGTTGGAAAAATGATGAATCCCACGTTGGTGGGAAACATGGGCGGAGCTCCTCATGGGGCCAGCAAGCTTTGGGGGTAAAAAAAAAATTATGTCCAAAATTTTGGAAAAATGAAAATGAATTGATTTTGTTAATGATTTTTTTCTAAAAAAATTTAAGAATTTAGGCTTGGTTGACACCAAATATTTGATTCAGTAATAAAATGGAGTAATATTTAATATTGATGGCATATGTATTCAATATATACATTTTATAATAACTTTTTATTAGAGAAATGAATATTTACCACCGTCCATTGTTCGTATATAGTAAAGAAAGATAATTCAGCTTGATAATGTTTCCCATTTCTTTTTTAATTTTTTATATGTTTTTCATTTTTTAAATGGGTTAGCTTAAAAAATTTAGATTAAATAGTCCCCAAACTCCAAAAAATATGATTTTTTTTTTCTAAAATTTTATTTCACTTTTCTGTAATGTTATTCATTAATTAATTTCAATATTTCATGATGGTGTCGGTAGTTTGAACATAAAATGGTTTCATGTGAGAATTTTTCTTTATTTTAATTTTTGTAATGAAATGAATTCTATTTTGTAAATAGAATTTGAATTTTTTTTCGAACACTGTAACTATATATATATATATATTTGTGTGTTTCATTTTGATGCTTCAAGTTAAACAAAGTCGGAAAAAATAGTTACGGTGCTCGAAAAAATTTCAAATTTTGTTTACAAGAAAATTTTACTGAACTTATCAATCGTAAAAAATTACATCAAAATTTATATATATATATATATATAAACTTTTGATCAAATAAGAAAAATTAATTAGCCTAATCTAAGAAAATTCTCTGGTTACACCCCTGATGGGAACTAAAAACTAAGTCAAGTATAAATATAGTTACTTGTTCATAGCTTACAAGAATGAGTAATATGAACACTCTTGCGTGTGTTGGTGTGCAAATCACAGACCATGGGTTTAAACGACTTGTGTGCAAATTAAAACACATTTATTTCTGAATTAATGTGTGAACCAGGCTTCCAAATAGGGCAACCGAAAACAATTCTTGTTCTTTATTTACACTTCTACTAGTTGAATCGTTGTATTCTGGGAAATGCCAAAAACATATTGTGGTTCTTTTGAAGTACATTTCTATTGTATTTATTTACTTATCGTTGTCTGTTTGTAACTCGAAATAACCAACAATTTTACTACACAATAATGGTTTGCTGAAGGTAATCTTCAGAGTTTTGTTGATGTTGTTGTTGAGGAAGCCGAGAGTGAAAAGACAGAGTATAATCCGTCCAGCAACAACGGGAGGAGACCGACAAGGAGATAAACAAGTTGACGGAGGGATGCAGTGGCAACACTCACAGTCCACGGTTCATCATCAAAACAGAGGACAGTATGTAATGTACATAGGATATGATAAATATTTTGTTCGTCTAAGATATAATTTTCACGAGCATTAAAATGTTTGAGATATAATTAATTATCTGTTGTGAGTTGTGACCTGTCTCACAAAACTCTCACAACCATTTTTGTACATCTCAACATTTTAGGCCCTCAAAGAAAACAATGTTGTTATAAATTATTGTAACTTTCAAAGTTTTGAAGATAGAGAAATATGACTCGAATTAATAATCACATTAATCATTAATGCAAGAGATCAGTTACCATTATTAGATCACCACAACCTCTCCAAAACTGGTAATTTTAATAATTCAACGTCTCCACAACGTCTCCAACAGCCTCCCTTAAAGATATCTCTCAGCTTAATTAAGAGAGTGAGTGTATTTTTGCAGTTCCAACGGCTCCTTAAATGACTCCCATAATTGTGTTCTGATGGAGTTTACTCCCTTAATTAAGAGGTGTTTTCAGACCCCCTTAAAATGGGCTCCACCTATTTAAAATTATTTTAAAGTGGGTTACACACTTCCACCTATCATAATTGACAAACAATATATAATATTTATTAAACACAATATCTAATAATAAATTATTAAATGGGTCATTTAAGGAAGTATTGTTGGAACACGTACTTCATTAATGGTCTCTTGCAATAACATATACCCTTAAATAAGAGAGTTTTCAATTGAGACTATTGAAGATATTCTGAGACCGTCTAATAAAATTAAACCAAATAATAGTTTAATAATATATATTTATATTCTCAAAATAATGATAAATGATACAACCTCATTATCACCTTTGGATTTTTGTGCAATACACTTGGATTTTTGTCTCTGTTGATATCACCCTGTATTAAATTGGCTGCATACTGCCTACATTCATAAAAGTTCGTTTGGGATCGGACTCAAAATCACTTATTTTATTTTATTTTTTACCACAACAGGAAGCCCAATCTGTGTTCTCCATCATTACTTTCAACTTCCAATAAACCTGCAAAGCAATAGAAGCCGACATCAGAAGAATTGAATTGAATCCCAAGATATGTACTTACAAAAATAAAATTAAAATAAAAATTGTAGTTTTGACCATATAACACATCTGGCTGATAAAATGGAAAATTGTACAAACACCCTCATTTTAGGCCTAATTGCAAGCATAAACAACTTTTATTCAAAATTAAACAAACTTCCCTATTGTTAGTGGTGTTCCGTTATAAATCAATCGCTCAGGGGAAAAGGGTCCTATTACCTAATGATGTTATCCAAATACGATTTAGTTGGTTTTTCGGATTTTTGGATCCGAATTGGACATGATTTTAAAAATTTCGGATTGGATTTTTCTTTAAAAAGTCTTCCAATAAGATAATTCGGAACATATCAAATATGACATTTTCGAATTCATATTTGGTTTCGGATTTAAATTCAAATTTGGATATGGGTAATTTTGGATTGGATGTGAACTTATGTAAATATTTTATTCAGACTTATTTTTCAAATTTTCGTATTAAAAAAAAATTAAAATGAACCATAAATTTCATTTAAAATTACTAATTAGGAGTACTAAAATTGTTCATTGCATAGAAACTAATTAATTTAAAAAGTATATTCTAACATAAATTGTAATTTATTATATATATATATTATTAGAAATATCGGATTTAGATTCGGTAATTTCAAATTCCGATTAGTTTTTGGAAAATTTTAGATTTGGATAAATCCGATTATCTGAATCAAAACACTATTTTCACATCTCATAACCGATTACGGATATATGTATTTTCAAATTCAGACTTCTTTATCCGAATTTTTAGGATCAGATTGGATTATTCAATTCTTCTACTCTTACAAAAAAAAAAAAAAAAAAACTCATCATCTTCCTTGTGGTGAAGATCTCCTCCATGAGGAATGAGGATATCTCTCATTCATTTACTACTAATAGAAGAGACGATCTCCTTGACAAAAGAGGTAATTTCCTCCTTCTGTATCATATGGATGATGATATCCTCCTTTTGGACCAGACGAAGAAGATCATATCTCTAAGTCCAATCAATATCATATGGAAGAAATTTATCCTCCATCTAATGATTAAGCAAAAATTGTATATGCGTGCAATTAGACCAAAATTTGGGTGTGTTTATGCAATTTTTCTCATGTAAAAACACTTTTTTTTTAATACACAGTGGATATGCCAGTGCCTTGGTGCACTTCATTAATTGTATATTGGTGGACCTATTTTATATTTTTAAATATATTGGTGGACCTATTTTAAGAACTCACATTAATTATATATTCTATAGAAAGTTTGTCATGCACACAATCCCAATTTTATCTTATTTTTGACCTTACATTTTAGATGGAAAAAATTGAGCATAATTGTTAATTTATAGTTAAAAGTCAACTTTTCTTAAAAAAAATATATTATATTTTCATGAGTAATGATGGATTATCCAAATACTTACCTAAATGACGTAACATGTGAGTTACAATTAACTCATTATCCACTGCTTACAATATTACTTCATAATTTATATAGTATTGACAACTTACATTCTATATAAAAAAGAAATAACTCACATACCATAAATCATATCATTTAGGCACCAATTATACATATGGGTATTGTTATACAACCAAAAATAAGTAGCTCAAAAATCAAACCAAATAACACGTCAAGTGATTTTTATTCTTACCAAATAAAAATCAAACCAAATAAAGTATTAAATGATAAAGTAAATAACATGATAAAAATAAGTCACTTGCCATTAGTTAATTTTTGGGTTTTTGTGTCATTACTATGAATGTATATAAGCCATTATCATTTTTCCTTCTTAAATGGTCAAATATTAAATTATTTTTAAAAAATAATAATTATTAAATTTAGTGATTTATTATTATAATATAAATTAAATCAAGATATATTTAATTGATTTTAATATTAGTTAAAAAAAAAAACATATCTAAATTATTGAAAAGTGATTAAAAAAAAAAAAAACCATCTTAATCATCTCAACAATGAAACATTTTATTTAAGTTCATCATAATCATATTTAAAACTAGGTTTAGAGCATACTTCTCTAAGAGTTTTGAATACTTATAAAATATATTTTAATTAATATTACCACCCAAAAAGGTTTAACATCATTTATTTATATATATATATATATAATATTTCTATTGTCAGTTCGTCCTAACAATAAATATATCAAGACGAAGAATGTGGATCATAGATTACGGAGAAGTTTTGACAAATGCATACACTTTGAGTTAAAGTATGTAAATTTAATGGTCTATATTTTTTGTTCTGATATATTTATTGTCAGGACGAACTGACAATAAATTTTATATATATATATATATATATAACGTTTTTCTTATATGAATATTTGGTTATTTAAGAAAAATTATCTATAGTCGACAATCCACTCATTATAAATTGGCAGGTTGCGTCAGCATACCAAGTCTAATTGTTTTTTGCCATTTATAGGCAACAAGAGTTCACATTATACTAAATATCAATGTGGTGGTCCCCACTCCAAAAACATCTTATAAACTAAATATTTTAATCAAATAAATCAACCCAATTCGTGATTACCTTCCACCATACCTATCATAAGCATCTTCTAATCCACCAATCAAGACGGTTAATGATCATCAAAACCACTAATTAGAACATCAAATTAGACCCACATCGGTTGATCAAGTAAGACTCACACAGTAAACATGCACTGCCATTGTACATTAACAAAACTCAATTAAATTGCTAATTATTTATCAAGATAATTAATGTGATGTCTAATTATGTATAATTTTATATACAGAAAAATAAATAAATAAATAAATAACTTTCCATAGTTTCCCTCTCGTTTCACTCACACGCGGTCCCATTTTGTTGTGTTTAAAAACAAACAACTCAAAAGCCCCCATTTGTTATATTCTTAAAAACCCAGTTGAAACTCTCTCCCTTTCTCTGTATCTTCTTGTTTATTTTCACTGTTTAATGCAAGAGAGGAGAGCTCCAGTAATGGAAGGACGTGTGTTGTTGAACGAACAAGAGTACTTTTACCTCTCTCTGACTCAGTTTCTTCAACACAATACTGTGTCTCATCTACGCAGCACAACGTACGAGGCTGATGACGAGGAAGAGGAAGACAATAGCTTTGTCTTCAACATTGAACAGAGCTTGCTTGTTGATCCGGGACAAGTCTATGTCGAGAAAATGATCGGTGAAGGGTCGTACTCCGTTGTTCATCAAGGATTGTGGGTTTTCTATTTTTTTCGTTTTCGTTTCTTGGCTTTCTTGAATTTGTTTCTTTAACAAGGTTGATCACATTGCGTGCATGTTCTTGCATTAATTTGCTTTGTTATCTCTGTGATTTGTTTTGATTCAGGACTTGTTTTGACAGTGGAATTCTGGGTTGTTCTTGTAATGGCAAAACCCTTCATGGGTTTAGTATGATTAATGAGTTCTATCAAGTTGTTGAATTGAGAGATATCATTGCAATTTAGGATTTTGAATTCAGATATATCAGTGTTGTTCGGTTACATGACTACATGTTGGTCATACTGATCAATGAAAGATTTTCATGGCTTCTGGTTTTGCTAGTTTCTTGGAAACCGAATAGGAAACAATTTTAGGTTGATTCATCTAGAAGAAGAAGCAGAGAAAGATTTGTAATTATAGATTATGGTAGCTTGTGATGAAATTAATTGCTTTAGACTTCCGTTAAACTTCAGATCAGGTTAATTGTTGATGAAATGTTTGTCAGTTGCGCGCGTATGCGCGTGTACTATATTATATATGTTAATTGTAGTTTTGAATGTTCAATTTAATTTAATTCATGCATTGCCAAATATACGAGATACGATTTCATTTATTAATGTTATGTCATGGGAAACACGGTATCTTCATTAGCTGTTCGATTTAAGTTCCATGTGGACATACTTTGAGGTTCCTTTTGTCATAAAATGTAGGATTGTAGAATTTCATCAGCAGAGGATTCAAGTTTGATTATGATTAATCACTAGCCTGCTAGGCTTCCTTTGCTGTTTCGTAAAATTTCAATGCATAAAATCATCTGTAAATTTAATCTCTCATTTCACTTGTGGAGCTTGTACATCAATATTGAAATTGGAAGGTTAACAAAATTACAATAGTGAACAGAGATATCAATGGTTCATATGAAGAGTATAACATACATTTAAAAATTTATACTTAGTATTTTGAAATTTTCTGTGATAGTATGTTATTCAAAAGACAGTTTATAGTTCTTAAACTGAAATTAACTTGACAAAGAAAAAGTCTTAAGGAGAAGCAGCATGCTCATACATGGTAAATGCATTACATGTTCTAGTTAGTAAGCAGAACTCTTCATTTCTTTCTCTATGTGCATGTTTCGGTCTCAACATGAGCAGTGAAGCAACATTACCGAACAACGTAGGCTGAAATTAATGATTGCCAAGACAAGAGAGGAGCGAATTAGTGTAGGTGTAGTTACATCAAGTTATAGGTAGCATCACTGGAGGTATCATGTATTTCATCGTTAAGAACAACAGAACAATATGTTTTCTTTGGAGGTGAGGAAAGAAATTTAGAAGTTTAACAAGAGTGAAAGTTGATGCTGCAAAAGTGGCGTAGTGGACAACTCAGTAATGTTCGCTCTACATGAAGTAAAGAGATGAAAGAGATCTAGGATCGGCTTTGTATTGTAACTTGAGTGTTTATGATAATGCAAACAAACCTTATTCCGTCCTGAGTTGCAGTAGTAACGAAGTACGACAGAAAATAAGGAGTGATATCAATTTTTTTCTTGTACAATACTTTGCACTGCACAGCATATAGTAATCTTGATTTGACAGAATGTTAAATTATGCATATATTTAAGGCAAATCCTTGATATTGTTTTGTTCTACATTCTAAAAATTCACATACTAGAATTTCAATACTGATGCTTATTGTATATTTTGGTTTTAGCTATAAGAACAAGGCTGTTGCTGTGAAGATAATACAGCCGGCCAAGACATCAGCTGTGACTCGTGAACACAAAGAGAAATTTCAGAGGGAGGTCAACTTGCTAGCCAGGATGAAACATGACAATATTTTGAAGGTATACTACTTTATATTTGCTATTAAATGCATGCATGTATGTATATCGTAATGCTCGTGTAATTTCTTTTTGCATGTTTTATTTTATTTTATTTCTTTTTTGAGTTATGCTGATTGACCAGAAACAACCTAAAAGAAAGATAAACACAAAGTTCTGATCAACTTTCTATTCTACATATTGATTACATACTTTATATACTTGTACATACTTGAGTAAAATTGACATGATCAACAACTTGTGAATATTTTCTTGCTATAATTGATGATTTAGATAATTAATAAAGCGGTTTTTTCTGGGATTCGCATACATTTATCTTTAATATTTCCGGTGAACATAGTTACCCATTTAGATGCATATAATCATTTGAAATACCTGTAAATATGACCTCTTTAATATTTCCAGTGAGCATAATTACCCATTTAGATGCTTTAACCTCCAGGCCTCCTCATCCATTCATTCCCCACTTAATATTTCCTATTAAAGAGATAATGTGAAAACTCAAAAAATATGTTGTTAGGAAATGAATCACAATATACACCTTCCACCTCGTTTATGTGCTTATACTCTGTAATTTTTGAAAGTTTCATTGTAGCTTAGCTTTTCAGCTATCCTGTAAGAGGTAGGCGTAGAACTTAACACATTTATCTTAGAGTTGATAACTCACATGTTTTTGGTATGCATTAATACAAGCTCATTCTTGTCTATGAAGAAGCATGGGGTGAGATATAATGGACAAACATGCTTGTAATTGTATCTCATGTGTATTAATTTCAGAAATCACAGACCAAAATTTTGCATAATTATCCTAAAATCATGATCAACAAAAACTGTTGTTCTTGAAGTTATTGCCCTGCTTCATACCTTTCCCCTTTTGACAGACTATAAGCACCTATTATGACAGATTGAGCCTCTATTTTAACCCTTGATGACCTTCCTTTTTTTGTTTTTTCCAATTTTTATTGTGTTGAGATTGAATTCTTGAGTAGATATCTAGTAGATAATGTTATCTAAACTGTCTACTTATTTTGGACTTGTATAACTTTTTTCTTTCCCTATTATTTTAGCCACTATTTGTTCTGAATGTTAAAAGAGGTAAATGTCTTGATTAACAGCATTAGTGCTCCTAATTCAGATTCGTTTTACTGAAACAGTTCATTGGGGCCTCTGTGGAACCGACTATGGTAATACTTACTGAACTTGTGAGAGGTGATACACTTCAGAAGTTCCTCTGGAACAGACGTCCAGGACGCCTTGATGAGAAGCTTTCTTTAAGTCTTGCATTGAGTATTGCTCGAGCTATGGAGTACTTGCATGCCAATGGCATCATTCACCGCGATCTGAAGCCAAGTAATCAACTGCATTTTTCTCGTAGATTTTTAGTTGATGTAGTTGAGCTGTTCACTGATAGTGTGTGAAAACTGTTATTCTATTGTCTAGTTATGCACAGACGACTCATCTTTGTTGGAATTATTAAAACCTGTTTTGCCAATAATCTACATTCACAAACTTACCTTGTTTGTTTCAGGCAATATACTGCTGACAGAAGATACCAAGGAAATTAAGCTGGCTGACTTCGGGCTCGCAAGAGAAGAAATAATGGATGAAATGACTTGTGAAGCTGGTACATACCGATGGATGGCTCCAGAGGTGCTTCATTTTCTTGTTTCAGAACTTTGTACAGCCAAAAATCTTTCTGTTATGTCTTAATTTTTTTTCTTATGTCTAATTCTTTTCTTATCCGAATTAGTTATTCAGCCGAGACCCTATTCCAAATGGAGTAAAGAAACACTATGACCACAAAGTGGACGTTTACAGCTTCGCAATTGTTATGTGGGAACTGATGACAAATAAAGTTCCATTCAAGGGGAGGGATAACATATCCGTTGCCTACGCTGCATCAAAGGTATGTAATCCGAATTTTCCTATACTACAGTTATTGTAATCACTTGCTCATTTGCACGTCATTAATTTTTTTAAATTCCAATAATCTCCATTGAACGCAACATTGGCATCTCTTATGATTTACCAAATTCTGTTATAAAACCTGCAAGATTTCATATCAACATTTAGGATTAGAATTTTCTTCCTATCTGAAGTTTCTGATATTTGTTGTGACCAAGTGTGGCCTGAAATCTATGTTTTGAAATTATTGCTTCTGTTACTATTTGCTTTAGCAGAGGAAGTCTTTGCTTTCTGTTAGCATTTGACTGACTTCATTCATGTTTCCAGAACCAAAGGCCTAGCCTGGAGAATCTTCCAGAGGAGGTTGTCACTCTATTGCGGTCTTGTTGGGATGAGGACCCAAAGGTTCGCCCAGAGTTTTCAGAAATCACAGTCACTCTTATGAAACTCCTTGAGAAACTCTGTCCAATAGAGACTACCCCCACTGACGTGGTTGAGATTGAAGATTCAAGTTGTTTGGCTGCTAACCATGTAATAAACAAGACGGGTTCAAAGAGGAACGTGAAGGAAGATTCAGATTCTTTGGCTGCGACGGAAAAGAAGTGCAAGACTGAAAAGAAGCGCCAGAAGCGGGGAAAAACTTTAACCCGGTTTCTCAGGTGCCTTGGCAACTGCTTTTCCTTTTGATCAAGAGGCATACCAAGTAATATTTTGATCAGTTCTTCACAACTGAGGGCATTACATGATTTATATTTTATGCCCTTCATTGCAAATAGCTTTATAGCAGATAAAAGAACTGTCATTGTGTCATGTTCAACCACATAGAAACATTGAAAGGAACTCAAAAGGAAAAGGAAATTGAAAATTGAAAATTTTCCATTGTGCATGTTCTGTGACTTCTGTCCACAATCTAGCATATCAGGATTTTTTAAATTCTCATTAGAACTTGCTGTGTATTAATTTGACATGTTTGTATTAGGTACAACAAGAGAGCTGATCACGTATGGGATCCTGCATGTTTTTTGTGCATGAATCAATCCCACGACGTTGTGTATATAAGACGTTCCATAATGTTATGGAAACATTCCGCACATTGTGGAATCGAATCCTGTACGAAAAAACATGTGAAATTCTCGCACCTGATAATTTTTAAGACGTATGCCAATCTCTTAGAGCTTTTCTCATTTAGTGGTTGTGTTGTTCGTGCTGCCTCTGAAATCATACACAGTATAAAAGTTGATAACATAGAATTTCCTTGAAAAGATGAATCCAACTAGGAAATTTAATGGTTGATGCAATGCATGATATTTACAATGATAAGATGTTGAATTTTTGATAGAGCAAATGACTAAGATTCCACTTCCTGGAGTGACTTCATTCTCAAGCCATAATGCCCTTTTTCTGCATTTTCGTCCAATAGCAAGTTGCAATTACTGTGTCATTCAACACACCTTCCTGTAGTATATAGGGAATTAAATATCGATTTTGATAAAAATATCGAAAGTTTAAAATGATAAAATATTTCGATCGATATTTACTTACTTGCCACGTATAAGGTGGATGACATTTTGATTAACATTAGATTATTAAATAAAATTGTCGGCTACAAGTTTACAATAATGAACGATTTGGCATGATCTGGAAATAATATTAAAATAACAAATGATTTGTTTTATAATTATTGAAAAGTTAATGGATTATTTATGTCCAATCTTGTACAAAATAATAATATTCATATAGGATCTTGGTCATGGATTGTTATTTAATATTTATATAGGCGCTTGTTTTGTATCTTGTAATTATTTTGGACTTTTTTTTTTTTTTTTTTTTTTTGACATAATAATTATTTTGGACTTTGTTTAACATAATCAATTAAATATCTGTTATTTATGTAGGTGTAGTTACTTTTTTTCTTAAAAGATAAATCTTTCTAATGTCATCCCCCCCAAAAAAAAGTTGTTAGAACCCATTTTATCTCTTTAAAACGAGTTTGGGACTTGGACAAATGATTCCTAGTGCAGCGGCTCATATTCTACAAATAATAAAAGCTTTAAAAAAAAAAATACTTAATCCCGAATTAAAAGATATTATAAAAAAAAATTAAAAAAATAAAAAGATAAAAAAAGTGATGTGATACCACCTAAGGTCCAAAGCACTTTGAAAATTCTGAAATTAATACATTACTCTTTTTTTTTTTTTTTTTAACGATATTTATTAATTCGGGACCAAGTATTTTTTTCGTCATTGGTAAGATTCGAGTTGCTGACCTGATAGTCATTTACCTAAGTCCCAAACTCGTCCATATACCAGTTGAGCTACGTCGTCCCTGTTGGCTATTACTTGCTCGTTTCAAAGAGGTAAAATGAGCATCAAAGCTTTGCATTTCATATTTGTTAGATTTTAATTATTGTTCATTGTAATTCATTAACTAACACATTAATTTTTATTTTTATTTATAAAAAAAAAAACTAACACATTTAAATATATATAATGAAGACAATATTCAGATCTCATTTAAAGAAAAAGAAATCAAACGTTTGAAGTTTCCTTTTTTATAGTATATTATATTGATGATCAATCTACGGGGACCATGATCGGAAATTGTTTGATCGTTCTTACTCTAGGTAGGAGGCAAAACATAATCGATTTGAATTCGGGATAACCTTATGAAATCTGAGTGGAAAGACTCAATTTGTTATCTCATGATGCTTGTCTTGAAAAAAAAAAAAAATACCACATCATTTCTTAGTACACCTCCCTTCCACCTAAATGGTGAGGGGTTCAAATTCCACTATGCGTATTTTATAAACATATGTGAGGGGTTTTCTTCCCGAGTTGCGAGAATAGTTATTTTCGATTATAGAAGTAGATTTTCAGACCGCACATGTATAGTTTGATTTCAGTAGGTCCCGACAGTTCTATTGTAATAGTTTTTGTAATAATTAAAAAAAAAATACCAATTGAATCTTCGAAGTTCAAAGTTCAGATAACAAGATTTCAAACTGAAAATGTACAGACGTGGCAGACAGACATTGGAAGTACGGAAGAACCGTAGGAGGAAGAACCGGAGGAAAAAAAAGCAGAGGGAGAGACAACGTGGTTCCACACTTCCACTTAGTCATATTTTTAAATTAAAAGATTATCCAAATAGTTGGCAAATATATTTTTGATGAGTCATAACAAGTTGATACAATGTCAAAACCTAATCCAGTCAGACGTGGACAGCTGGATTCCTCTCTCTCGCACGTGTCACCCCCGAAACCCTAACACAACACAACACAACAACAACAGCCCCCATAAACTCATCACTTCCAAGTCCAGCTCCTCCTATCGGACACCGCCACACGGCCCACACCAGATCAGATGATTTTTAGTGTTTTAAGACACAGCAACAGAAAAAGGAAAGAAAATAAAAGAGAACAGAGGCAAGTAAGACTTTTTGTTTCTCTGCTCTGGTGAATCCGAGTGCTTTCTTTCTTTGGTACATCTGTGAATCTCTGCCTTCCAGATTCTTCACATCCCACACGGATTCTCAGCCGTCGATGCTGTTTTAGGAAGAAAAAAAAAAGCATCTTGAAAGAAGGGTCTGTCTGGGTGTCTTCTTTTTCTTCTCTCTCATAGCTTTTATAAGTAAATACAATACACTTGGACTTTCCACCTCACTCTCTCCATAAGCCATGAAAGCAGGTTCTCTCTCTCTCTCTCATCTCCTCATATTACTGTCTTTTTATTTTTATTTTTATTTTCCTGTTGTAAATTATAACATTTATTTTTAAATATAATTAATAACTTGGTAAAGTCTTCAGACTTAATATCCACATGGATTTGTTTCAGGATCTTAAAATTTCTCACTTGTAGTTTCCTTATTTTCAAGAGAGAAAATGAAATCTAATCTTTATGCATGCATGTTATAACTAACTGTTCTTCGAGTGTTATAATATGTTTTCTGTTTTGTTTCTTGAATTGTTCTGATTTGATTGAGTTTTGTGCCTTGTTTTGCATGATGTGGTTCTCAATTTTCCCTTTGTTTCTCTCCTTGAATGGTTGGACTTATGATCTCTTTCAATTTTTCATTTTCAAACTCCTTACTAGGGATTTGTTTAGCTTAAATGATTAGCTATGAATCTTCAAACTTAGCTCCAATTAATATGCTTTACAGTCCTTTAAAGCACAACATAAAACAGTGAGATGTGTAGATGTTTGGTGTACTTGTTATAACTTTATAGTTCAGATACTCAGATATTAGGAAAAAATTTCAATTAGGGGTACAAGGTAGTGGAAAGTGGTGAAAAAAATAGATGGCATAAAGTATATTTTGGTGCCTTTTCTTTTCTGTACTGAATTTTATCTCCACACCTCTGTTTTTGTGGGTTTAGATTCTAATTATTGATACATTTTCAGCACTCTTCCTTTCGGTTTTTGTTTTTGCTTGTCATCAATAAAGCAAATAACAACACATTTTGGTTCTTTTCTTCTTGTATTGGTGAACCTGTTATAAACTAAACTCGAAATCTTCATCTTTAGTATTAGTGTTGTGTACCTTGAGGTTTATATCCCTATTTGAATGTGTCATAGACTCATAGGCGAAAGATTAATTTCTTTCTGTCATGTAGACATAGCGTCCTGTTTCGACAGGAGCAGGAAGGAAGTCATGCTGATTCCATTAATATGTAATTTCATATTAAGTTTGAGCATTATAACAGGTCTTGTTCAGTTGAGAAGGAAATTGGTACATTAGTTAATGTTTGTGACAGGCATAGCATGGATCAGATATTTCATATTTCGAGAAAATTTCTTGCCATTTTTGGGGATACTGATAAGCAATGTTTTAGTGTGAGGCGAGGCAGGTTGAGGCGTTTTGTCACTTGAGGCGGGTGCCTCGAGTCAATTTAAGTTAAATAATGCAAAAAAACCAATACTAAAAATAGTGAATCAAAAAGGATCAAGCTTTAAATATATATGATTCATATATATAATTGAATTAACACGTCTGACCAAATGAATTAACATAAACGATATATGTGTGATTAAATATTTTGCCCATTTTATATATAAGTTTAGGGTTTTCTATAAATTAGAATATGTTAGAAGAACAATAAATTATCTTAAGCACAAGCATGATCGAGGCCTCGAGGGAGGGAAGAAGAGAAGAAGAATATACCCGTGAAGTGCTTCAACTTTGTAGCACATTTAGGGCTCCTCAGGTTTCTTTTTTTATTTTATTTTCCATTCCAAAGGCTGTGAGGTTTAGGGTTTTCTTTTTATTAATTCTTGGTCTGGACATAAAAGTCCTTATGGCGAGGCTCCTGCCTCACTGCCTCAAGGCGGCTTTAGGGTTTGAAAGGGTTGAGGCTATATCCTCAAGGCGGTGGAAGGCTGGGGCAAATTGAGGCATGCCTCAAGACGGCCTCAGCCAATTTTCAAAACATTGCTGTTGAGTATCTCATTAACCTGGTTCATAGATGTTTAATTCTTGATTAGTGATTACAGGGTTACAAGGATTGAGAATCAAATTACGTGGATCTCACACACAAATTAGGAATTAAGTTCTTACCGGAAAGGGAACTAAATTCCCCCATCCCACCCAAGGAATTATGTTCCCTTTCCTAATTCCCTTTGATTTTAATTCCTGGTTAGTAAACGCTCCCTAAGAGCAATATATGGTCTATAATTCAATAATGGCTTGTCTGTGAAGAATAAAGAGAGTAAGATCAGTGGGGCCACAACTGATAGAATTGAAGCAGATAGAAAGAGCACTCTAGGAATGTGATATCATTATTGAATATTAATGAGATTTACGTGCAAGGTCATGGTACTTGTTTATTCAGGGATATGAGGAATGATGGTTTCATGTCTTTTTTTTTTTTTTTTTTTTTTTTTTTTTTTATTTATTTATTTATTTTTTTTTATGAGAGGGTTAGTCATGTCTTATGATAAAACATTTTAAGGAACAGTGGAAAGCTGTAATTAACAGCAATCATGCAAGTAATAAAATATTTAGAACAATTCCTTTCGGAATACTCTGCACTTATGTTGGTATTGAGGAGGCTTTGCTTCCTACCTTATATTGATTTCAAATATTGAAACCAATTGCTTTGATTATTTATTGATGATCATAATTGGCAGTAATCTTTGAGCAGCAGAAGTATGGAATTTCTTATATTGTTATTTGTTATGATGATTCCAGGTGCTTCATAGTTTTTACTAAGGATAATACACCAAAGATCATATCATAAAGTATTGAAATTAATCGTGTTTATCAAATCCATTTGAATGGGGACAGGGGACGAGAGTACACCCGCTAAGCCTTCCAAAGCAGCTTCTTCAACTCAGGTCTTTCTCTATCTACTTATCTATCTTTCAATCGCTTCCAAACCAGCTATTTGAATGAGGACAGGGGAAAGAGCACCCCTTCTAATTTTTCTCTTTTGCTCTTGCAGGAAATACCTACAACGCCCGTGTATCCGGATTGGTCAAGCTCTATGCAGGTTTATGTTACATATAAATATTTTGTGAATTTGTTAATTAAATATCTAGATAAACATTATGTCTGGATAAGTAATCTTAGATTCTTAGGAGCTTACTCTCATCTCCGTGTATAGGCTTTCTATGGTCCTGGGGGTACACCGCCTCCCTTTTTTGCTTCAACTGTCGCTTCTCCAACTCCTCACCCCTATATGTGGGGAGGCCAGGTGAGTACCTTGTTTTATTTGGAATTGTTGAGGTGTGTGTATGTGTCCTACCAATAGTAGTCTCTTTCATGATCAACCAGAGAGGTTTTTATTTATGTCTCTTTTTGACGTATCTTTCAGCATCCTTTAATGCCACCATATGGGACCCCAGTCCCGTACCCAGCTATGTATCCTCCTCCGGGTGGAATCTATGCCCATCCTAACATGGCTACGGTAAATTTAATTATGAACTGTTCTTTGTGTACACCTCCCTTTCAATTACTAGGTTACTCGTATCATTAGTCCTGTCATAGTATGATTCAGTCAGTGTAGTTTATCATCTAATTTTCTTTTCTACTTCTTTTATAGACTCCAATGCCAGCACCATCAAATACAGAGCTGGAAACGAAGGGCCCTGAAGTTAAGGACCGGGCTTCAGCAAAAAAATCCAAGGTAACTTCTGGAGGCAAGGCTGTAGAGACAGCAAAGGCAGCTTCAGGTTCCGGGAATGATGGTGGCTCCCAAAGGTATATTATTCTTACAATAAATAATATCTTCAAATGTTTTATAGTCAATAAATATATGCTTCCTCCTCCTTGGTTCATTGTCATCTGATAATGTTATATTGGTTTGTAAGCAGTGGTGACAGCGGTAGCGAGGGTTCATCTGAAGCCAGTGATGAGAATGGTAACCACCAGGTATGTGCTCGTCACTCGGAAAAGAAGAAGTCACTGAAGTGATGCCCTTGCAGTCCATTTGAATCTGTTATTATCTCATCTTATGCATACATAGTACAAATTCTAATACATTGGATTGTGTTGAATTAACAATTTTCCGTAGCAACTTAATCTGTCACGCTCTTGCCTGCCTACCCTTAACCTCTTTTTAGATGGCAAAAAGCCAACCCAGTTTAATAAGTAATGAACCTATCTTCTTCTAGTGAACACATAGCTATATTTTTTTGCTTTCTTTAGGACTTTGCTGGGGGTAAAAAGGGAAGCTTTGATCAGATGCTTGCAGAAGGTAACGCTTTCTTGTTTTTCCCATCGTCATTGGCTCCTGCCGTCATCTTATTTGTCTTTATAAGTTTCTTAGTTCAACAACTTTCTCAGCAGCCAATGCACAGAGTAACACAGAGGGAATTCAGGCTTCAGTGCCTGGTAAGCCTGTAGCTTCTATGGCCGGAACTAATCTTAACATTGGGATGGACCTCTGGAATCCATCTTCTGCTGCAGCTGGTGGTGCGAAAATGAGGTCAAATCCATCTGGGGGTTCAGCGGCCGTTGCTCCAGGAATGAATGACCAATGGATTCAAGTATGTGCCTTGCAGTTAATTGTTAAATTCTGCATATTAATATATGCTCATTCACTATTTTTTTTTTTTATTCTTCTTTCAAGTAATTACACACTTTTTAATCAGCATAACTGCCTCTACTCACGCGGCGCATAGCTTGACCTGCGATGGCTTCTTACTTCGTATTTTGTTCTTATTAGTAATTTTGTCTCGTTGAAGGGTGTTTTCATATCACCTTTCGAACCCATATGGATGTGAAATGTTGTTTATAGTACTTGTGTATAAAGCCACAAGACCATCAAGATATATCTTTTACTTTTATCTTTTCACTGTACTGTGGTCTTATATTCATACAGGATGAACGGGAACTGAAACGACAGAAACGGAAGCAATCTAACAGGGAGTCAGCTAGAAGGTCGAGATTACGCAAGCAGGTATTGTTGTACTCTTTCCTCTTTATCATTTGTTTCCATCTATGCATATACTTATTGGCATGTTACCATTGATTTATCATCACAACCAGGCGGAATGTGAAGAGCTACAAGCCAGGGTGGAGACATTGAACAGTGAGAATCGAAGCCTTAGAGATGAGCTGCAGAGGCTTTCCGATGATTGTGAGAAGCTTTCATCAGAAAATAATTCTATTAAGGTCTCACAATTCTTACCCTTCTGAATTTGATTAGCTCATACACCGATGATCCCATGTAGTAACGAAGTGCTCGTTAATTCCCTACTAATCATTTAAGCAAGTTATCGTAATTATGCACATAATTAACAAATAGTGTTCGCGGTACGTATGCAGGAAGAGTTAACTCGATTGTGTGGACCAGAGGCAGTAGCTAACCTTGAACAGAGCAACCCTTCCAATTCAGTTCTTCAGTCTCCCGGTGATGAAGGCAATAGTTAATAGCAAACACACTTAAAACGATAACTTCTAGCTCAGACCTGAAATTTCCTTGACCTTGTCATTGAATGAGCACAGAACATTTTATTTTTCTTACTAATCTATACCCTTAACCCAAACCCCCCTGTAACTGTAATTTCTGTTTATCGATTTAGACAGTAATTGAAGATTAAATTTAGCGGCTGCTGTTGCATTTTCAGTTGATTTTATTCAGAAGAAAAACCCGTTGCCGCAATAGACAAGAAACGTGTACTAGGTTTGGATTCAAATGTGTACTTGGTGTCCTCTTTATTGGCTTACTCCCTTTTTTCAGTGAATTGCTATCTGGAAATATTGTACTTTGAACTTTTTAGTATAACTTGTAACTGTACACAACCTTGTAACACAATGCCTGCTGTGGTGAGTCTAAAACAAAGGAAAATTCATTGCATAATTTAATTATAACTTGTTTTTACATAAGATTATATGACAGTACAATTCAATTATGCAAATTCAATCAAACTAGCAGACTGATTTGGGGAAACACTAGGATGTGTACCAAGCATTAATTACAGAGGCAGAATATAAACCCTAATCTGGGTATCATGAGATATCAGTGTAACTATTAGAGTGAATGAGGATCTCTTGAAGGTGAAATGACGAAAAGCAATGTAGAGCTACCTCATTGAAGGGTCGAAAAAAGGGCTTCAAAACTTTTTGTCGAGGAAAAATTTCAATCCTCATGGTCAGACTCTACATCTGAGATGGTTGTTGTTGGAGGGCCTTCAATTGCATTGAGTCCTCCTGGTTGATCTGGTTTAACAGTGCCCCTGAAAATTTGGTCCGCTGGTTTGCGAAAGAAATTAAATAGTATTAGTCTCGGTGAAATTAGCAGCGCTATAATAAAAAGGATATAAAGGTTTGTTTTTTTTACCTGTCCCAATAATCTTCATGAGCATAGACCTCGCAAATTGAATTTCTGCTTGGTGTGTGCTTACGAGTCTCACCTGCGATTTTAGTTAGAAGAAAACTATTTGAAGTCAACATTTAATCCGAGAAAGTGATGTATGGATGCATGCTCTCGCACCTAGGATCACTAATATAACTGAAAATAATTTAAGTTTCAAGGGCCTGTTTACCATTCATATATATATATATATTCCTTACGGTAAGAATGAATTATAATTCAACCAGAAGGATACAAATGAGGAAAGTGATATGCGGATGCACGCTCTTGTAATAGAAATAAGCTATCTTTCAAGGGCCTTGTTTACCACAACATAATTCAATACAAAATTGAAACCAAAATCATCTATTCAGTATAATCCTTATAATAATACTGGATTTTAATCCAGCCTCGTGGACGCAAATGCGAAAGGGATATGTGCATGAACGCTCTCTCGCACCTAGGATCTCTAATATAACAGAAAATAAGCAAAAACTTTTAAGGGGATTGTTTACCAACATAATTCAATGAACAGAATTGAAACCAAAATCAGCTATTCAGAATATTACCTTCTTATATATTCCTCACAGTAATAGTGGATTTTAATTCATCCAAATGGACACAAATGCTCAAGACATAGCCCAAGAAGGGGCCAGGCTGCGCTTAAGCCTGGCCTGCCCAGCTGAATTTTTTTCAAGAACAAAGCTGCCCTTATAGAAAATTACCAAAATACCCATATCTTTATTAATTCCACCAACCCTTAAACAAATTACCACCGAACTAGATCGTCAACCTACTCCCTCCCACAATTCCTTAGCCTCGATAAAAAAAAGTAAAGAAAAGAAAAAGAGATATACAAACACTTACAAATGCTCCACACTTAACATAAATTATAGTGCCCATAATATAGACATAGGTAACATACCATTTCACCATATGCAACGCCTAAAACCTGATCAACTCTAGCTTGATGCCTCAACAAGAATGGACGCAGGTGACTCTTGTACAATTGCTTTGATCCCTGAAGAAAAGCAAGCAAGTCCATTACATTATCAGTTCAACCCATCAGAATCTAACATACCAACCTATCAGGAGGTGCGTCCACAATTGGTGAAAACAACTACAACAAATAGAAATAGAGTGGAGACATTCATCAAAGTGCACTTTTATCCCATGAAAGTGTCTTTAATGAATTTTCTTCCTCTTTTTTTTTTTTTTTTTCATTATATTTTAAACATTTAAAAGTTCTTAAACTTACATCAACAGATGGTAGTTGAAGCCAAACAAGAAACGCAAATTTCAGGTGATAATACATGGGAAACCTACAACACCAAAACTAAAAATCAGGGGATACACCAAGTTGACATGAATACCGTATTACAAATAAATGCATGCATAAATGTCTTGGAGAGTATGTGACACACATATCTTCTTGAGATTTAAGATATTGCTTTATAAAGGAAAATGCACCAGCATTAAGAACTCTACCAAGAAATAAGCTTGTCTGTAAACACTTCCACAATGCTGAAAGATCCATAAGCTGCAACATGAGTAGGAGACGTACTGTTAAAACTTCATTAACCATGAACAACAATACCATCTGAGTAATTTAAGCATGTTGTACCCTGAGACCATGAAAGCAAAATTGCATACAATAACCCAAAATCAAGCATGTAAGCTATAATGTTAACCATTGACAATCATCCGTTGTCCATTCATTTGAGCGTGTTTAAAAAGTGTAATTAATGCCATAAAGCTGATGACATATCCACATATATTGTTGCAATCACTATTTATTTATCTGGAGAAACTAGCATGAGATTAATATATATGACTCTGCATAAGAAGCAAGAAGATTAATACAACTAAAGCATAGAGGTCAGAATTTGCAGATCTCACATGTCATTGTGTCAACATACTAAAGCATGATACTTTCACCTTTATAGTTTCATAATGCGTCTGCAACTTGTTCTAGAAAGTTACATTTTTATATAGGAGTTTTACTCCTGCATAAATTGTGCCTTTGTAAATTATTTCAATAAAGTGTATTTTATTTCACCAGAATTCTACAAACTTATCAATTCAATCTCTCGAGCCTACTGAATCCAGAATAACCTAGTATGCTGTAGTCAGCATTCAGTGACCTAAATGAGATGGAAAAAGATAACATTTAGCAGTGAAACAAACAGAGAATGAAATGATATTGCAATAGCCAGAACCACTTGGCTCTTGAAGACAAGCTACTCATATAACACTACTAACTTAATTTTTTTTTATTGATTGTAGTAATTTCAATATCAATGAAATTTCCTCCACAATTTGTTCCTTCATTTGACTTTAGTCATCAACTATCACTTGAGAAACTCAATATTCTGTGTAGACTCTGATTATATTATTTAACTAAACAAAATTCTAGTCACAGTCAGCAGCAGGAATTGGTTTAGCCACATAGCTTTGTAAAATAGCATTCAATTTTACAAAGCGTAATAGACAGATTTATCTAACATCCGCTAGTAACATCCAAACTCCTTTCTTATTAAACAAAAAAGGATTTAACACTTAACGGAGAGCCTCCGTGCAGGTTAATCATGATAAAAAGAGAGACACGTGCAATTGGTGAACACAAATTGAAAATCTATTTATAAATTTGGAAGATATTCACAACACCGAATATTGATTCACTTTTTTGAGTGGCTAATGCAAAGCATTATAACAGGAAAACACTTGGGCTACACAGGACACAACAAATCAACAATAGAGAAACTATACACAAGAAAGCAAAAAATGAACACGAACTTCACAATTCAAAAATTCCAACAGTTTAATAAAAACATCAATCAACAAAAGTAACAAAAAGGAAAAGAAAAAACATGAAAAGTTCTAACCTGCCCAATACATGAGCCACTTTTGCTGCTCATCTTCATTTTTTCTCTCAATTGCCTTGAATGTAGAGTACACAGGTAAACCAATCCCCACAGAACAACTGTATAAGCTCACGTTTAAGTATCACCAAATTTCAGTTCATATCATCAAATCTTAAATCAAAATAAATCAATTTCTGATCACCGACTATAGAAATATTAAAATTAAAAAATCACCATGCTGTTCGAATTACAATGTTAGAACCGAGTGGACAAAGAAGCAATTGCAACCCGACCTACCAAAAAAAAAAAATCAAATATCAAAATTTAGCTTGGAGTTTCCAACAATGATCTCGATAAATTTCCAAAAAACCTCTTCAATTTGAATCGAAATCAATTAGAATGAGCCTCGAAATAAATAAATATGTGTAATTTAGAAATCGAAAGAGAATACGAGAACGAACCTCGTTTGTGAAGATGGATCCGAGAAGAGCCATTCCAATTTCTAGTTATCTCTGCAGAGAATCCCAATTACATTTACACCGCTACTTTACATTTTTCTTTGGGAGAACTTTGAAACTAGCCAAAAAATTAGTGGGTTTATTGTTTTTGTCCAAAATTATCATTTTTATTGTTTTTGTCAACATATGCACTTTTTGGACAAGATTGCCCTTGTTTATATAAAAAAAAATTCTCTTTTTTTTTTCTTTTTCTTCTTCTCTTTCCTTTACACAGAATCTTTTTTTTCTTTCTCTCTCTCTCTCTTCTTCTCTCTCACGTTCATCTTCTTCTTCTTTCTCCTCTCTTCTCTTTCTTTTTCACACCTTCCACTCTTCTCCTTTTCTCTCTCATGCCTTCTCTCCTTCTTCCTCTTCTCTTTCTCTTTCACTTTTTTTTTTTTTTCAGATTTGAAAAAATTCAGATTTTTATTTTGAAAAATTTCAGATTTGTGGTTTTGTTTAAGTTTAGGTTGTGGTTGTTTTTATGAATGGTGGAAGTTGTGTTTGAGTTTGAGTTTTGTTGAAAAAAAGATTCAAATTTTTTCAAATTTGATTTTTATCAAAGAAAAAATTTCAGATTTTATTTTGTTTAAACACACCAAGCCAGAGATTAAACACACCAGGCAAACGAATTAAACACACCAGGGAAAAAACAATTAAACACACCAGGTTAAAACGAATTAAACACACCAAGCAACGAATTAAACACACCAGGCCAAATGAATTAAACACACCAGGGTAAAACGAATTAAACACACCAGGCAAACCAATTAAACACACCAGACAACGAATTAAACACACCAGACAAAACGAATTAAACACACCAGGCCAAACGAATTAAACACACTAGGGTAAAACGAATTAAACACACCAGGCAAACGAATTAAACACACCAGAGCAAACCAATTAAACACACTAGGCAAAACGAATTAAACACACCAGGGTAAAACGAATTAAACACACTAGACAAAACAAATTAAACACACCAGATAATCAATTAAACACACTAGGCCACCAATTAAACACACAAGACAAAACGAATTAAACACACCAAGGCAAAAACAATTAAACACACCAGAGCAAAAATGAATTAAACACACCAAGCAAAACGAATTAAACACCCGGTGTGTTTAATTGATAGCCTGGTGTGTTTAATTAGTTTTGCCCTAGTGTGTTTAATTGTTTTTTCCTTGGTGTTTTTAATGAGTTTTGCCTGGTGTGTTTAATTGGTGACCAAGTGCGTTTAATTGATGGTCTGGTGTGTTTAATTCGTTTGCCTTGGTATGTTTAATTTGTTTGCCTGGTGTGTTTAATTCGTTTGGCCTGGTGTGTTTAATTCGTTGCCTGGTGTGTTTAATTCGTTGTCTGGTGTGTTTAATTCGTTTTACCCTGGTGTGTTTAATTCATTTGGCTTGGTGTGTTTATTCGTTTTGACTGGTGTGTTTAATTGGTTTACACCTAGTGTGTTTAATTGGTCTGGTGTGTTTAATTGATTACAACTGGTGTGTTTAATCGTTGGTCTGGTGTGTTTAATTGAACAAAATCTGGAAAAAAAAAAATTACCAAACATGATCTGAATTTTTTTAAAAAAATCTGGAATTTTTAAACAAAACAAGATCTGGAAATTTTTTTAAAAAATCTGGAACAAAAATTTAAACATTCAAATCCAACTAACACTCAAATCCAAACATTCACAATAGAACCACCCTTAAAATCAACTACATTCACAACCACAACCACATTCACAATTTCAAATGCAAACCTTTTTTAAATCTGAAAATTAATCAACAAAAAAAAAAAAAAAAAAAAAAAAAAAAAAAAAAAAAAAAAAAAAACTGAATTTTTTTAAATAATCAGAAATTTTTTTTTTTTTTTAAATATGGAAATTTTTTTAACAAACATAATCTGAAATTTTTTGAAAAAATCTAGAATATTTTCAAAATCAAAAAAACCTAAATTTTTTTTAAAAAAATCTGGAAATAACTTTAAACAAAAACAAAATCTGGAAAAAATTTCAAAAAAAATGAAATTTTAAAAAAAATCTGGAAAAAATGTGAAAGAGAAAGAGAAGTGAGGAGAGAAAGAGAAGAAGGAGGAGGAGGGAAGATCGGACGACCGATCGAACGTCGGTCATCCGATCTGAAAATTTTGTATTTAAAAAAATCTGTTTTTTTTTTAAAAAAAAAAAATCTGGAAAAATAAAAAAGAGAAAGAGAAAGAGGAGGAGAAGAAGAAGAAGGAGGAGGAGATGTGAAAGAAGAAGGAGGAGGCATGAAAGAAGAAGGAGGAGGAGGAGGAGAGAGGAGGAGAGAAAGAGAGAAGAAGAAAGAGGCGTGAAAAATGAGAGAGAGAAAGTGGCTGGTGAAAATGAGAAAGAAAGGAGAGAGAAGAGGTTTTGAAAAAAAAAATAAGGGCAATTTTGTCTTCACAGCCCATTTGTTGACAAAAACAATAAAAATGATAATTGTTGACAAAAACAATAACTCCCCATAATTTTTGACTAAAAAGCCCTATTTTCTCTTTTTGTTTACCGGTATTTACAAATTTTAATTATTTTTTTACTTACTTAACTCTACTAGATACATAGGGTTACAAAAACAAAACGATGTCGTTTTAGTATTGGATGCTTGCTTCTTGCGATCGATGGTTTAAATTGCTATTTTATTTTTTATTTTTTTCAAAGTCCCTCTTAGACACGGGTTGGATTAAGAGTATATCCATGATCTAACGAGATTAACCATTACAAGCTCTCTCTATAGAGAGGAGTCTCCGCACATACTTTGTAATGTTATAAACAAATGTAAAACTCGAATCTCAAATGTGGAAATGCACGGTCATTTTATTGTTTCTAAACACTTTTTAGTTTATTCATTTTTGTATTAAACTAACATAAGATAGTGAAAATGTTGGTTAGTCATTAGTTTTCGTGGTGAAAATTCTAAAATATATTTATAAAAATATTATTGTCTAGATTTTTATTTAATTATTAGGATATTTTACTGAAAGCCTGAATTTTTAAATAATATGAAATTATTTTAAAAGGACATATTTTAATATAACTATCGAATTATTTAAATAAATAAATAAATAAAACTATAGATATTTAGTCATTTAGATAGATAAATAAAACAATAATACTAAACATCTCACTTACAATCCCACCGTTTTCATCCTAACACACGTGATAGCTGAAGTGTCAGTTGGTGAGTGGACACACATTAATTGATACTTATCTCTCTTACCCATGTATTCACTCACCAATTAATGTTTGTCCACTCACAAAGTGACATCTCAACTACCACATGTGTTGGGATGAAAATGATAAGATTATAGGTGGGATATATAGTATTACTGTAAATAAAATCGAGGCCTCCCTCACTTTTCTTTGACTAATTAAAACAAAATGTAAAAGAGCAAATTTCACTGAAAATCACCTTGTTACATGGAATTTCTCAATTTCTTCATCCATGTAACACAAAACTTTCTTTTTATTCATGAATATAGTAACATCAATCCGATTACATAATTGGTGATTTGATTGTGTTTTTAATAATTATTATATATTTATAAGCCAAGAAAAATTACACCTCCTCAGACCTTAGTCTCTTTGTAATAAATAATACACCAACCAGAAAAAAAAAAACCAAAAAAAAAAAAAAAAAACAACAACAACAACTGAGTTTAGTTGAATTACATGACATTAGTAGTACTACTTGGATCTTTGATGTTTAAATCCCATCCCAAGTTTTTTTTTTTTTTTTTTTTTTTTTTTTTTTCTAAATCTAAAACAAACAAAAATGAAACCTAAGCTGCTAAAACCTCCAAGCTGACGTGGCAACAAGGGCCCACTGGTGCCAACAAAGCACCAACTCAGCATGCCGTTTTGCCACCTGGAACCCGCCCACTTGCACCTTCCCAAGCAAACACTCCGCCTGAAAATCCGCAAACTGACTCAGCTTCACCGGCCTCAACCCCGCCCCGGAGAACACCTCCCTCCACGGCGCCACGCGCCGCCCAGCACCCTCAACCGCCGCCGAAATCCTCGGGCGAAGCAAGGACATTTCAATCTTCCTCGGCCAGTCGCCGCCACCCATCGCCGCGTCGAGAGATTCGAACATCATCGAATAATGTTCAAGGCTGTTCACAAAATTCCTCTTGAACGAACCCGCCGCTCCGGTGGTCTCCGCAGACCCTTCACTGTCGACAAAAACGACGACGCTTGGAGAGAGAATTCGTATATCGTTAACAAAAGCGACGGCGTTGTTTGTCGAACCAAGACGGCGAAATATAGTCGGAGACAACACAACAGCTGTCTTTTCACCTTCAACAAACTTAACAGCTTTGAAAGAAAACAATTCGAAAATTCGGACAAGTACGAAGTCTATGTGGAACCTGATTTTGAGTTCTTGAGCGAAGTGAATAAGGTTGTCTTTGATGAGTCTGGTTTCACTTGCGTACTCATCCGACACAACAGCTGTGATACGAAGAGATATCGGGTTCATTATTTTACACGACTCGGCTTTTTCTGCGATTTCTCGCATGAACGAAGCGTATTGGCCTCCGAAACCGATATCGAAATCTATGATGTGAATCAACGGTGACGATGACGTGGATCCATCTCGATCGAGCGATTCAAGGAGGGCTTGATTGGATGTGAAGTGAGTGAACATAGGGATTGGAGAGATCCCACTATACGCTTTATAGGCTTTGATTGATTGCACGATTTCGGACCATGAAGAGAGCCGAGTTGGCGGCCGAGTTGACCCGTATAGGAGTGAGTTGAGAGCTTCTTTGAAAAAGAAAGCAGCTCTTTGGAGTGGTTTTCCGATTGGTGCTCTTAGCCGTTGATTGAGCCGTGCCAATATCATCTGAGATAGTTGTAACTCGTTTGAGTCGACACAGTCAGCTGCTCTGATTAACTCGTCGATAAAATCCAAACCCACGTTGCAATTTCCATTTCCACCACCACCACCACTAGTGTTATCAAAAACGTTGTTGTGGTTAGAGTATGTATCTGGGATATTATTATTATGATTATGATTAAAAATAAAATCAGAATTGTTATGACTGATGAACTGAGCCGAGTCAAGTTGCTGCTGCTGCTGCTGATGATGATGATAAGATGCGAACTCTGCGATGCTGTTTTGGATTTGATGACTGATCAACTGTGGATGATTACCAGTCTTGAAGGAGTTAAGAGCAGAATCGTCCTCTAAACCCAAGTCTCTCATGATTGAATCCCAGTCCATGTTACGCAGAGCATTCTCATCGAACTCAACCACTGGAGGAGCTGTCTCAGAGACAACCCCGCCTCCACCAGACACATCCGTTGCAGATGGTTTTTCAGGGCCAGGACTGCCGCGAAGTTCAAGAACCGAGGTGGGTTCGTAACCCAAACCGATACTGGTGGCCACGTTAACGGTGGCAGATGGTTGTGGTGGTGGTGGTTTAGGGTTATTGGAGGATTGGTCGATTTGGATTTGTGGAGGTTGTTGAACAGGAACTCTCATAGCTTAGTTAATTAGAAAAGAGAGAAAACCAGGAGCTGTTGATTGATTGCTTTGAAAGTTGAAAGTGTGGTGGGGATCAGAGGGAGAGAGGGGGGGCTTTTAGAGGTTATGATTACGGGCTTTTTATCTTTGCGTGTGTATGTGTGTGTGTGCATGGGGGTGTTTCATGTTTATGGAGAATATGGTACTGGAGATGCTAATATTATGTATACATGATGACATGAGAGACATGAATGAACATGATAACATGCTCGACACAAGAGTCAGACTCCTCTATACTACTCTTTTTTATTTATTTATCTCTTTTGAAGCTTCTAACTCAAGTCATTGCTTTCGTTTTCTGCTTTTTTTTATTTTTTTATATTTTATTTTTATGGGATTCGTAGCTTCGTTTTTGTCAGTTTACCTTCTACGTACGCTTTTTTTTTTTTTTTTTTTTTTCCTTCATTAATTAGTTCCTATGAAACTACAAAGCTTTATTAGCTAGTTGTTTCCTATTGTCTATGGAGTATGGATCGAAATTATCAATTGTATATAGTATATAAAGTACCATAATTTCTTATTTATTTTTATTTTGTCTTTTAAAACCCGGGTAACTTTAAAACCTTGAACGACCGGTTTTGCAATCTAGATTTTTTTTTTTTGAAGTATTATAAAAATTCAGGGTTTTTTCGAGAGAAAAGAAGACTTGAACCTATGATCTCGTGATGTATGTGTGAGAGGTTTACCTACGGATCAACCTCATCCCGTTGATTTTGCAATCTAGATAATTTTCGAGACTTGGACATTACTTTATAGACCTATATTTAGGTTAAAAATGAGGCGTGAATGTCTTGTATCTAATACGAACTTTGTATGCTTTGTGTTGAATTGGTTTTGAATTTTTGATCTTTCCACTTGACAATTATACTGTTAATTAGATTAGCTTATAGCATTTGGTTTTTTCAATTGACAAAAGAATAAAAAAAAAAATTATATTAGCTTATAGCATTTGGTTTTTTCAATTGACAAAAGAATAAAAAAAAAAATTATATTAATGATGGACAGATCTGTTTTTGAAACGACATATAAACCAAAATGATCCCTTTTGACATATATACAACTTTTCTTCTTAATTTTCAAAGGCATTTCGGTATCCAAGAATAAGAAAGAGCTCTATTATATATTGAAAGACGACGGACGTTGCCTTTTTTTTATTTTTATTTTTTTTTATCCATGGGTGTTCGGCCGTTCGGGTCAGTTTGTGAGCACCTCGACTAATCCCATAAGACCCTGAAGTTAACAGTCAGATAAATCTCTAATGACTCTAAGAGAAATGTGGTTGCTATGGGTTAAACCCAGGACTTCCGAATCTACATCTCACCCCAATGACGAGCGGCACCACCCCTTGGGGATGTTGCCATTTTCTTTTGGATGCTTCTATGCATAAATATGAATATATACAACAAAATTAAATAAAAAAAATCATCCTCGTATTCCAAAAAAAAAATCAAAAAAATAATAATTAATTGAGGTTTAAAGTATTAAAAAATTAAAAATTAAAAGGACATTTCAACGTACCGCTAAACGACAAACAAATTAAATCAAATTTTGTTGTTTAAAGTTGCATTACTCCGGTCCAACTCCCACCAGGCCCCGCAAAAGTTGTAAACAGATAGCCAACAAAAACAAACACCACCACCACCACCACCCCCCCTCTAGTCACATCACTTCATGAGAAAATGAAACTATAAAGAAGTCTGAGATTTTAGACCTAGTATAACTTTTATGAATTAAAAAAACTAACACAACAGTTGTATAATCGAATATATAAAAAATATATATATATTTCAATTCTTTATGTTATAATATTTATATATGTATTACAAATCAAACATGATCTTTGGAATCTCTCATTCGAATCGGGTTAATTAATAGGACTAATTATCTCATTAGAGAGGAGAATTCAACGTAAGCATAGTAATAACATTGTTCGTTTAATTATTATAATACACATAAGAAGAAATTTTTACTTCGAGAACTCGAATCATGATTTTATTCTTTTGAAAAGTCTAAAATTTTGTTCATAGCTGGTAGATATATACTAGATAGATACATGCATCTTATAAATATTTTAAAAAATTTCATCAACCTAATTGTCAATCAAAATATCATAAACTTTTAATTTATTATATAATCAATCCAAATTAAACCTATTCAATTACCCTTAAAGAGTGAATCAATCAAAACTCAAAGCTATCAACAACCGTTCGATGAAACCTGATCGATCAAAGTTAGCGCACAAAATCCTTCCCGTCGATCCGTCATCCGTTCATACCACAAAAGAAATTTTTTTTTTTTCTAAAAAGTTGTAGAATTCTTCTTGTTGACAAGAGAAGTGGCTGCAAATGGGTCCCGCAAATTGACATGGCAGTCAAGCACTGGGAAGCCATTGAGAAGGGCATGTCCCACAGTGGGTCCCACACGGACGGCTTTTTGTCGGATATGCATGTATATATTGTTGTTGTTAATTACATGCAGAAATAAATAAAGTCAGCGCGTAAAAACCACGCCCACGTAAGACTAGCTTTGTGCCTTTGGCGGCGACGGGGAAATTAAAGGAAAGCGCGCGAATATGTTCTCGTCGATCGACGGTCGGTAGTGCTGCATTATTGACATGGTGATAAGATCTTATCCGTCCATTTTTACACGTCAGAAAGACAACAACCAATATCTACAACACCTTTCGTTTTTCTGTTTGTTTATTTAACTTTAAGAGAAAGTTTTGTCCACCAACAAAAAGATGTTTTAAGCCTCTTTTTCCACATAAATTTTTTAAAATAAATTGCTTTCTGTGTTGTAAGTTGTAAACACTCATGTCGTAATCAAGCTTACGAGGGTGGTCATTACTACTTTCATTTGTTTTATTTGTCTTTTTAACGGGAAGTTTTTAATTAATGTAAAATTATAATATGGGTGTGAACACATTTTTATTTTTTTAAAGGGACCCAATGCAACTAACTAAAAGCTGCCAATTCTTTGGTATATATATATTATAATTATAACACCGAAAAGTAAGGTTAAGAATCTATCGGGATCTGCTGAGACTAAGTGGTACATCCATAACAGAATATGTGTATGTTTGGTATGGCTTTTGAAATGATCAAAAAAAATTTTTTTAATGTTAGAAGCCATTTTGATTTTTTTTTTTTTTCAATTGTTTGGCAAAACTTAAAACAGTTTTTTTAATATATGAATTGTCTCAATTATCCTTTAAAAAAGCCATTTTATGTCTACCCTTTATAAGTTTTTTTTTTTTTTTTTTTTTTGTAATTTAAAAAAGGCATTCTCCAATAAGTTTTTTTTTTTGAGCTTTTTTAAAACATATGAATTGTCTCAACTACCCTTTATAAATTTTAGATATTCCACCATAACTCTTTTATTATAAATACATTATCAACACCATTTTTGTAATTCACTTAACCAAAAGTTATTTCTAAAAATACATTATCAACATTTTTTTTGTAATTTACACAACCAAAATTTTTTTTTGTTAGAAACTCCTACTACAAAAAAATCTACTCTAAAAGCCCAAATTGAAAAGCTATACCAAAAGTACTCTGTATCTACTATCGTTGTAGTATATACAGCTACACTATCAGGAAAAAAAAAAAAAAAAAAACTCTCAACACATACTTATAAAATATGTATGGTGAAACCCAAACCCTCTAACACTAACCTGGAAAAGGAGTTGCTTTTCCACTTATACTAAAATGTGATGTGCAATCATATAATTTTTCTTTGATTCCAAGGATTTAAACTAGCTAGCTAGATAATGATGGAGACAAATCTTTGGTTAATTATAAAAATTGGAGAGCTAAATTAGTCAAGAGGGCTCCAAATTAAAGTGGCATGCGATTATGCAAAGGTGTCTTTGATTTATGGGCAAAGGAACAGAGGAAAAGTAAAAAAAATAGACAACTTTGGTTAATTACGACTCTATGTAAATGATGAGCTTAAAAAGAAGGGTGGTCCGTGATCGTGATTGTGATGCACATTTCATTCATGTAACGATGGATTGATTTTAACAATTTAATATGGTTTTTAGTGAAGAAGAATCTGATACTTGAATGATACGTTATAATTAGTGTCAATTTAATTACAAATGGATTTGATGGATGGTTTAATTAATTTATATATAAGATTAGCAAATTGGGTTAAGTTCCATGGTTTTTATTATTATTATTATTTCATGTGTAATGTTTTGTAAATTTGTTTTTAAAAATATTTTACAAAATAAAAATAAGAAATTAAATTAAATACTTCAAGACCGAATAATCTTGTTTTAAATATAATTTTCGAAAATAAATTTTAGAGAAAATTTTATATAATTTTGTGAAATAGTTTTTAGTTTAATATTCCATCAATAATATGTTTTGAGAATCTTTTTTTTTTTTTTTTTTTTACACATGTTTTCATCTATTTTAAAATTTTAAAACACAAACAAAATTAAAAATCATATCCAAGAGATCCTAAGCATCCAAATCTATTAAAGTACATCATTTTGATGGTTAATTTATTTTTTATTTCTATTATATTTATATATATATATATAAAGAGGTCGATCTTCTTAAATATTACATAATAAATACAAACAAACAAAAGCCAAATTTACATCATTTATACTAAAATTCCTAACATATTCTTCTTTTTGAGAATTGAGAATGACAAGACAATACAATACAATAGTATATAAATGCAATCCATCCCATATATATAAAATAATAATAATAATAATAATTCCATTGGCATCTAATCTTAAAAGGGCGTATAAATATTGACCACCTATAGAGTCATGATTAACATTGAAAAGCACAAGCATTTTATGAGAAGATTTTTATATGATTAGTCAAATATTACTTAGCTATTAAGACTTGTAAATAAATATACAAGTACACGGGACACACGCGGTGGAAAGAGGTAGAGCAAAGTGTAGGCAGCTTGTAGAACACAAAAGATGGTATAATAGAGAGCTAGGTGTTAAGATTCTATAATACAAATCATTTTAGTGTAAAGATAAATAATGGTCTTTAAAAAGAAAAGCAAATGAGGAGGAGGAGGTGATCTTCAAATCACGATAATGGCGGATCTTCTATCTTCTGTTTCACAAGCAAGCTTTCATGGGGGTGCTTTTTTTATTTATTTTTTCAATATGGGGATCCCTCTGGATATTTGCCTTTTCCCTTTAATATATATATATATAATACCACCTTGATTCAATTATTTTATCTTATTTTAATATTTGTAATAGATTTTATCCTGTAAACTATCTAGTATTTTCAAGCATCAATCTATTGTATAATTTATCTAAACCACTTTGTCGAAAATGTTTCGACAAGAACCTCCCAGAATACTAAGCAAAGACTAATACATATTACTGAAATTAAAATACAATATATTCATCCTACTCTTATTATTAATAGCAGCAAGCCTTTAAAAATTATATCATAGATACATAAAATTTATAAGATAGTATAAATAAGAGATTAAATAGAATGAAAATCCTATCTATCAAATTATTCAAATTTATACAATTATACAAGCTCCTTCTATTTAATTTACATGTATTTACTTCGAAAAAAAAAAATACATATATCAAATAAAGAAAAAAAAATAATTTAATTCTCTTTAATCACAACCACAACTATGTTTAAGAAAAACAAAAAACAATTATGTGATTGCTATTTGATACACAATATTTTACACGTGTCAATGGCATGGCATCTATGACTAATGGGTACCATTTTGTGAGTCACGATCATGAAACTGAGTAGTAAAGATCAGCTGCTGTATGTCATATATGTGGTATACAATGCATGGAGGGTATTCATTTGGTACATTCGTGCCACTTGAACATGTGACATGACCATCCTTGATGGTCCACTTGATGATCAAGAATTCTCAGTGGGTCACACTCAGCTGAGGTTGGATACTTATACTTACAAAGAGGGAATAGGGGAAATAGTACGGGAAATAGTACCAAATGGGTTTGACCCGGTGCCGGTGGGAATATGATCAAGTTTATAATTTTATGTTTTTTAGCATTAATGGGATAAAAATCTCCTTGAGTTCACTTTTCTTTCTTCTTTCTGTCAAGAAAAACAACATTTTCCTGCACTTTTTTCACAAAAAAAAAATGATGAATCTCTCAAGAAAGTTGTAGATAAATTGTGAATTTATCTATTTTATAAGTATTTAAGATGAATAAGAGGAATCGACGAGAAAAGAGAACAAAAAAATCGCACAAGAACAAAAATCAAAAGAAAAAACGGGTTTCAAATTTTATTTTATTTTATTTTATTTCAGAAAATAAGTCTTGGATTCAAGATAGTAAGTTTTGGATTCAATGAAGTAAGTCTTTGAGATTTTTTATGGTTTTTCCGAGACTTACGGGTGTAATGCAAAAAAAATAAAATGTCCGGCAACAAGTCTCGGGTAGGCACTAGGCACTCATTTTTTATTATTATATATATAGGTATCCTTTGTTTAATGGAGGTCATGATGGAGGTCATTGACCTCCATTAATGGAGATTTTTGGAAAATAAAAATGTTAAGTGCAAGTTAAAAAAAAATTAGTTTGTTTTATTTTTTGGATTAGTTTTGATAATTCTTAGAATAAAATATAGGATTTAGTTGTTTTAGTTTTTTAGGATTATTTCTTCATAATTGTTTAATAAGATTATATTGCAGTTACCCAATCTAATCAGATGTCTTTTAGAGTTTTAGTTGTTTTATGTTTGTCAACTCAATTGTATAAATTATGGCTTGCAGTAATAAAATGATATGATTAAAATTTATTCCTGAAATTGAAGTGTTAGTTTACTCTGACATTTTGGAGATTTTGGTTTCTCTTGAAGTAAATCAATATCATTTCTTCTTTGATCCAATTGTGCACGCACTACAACAGATTGAGTCTTTTACGGTTTGAGTTTTACGGCGCACATAAAAAGCGCGTCGTAAATGTTATCATTCACGACGTGCACACAAATGCACGTCGTAATTGTGATGCATAATTTCTCAAAGACGACGCACATTTAAAGAACGCCGTAAAAAAGAGATTATTTACGGCGCGCATATGAGGAATGCCATAAAAAAAAGATTATTTATGGCGTGCATACGAGGAACGCCGTAAGTAAAAAAGAGATTATTTACGGCGCGCATATGAGGAACGCCGTAAAAAGTGAATGACTATTTACGGCATTAAGTGCAAGTCGTAATTGTGATGCATAATTTCTCAAAGACGGCGGGCATATGAGGAATGCCGTAAAAAGTGAATGACTATTTACGGCATTAAGTGCAAGTCGTAATTGTGATGCATAATTTCTCAAAGACGGCGCGCATTTGAAGAACGCCGTAAAAAAGAGATTATTTACGGCGCGCATATGAGGAACGCCGTAAAAACGATATTATTTACGGCATGCATACGAGGAACGCCGTAAAAAAGATATTATTTACGGTGTGCATTTGAGGAACGTCGTAAAATAGGATAATTTACGGCGCACATATGAGGAACGCCATAAAAATGAAATTATTTACGGCGCGCATATGAGGAACGCTGTAAAAAATGAATGACTATTTACGGTATTAAGTGCAAGTCGTAATTGTGATGCATAATTTCTCAAAGACGGCGCGCATTTGAAGAACGCCGTAAAAAAGAGATTATTTACGGCGCGCATATGAGGAACACCGCAAAAAAGATATTATTTACGGCGCGTATTTGAGGAACACCGTAAAATAGGATTATTTATGGCGCACATAAGAGGAACGCCGTAAAAAAGAGATTATTTATGGCGTGCATTTGAGGAATGCCATAAAAAAGAGATTATTTATGACGTGTATTTAAAGAACACCATAAAAAAGGATTATTTACGGCTTACCTATTGCGTGTCTTTCCCAAAATGATGCAATATATGGATCATTTTCTTCGTCCAAAGTGGTTTTCTATCATGATAAATTTTGTTTTTTCCCAATAAGTTCTTTATAAGGATCAATAACTATTAATCTTGAGAGAATTTCTATTATTTTTAAAAAAGAACCAAACCGTCGGAATCGGAACTGAAACCGTTGGTTCCGAATCGAAAATCGAAACCGTTGGTTCCAAATCAAAAATCGGAACCACCGGTTTCGAATCAAGAACCGGAACCAGGGTCATGTCTACTTCCGAGTACGATTAACGATTGACCCTTTGATCTGACAATATATGATTTTAACAAAATAGTTTAATTAAATGTTGTAATAAATGTTTTTTAGTATCAATTTGTTTATCATATAAAAATAAAATTTAAATTAGTGGAATCGATCTACAAATAAAACTTTGATTGAAAAATAATCAATAAAATTTTAATAACAAGTAGAGGTTATATATAAAAATTATGCATTTAGTAGCACAATCAAAGTAGTAGCAAGGTGGATAAGGTTTGGCTTGGTTTAGTCATGAGTGCTGAGTTTAACACTCTATGAGAACACCATTTAATTGTGTGTGGTCGTGGCTGGGTTGCGGGTGGGTCATGGGTCGTGGGTTGTGCATGGTGGGTGGGTGGGTGGTTGTAGGATCATAAATAATTTAACTGCGGCGTTTTTCAAATGTTATTAATTGCGCGTTTTGTACGCCGTAAATAGTCATTTACGGCCTTTTTTACGCGCCGTAAAAGGCCCAATCTGTTGTAGTGACGTAACAGTTGGTATCAGAGCCGGTTATGAAGCACTTCCGCTAGGTTCGTGTTGAACTACCATTCCACTGTTTGAAGCAATGAATTTGGTCGGCAATTTATAGACTAGATTAAGATGTGTTAGTATTATGTATAGGTATAATATTATCGCATCGAATACTGATAGTCGAGTGACAGGTCAGTGTCGATATGTTGACCAACAAGGACGTTGGATCGGAAGCGTGGTGGAATGTTACAATCACGTTTTTAAGAAAATAAAAATATTTAGTTTTTAGTTTAAATTTGAATAAGTTGTTAGTCGGTAGGATTCTTATCCTATTTAATCTCTACTGTTATTATTTGAATTTCATATATTTGTCCTGTAAATAGGACTTGCTATCAATGAATTAAAGTATGAGTTAAAATCTATCAAATATGTGTTAGTATAAATAGGAAACTAGGTTCTATTTTTGGGTCCATCAAATCGTGCTCGTATCATTTGGTATCAGAGCCGGTTATAAAGCACTTCCGCTAGGTTCGTGTTGAACTATCATTCCGCTATTTGGAGCAATGAATTCGGTCGGTAATTTATAGGCTAGATTTAGATGTGTTAGTATTATGTATGGGCATAATATTATCGCATCGAATACTGATAGTCGGGTGACGAGTCAATGTCGATATGTTGACCAACGAGGACGTTGGCTTGGAAGCGTGGTTTCCGCTAGGTTCGTGTTGAACTACCATTCCTCTGTTTGGAGCAATGAATTCGGTCGGTAATTTATAGGCTAGATTAAGATATGTTAGTATTATGTATGGGCATAATATTATTGCATTGAATACTGTTAGTCGGGTGACGGGTCAGTGTCAATATGTTGATCAACGAGGACGTTGGCTCGGAAGCATGGTTTCCACTAGGTTCGTGTTGAACTACCATTCCGCTGTTTAGAGCAATGAATTCGGTCGGTAATTTATAGGTTAGATTAAGATGTGTTAGTATTATGTATGAGCATAATATTATCGCATCGAATACTGATAGTTGGGTGACGAGTCAGTATCGATATGTTAACTAACGAGGACGTTGGCTCGGAAGCGTGGTGGAATGTTATGATCTTCTTTATTTTAAATTTAAAATGTTTGTTTTTGTTGTAAAATAGGATGATAATATCTTATTTTAAATAAGATTAGATATGATTTGTTTAGATAGAATTTATGTTATTTCTTTACTTTGTAATCTCTATAAATAAAGACTTGTTTTCAATAAAACGTATGAATGAATTTTTAAGTATAATGTGTTAATCTTTTATGACTTTTGGGAGGTTCTAGTTTCCCTCGAAACAAACCAGGTTTCTATTTTTAGGTCCATCAAATCGTGCTCGTGTTATTTGGATAAATTATGGCTTGCAGTAATAAAATGATATAATTAGAATTTATTCCTGAAATTGAAGTGTTAGTTTACTCTGACATTTTAGAGATTTTGGTTTCTCTCGAAGTAAATCAGTATCATTTATTATTTGATCCAATTGTGCACGTAACAGTTGGTAATAGAGCCTGGTTATGGATCAAAGGCTAGAGCATTTGGAGATTTCTTTTGTAACACTTCGAAAGGAGATGAGAGAAATGTTCTTGGCCTTGAATGCTCGCTTTGAGCAACTCCTCAAGTCTCAGACTCGGGTTCATAAACAAAGAGATCTACAAGTTGATGATTCCGCAGTCAAACACTACGTTCAAGTTTGCAAGACATCAACAATCGATGTTCAAGTATCAAAACCAATAACAACTGCTGTACAATCGTCCAAGTCAACACTTTCGACTTCAACCGGTTCAATTCAAACAGGCACAAAGAGACTCATTCAGAAAAAAAAAACAACAATTTACAAGAACAACTCTTCATCAGTTACAAGATTGAATCTGGACGAATTGAAGAAAAGAAATAAGATAGGCTTGTGCTTTAGTTTCAATAACAAATTTGGACCTAACCACAAATGTAAGAAATTATTTCTTATTGAAGAAATCTGGTTCGATGAAGGAAATGCAAATTTAACAAATGAAAAGTGGACTGAAATAGTGGGATGATTTGAATTTCACCATCAGTCAATATCCTTGAGGACAAGGATGTTTTAAGGGGGAAGGAATGTTACGAGCAAGTTAAAATAAAATTAGTTTGTTTTATTTTTAGGATTAGTTTTGATAATTCTTAGAATAAAAGATAGGATTTAGTTGTTTTAGTTTTTTAGGATTATTTCATGATAATTCTTTTATAAGATTAGATTTCAATTACCCAACCTAATCAGATGTCTTTTAGAGTTTTAGTTGTTTCATGTTTGTCAACTCAGTTGTATAAATTATGGCTTGCAGTAATAAAATGATATGATTAGAATTTATTCCTGAAATTGAAGTGTTAGTTTACTCTGACATTTTTGAGATTTTGGTTTCTCTCGAAGTAAATCAGTACCATTTCTTATTTGATCAAATTGTGCATGTAACAAAAAATCAAAGAAAAAAAAGGATACATGAAAGAATAAAAGTAAGAATATGAGTATTTTTGTCCATCACTATACTTTAGTGCCATTTAAACTCAAATTATTAACTTGGTGATAGTCCCAAAAATGTATCTTCAAAGAGTGTTATAAATTTAAAAAGCCCTAATTAAAAACGGTCAAACTTCAATTCAAACATCAATTCGAAATATATATATGTTCCCCCTAACTCAATCCAGTGGCCCTATAAAATATTTGAACTTTCAATGCTATAAATTCATGCTCACAAAAAACATTGGAGTTCAATCGAAATGTCTTCAAAAATACATCAGAAATATTAAAATCTGACACCGAACTAGTTAAAAACACTATATGTGCAGCCCGAATATCTATAATGTAGGACACTTCACGAATCCATTTGGAGGGATAACAGATGTCTATTTTGGACCCATAATATATTACTGGAACTATATTGGTGAGCCCATTAAAAAAAAAAAAAAAATTATGTTTTGCTTTGAATTTCTCAATTTTTAGGCTTATTTTAGGATTTTTATTTTATATTTATATTTATATTTATTTATTTATTTTTATTTTTTGATGTACATTAAAAGGAGATGTGAAAAAGAAAGGAAAAAAAAAAAACATCATATTTGAAAAACATCTTTCTTGCTATGTGTCTACTATTTCTGTCAATCAAATCAAATATTTATTCTGAAATTAGATCTTACTTTGGCGAGTTCTTATATTTGTAGGGATAATACTTTATATCTCAAAATTTATGCTTGATCTTTATTTCAAAGTACATAACAAGTAATTTGTACGTATGTGATTAGAATTTATTCCTGAAATTAAAGTGTTAGTTTACTCTGACATTTTGGAGATTTTGGTTTCTCTCGAAGTAAATTAGTACCATTTATTCTTTGATTCAATTGTGCATGTAACAAAAAATCAAAGGAAAAAAAAAGGATACATAAAAGAATAAAAGTAAGAATATGAGTATTTGTGTCCATCACTATACTTTAGTGCCATTTAAACTCAAATTATTAACTTGGTGATAGTCCCAAAAATGTATCTTCAAAGAGTGTTATAAATTTAAAAAACCCTAATTAAAAATGGTCAAACTTCAATTCAAACATCAATTCGAAATATATATATATGTTCCCCCTAACTCAATCCAGTGGCCCTATAAAATATTTGAACTTTCAATACTATAAATTCATGCCCACAAAAAATATTAGAGTTCAATCGAAATGTCTTTAAAAATACATCAGAAATATTGAAATTTAACACCGAACTAGTTAAAAACACTATATGTGCAGCTCGAATATCTATAATGTAGGACACTTCACGAGCCCATTTGGAGGGATAACTGATGTTCGTTTTGGACCCATAATATATTGCTGGAACTATATCGGTGAGCTGATGTGTAAAATCGTGTTATAAAAACCTAACTCGCAAGTGCACGAATCGTGAGATAAGTACAGCGACAAGTAGGGATCGTTCCCACGAGGAAAAGTGATTTATTGACTAAAACTAATTCTAATTAAAGCTAAGCAAGTAACAGTAACCAAGAGATTTGAGATTAAAACTATATTAAACTAAGAAAGCAGTTAACAAGAATATGTGAATGTGATCAAGAGGTGAGAGAACCAGGTCATCAATGCTCCCCAACTACGTTTACTCAATGCTTCGAATTGACTTTCACAAAGAATGTTAATCAAGTTAAAGGTTCGTTCTTTTAATTATGTATAATTAATGCTATGTGGTCCTGGAATAAATCAAGTATTCTCTACTGCAATCTAGAACAAAACCTGCGTGTAAACTATAGCAGAAAATACATCAACCATACACCAAGAGTTCTCAGTTAAGTCTAGAACAAAACCTGCGTGTAAACTATAACCTAAAATCCACAAAGCGCACAATCAAGTATTCTCAATCACAGTCTAAAACAAAACCTGCGTGTAAACTATGATTGAGAATCCATTAAGCACAAGAACAAGAGAACCGAAAATAACGTGCGATATCCTGCTACGATAAATTCCATTCATTCAATTGCATATTGGCTGAGAATGGTGAAACCCACGCGCATCTCAACCTTTAACATATCAAACTCTAGATTCAAGTTAAGCACTAACCATGCATCAACGAGAGTAAATCACAAATTGAATGAATCGAAACTTGAATTAAGAAAATATAGTCAATTATAACAAAGAGTATTCATAGAGGTTCACATTGAATCCCTAGTATGGATTTAGTTACACATAGATGAAATAAAAAGACAAGAGATAGAAAAGATAAAACTCATTGAGGCCTTCAATGAATTCTTCAAATCTTCAATGATGAGTCTTCTTCGTCTTGCAAACCCCCGATGTGTAAAGATGGATGATGGTGAAGGGGGACGGCCCCTTTGGTGGCTGGGGACCTCCCTTGGCTGGCTCCCCCCCGAAATTAGGGCTCAAAGGGGCTTAAATAGGTGTAGATGCTAAGTCAAGTCCTTAAACAACAAGGAAATCACTTCCCCTTTAGAACTTTACCTTTTTGGGATTCTATTTCTTTCCTAATCCATCCAAATTGATTACTTATTGAAGGAGGATAAGGATTAGATGTCTAATTGCTTTCCAAGACTCCCACACATGTCCAAGAAGGTAATATTTCCCGTTCCGACAACTTGCAAAACAAATCCCGAAAGCATTCGCGGATTTAATAACTGACTGATCTGACCTTTGTACACTAAAACGGGCATAACTTCTTCTAGAAAATTCGGATTGACAATCCGTAAATTGGGTTGGAAACTAGACTTCCGGGGCTTCAAATCCATAGGTGGTAGGACACAAAATTCAATCAGAGCTGAGAGTTATGGGGCCCGCAATATTGATCATCTGCACTGTCAGGCTACCACTGGATGTACCGATGGGTAGGTAAGTTGCCTACCCCGTGGAAAACATAAGCTAACACTTCTGGACTTGACCGTTAGGTAGGACAGAAAGGTAGGTATGTGCCTAGGGGGCGGTAAATTGGATGATGCACCTCTGGACTTGGCCGCTTGATGTACCGCTAGGTAGGTAGGCTGCCTACCCCGCGGTAATTGGCAAAATTGCCCTTTTTCTCTGAAATACTTCAAATACATCACTTGGATTCAACAACCTGAAAATGCTCAAACACACAAATTAAAACTCTAAAAGACTCGAGAAACAAGCAATTAATTGGAGGAATGGGGATAAAAAACATATACAATAAATGACCGATCATGAGCCCATAAAAAAAAATAAAAAAAAATTATGTTTTGCTTTGAATTTCTCAATTTTTAGGCATATTTTAGGATTTTTATTTTTTATTTTTATTTATTTATTATTATTTTTTTGATGTACATTAAGAGGAGATGTGAAAAAAAAAAGGAAAAAAAAAACATCATATTTGAAAAACATCTTTCTTGCTATGTGCCTACTATTTCTGTCAATCAAATCAAATATTTATTCTGAAATTAGATCTTACTTTGGTGAGTTCTTATATTTGTAGGGATAATACTTTATATCTCAAAATTTATGCTTGATCTTTATTTCAAAGTACATAACAAGTGATTTGTACGTATGTGATGTAAAAATACATTTATCACATCATATATCATTTCGCCGTACTTGAAAATTTTGGAATTTTGATTTACATCATATGCTTTTTACAATATTCTGTTTCTTGTTATAGTGATTCAGGCTGTTATCTATCCTGAATTTTGATGCCACAAAGTGATCGAGTCACATGAGGACCATAAATTTCTAGGACGTCTCTTTTTTGTTAATGATCTACAACTCATACTTTTTTGGTGAATGTTCAATCTACGAACTTTTCCTTATAAAAAGAAAAGAGAAAAAGCATCGGCTGAAATTCATTCTCTGTTAACTAAGATGGTAACGTCTTTTGTAGCTACATCAGAATATTAGATGAATTTGGTTTATATTCATTTCATTGTAATAAAAAGATTAAAATAAAAAATAAAAAATTCTTAGAAATATTTTTTTGTTTAGGTTGTGAAATGAATTTCAATATTGTAGACCAAAGTGTCCAGCTGAATTGCTGGCCCAAATTACTTAAAGTGAAAGTATATAAAGATTAAAAAAGGCCTTTAGCAATTTCCAAACTGAGATCCAAGTATTTTTTTTTTCGTATTCTTTCAAAATAAAAAATAAAAAAATTCTTTTGTACAACTACATCATAAGTTAGATAACAATGCCCAAAAGTTGTTGCCTTTAAACATTTGTTGAACTTGGAATCAACTACTTTTACGTAGTCAATATTAACTTATGTTTAATCAACGGTTCACATTGCATTAATATAAATATATAAGTGTACACTATATGTGTATATAGTTTTTCTATTATCAATTCGTCTTGATATAAAATATATCGTGACAAAGAATATGAGATATTAGATTTACATACTTCTCCATAATCTATGGTCCACATTCTTCATCCTAATATATTTTATATCAGGACGAACTAACAGTAGAAATACTATATAAATAGTGCTTGTTTGGTTGAGCTTTCTACTGGCTCAAAATGTCTACAAATGTCTATTTGAGTTTTTTAGAGTTGTTTGGTTGGACTTTTGAGATTGTCTATTTTAAATTGAATAAAGACTAGTAGAGTTTAAACCTCTGCTAAACAAAAGCTCATGACGAGGTGTTTCTCCAAATAGATTTTTTTTTTTTTAAAAAAAAGTCTACCAATCAAATATCTATGACTTATTTTTCAAAAACTTTATTTCTAACAAATCTTTTATCAATAGAGGTTTTTCAAAAGCCCAATCAAACAAGCTCTATAATATTAAGACGTCAATTTTTTTATTTCTTTTAAACCAGACATCGAATGAGTGAGGTATATGCTGTTCGTAATCAAACACTACATTTAAAACATATCTCAATGCATAATTTAGATTTACTTGCAATTTACCTAAATGATATGACCTATCCTTAAGAGTGTTATCATTTGATCTACAATATTTTTTACATAAAATTCCCTTATATTAATGATATGATAAGTGACTTGTAATACCACATAATCTAGAATAAAGTTTGAACGTAAAATTTGTGCCAAATTAGTATTAATCATATATCCACGATCTCAATGTGTAGTATTAATTATAGGCTAATTGACATTGATGCCCTCTAAACTATGCCCGAATATGCACCTTACCCCTATACTTTTTTTTCGTCATTAAACCCCATGAACTCTCGTTTTTTAGCAAACACTTGAGTTGTTTGCCCCTTGTGATAGGGCATCTACATTCACCTGTTGCCAATTTGTGAGAGTTTAGGGGTTTAATGGTGAAAAAAAAAGGTATAGGGGATAAGATACAAATTTGGGCATAGTTCAGGAGGCGTCAGTGCCAATTAACCTTAATTATAATATTATACATATATCCACAATCTCAATGTGTGATTACGAGAACTTACCACTGAACTCCCTCGTTACCAGGGACGTACCCCTTTAAGGGCTAGGGTGGGCTTAGCCAATCTTGATTTTTTTTTTCCTTTTTAGTTTGAAATTTTCAAATATATCCTTTTGTTATTGTGTATTCTCAATATACTCTTTACATTTGCAATATTTTTTTTCATATCAGTTAATACTTGCAATAGATTTGTTAGGTTAATTGGAGTAGACCCACTTCAATCTTGAAAATATCATTATCAAAATTTAGCTCAATTTCTTTGTCAACATAAAAAGTTAGTCTTTAAATTATGTATATTTTCATAAGTTATATGAATTTCAATATTTGTTATTTTCAAATTTCAGAGTTAATATAATTTCAAAGTTATGATACAAAAATCAAGTGCATAATTAGAGAATAAAAATTTAACTATATAATTTTCTATCATCTTTTGGTGTCTTTTTTGACTTAATTTTATATATAAGTCATAATTCAATGAAAAAAGATATTTCATCATTTGAATACAAATTAAGAATGATGATCTCTTTTAGTTGATCTATCTATTTAGAAATATGCATTTTTTGTTTTCAATTAGTAACATTTTATGAGTGTCGAGGATTTGAGAATTTTACTCTAGCCCATCCTATCATTCAATATTGGTTACATCCTGCTCGTTACTACATTATTACAATAAAAGTATTATATATATATATATATATAATACAATAACTTCATTGAAGATAAAATATTAAAATGATAGAATCCTTATCCCTGTAAAAATCCCCAAGCATTGGATATCTTCAGCAACTACACAGTCAACATTTTGTTGTTGAAATCACTTGATTTTTTGCAAGAATATAGATAAGGATTCGAAGCTCAAACCAAATATTAAATAAGTTGAGAATTAAAAGCAATCTCAACCACTTTGTAATTTAGCGGGAATTGCAAATTTGTAATAACCAAGCACCTGCCACGCCTTGCATGAAAACATGCACGTGTCCAGACACCAGACACGTGACTCATGATCTGTTTAATTTTCTCTCTATAATAACACTTCGAGGCAACAACAAACAAAGATCGATCAGTTTCTATCGTTCGATTTTGTCAGGAGATTTTTTTTTTTTCTTTTGAAGATGTTGAAAAAATTTACGACTTTGCCATTCTTCTTGTTCTTCTTGTTGTTTTTTTCTCTGTGTTCGTTGTTGTTGCATGCAGAGGGTTTCAATGATAAAGATGCATCAGGAGGAGTTGTGTATATGGTGAAGAGAGAGCAGAGGAAATCCCTCATCAGAACAGAATTTGGACGGATCTCAGCCGTTCAAATCAGTGATGAACCATCAACAGGCCCTTATTATCTTCAATTCATCACATTGGAGCCCAATTCACTTTTTCTTCCCGTGCTTCTTAATTCTGGCATGGTGTTCTATGTTAGATCAGGTACATTTAACTCAAAATCACACCATAAATATTTACGATGGGATAATTTCATAATCATCCCTATTATTTAAATAATTATTAATTTAATCCTTATTTTATCTACGTACAAAATGCACCTATTGTTTCATTAATCTATTATCAAAAGAGTCCTTATTATTCACATATATTAAAATAGAGTCCTCACTATATTAAGGGTATTTTGGTATTCTTAAATTTAAATAATTTTCGGGAGTTTTCTTTATTAATTTGGTAGGAGTATTTTTTTTAAAAAAAATAAATAATATGAAGATTTTATATTTTTATAGACACTTTTTGGTCGGATTCGACCCCGACTTCTCTTGTCACCTGATTCTCATAATTAGCTAACCTATGAGAATGACCTCGCACTTAAATATAAGAGTATTGGGTTCGAGTCAAACCCCTCTCCAATCCCCTTATATGGCACATCATTTAAATTCGATCCGTTCTTCATAGACAAACTAGGGATCTGCGATCCCAAGTAAGATCGGTTTAGGATCATGGGATCCTTTTCTATTAGATAGGAAGGGCTGTTGTACAAAATATACTTCTAAGTAATTGGCCCATAGATCCTATCCTCCTAGACAATGTCAATGTCTTTTTATAACGTTATCTTTATAAAAAAAAAAAAATCTTTCTTTTGTTTTTCCTTTTATAATATGGGATCGACAAAAATACATCAATCTAATAAAATAAAAAAACTTTCACGGGTGAATATTTACTTTTTCCATATCTATTTTAGTTATAAGGGTAGTTCATGACTGGAAACTTTTTTTATTTTTTTATTTTTTTATTTATTTTGGGGTTTCGGCCAAAATTAAGAAATTTGCTAAAAGTAACTAGTTTGGCTTCGGCGGTTTGATACGAATTAAAACAAGAGGGACTATTTTGATAGTAAATGAAATAATAAGACCATTTTACCTAATTTTGTAAAATTGATAAGCTTTCAAATAAGTAATAACAACATGATTTTGATATTTTTCAGGTAATTAACGGTTTTTGTGTGCAGGGAAAGGGAGGTTGAGTTGGACTGATGAAGGTGATCTAAAAAGGATGTCATTAAAGCGAGGAGACGTCTTCAGGCTGCAGCCGGGGACTGTCTTCTTCGTACAGAGCAACTTAGAGCTGAACGAAAGAGAAAAACTTAGAATCTATGCAATGTTTTCTAATACAGAAGAAGAAGCATTTGTATGATATCTATATATAGCTTCTTATATACCACTGTCACTTCAATGCGGTTTATATATTAATATGTTTTAGAATAAATTACAGTATATATTTTGATTGTGTGTTCTTCATGTGAAAATGCAGGAACAATCAATTGGAGCATACACCAGCATTAGCGATCTCGTTCTGGGCTTTGATAAGAAAGTCCTAGCTTCAGCTTTCAAGGTATTATCCACAAACCAAGATTTTAATATTTATGGTTTCATTTTTGTTTGTCTTTGTCGATTCTTTCTTTATTTTACAAAAAATAAATAAATGTAATTCTGGAACACAATAACAAAGGCTGAATATATTAGAGAATATATCAAGTGCCAATTATTCATCATTGTTGCATTATGGAGTACTGTGACATGTATACTGAGATTTGGTGCGTGTAAATAGGTATCTGAAGATGTGATTGAAGCAATTACAAATGCAACAAAGCCACCAGCTATGATACATGCATTGCCAAAGACAAAAAAGAACATATGGCAATTGGAGGATCGATTCATGAAGGCTTTTGTAATCGGCAGACGCAGCCCATTGCAAGCCGAAATAAACAGTAACAAGAAATCGTTTAACATTCTAGACGCTAAACCAGATTTCGAGAATTGTAACGGATGGAGCTTAACGGTGAACAAGAAAGACTTGAAAGTATTGAAGCATACAAATATAGGTATTTTCATGGTGAACTTGACAAAGGTTAGTTTTTATGATTATAATGTTTTAAAAGTTTGTTATAGAATTGAAATTGTGACAATAATTTATGTATTCTAATTGTGAAGGGTTCAATGATGGGGCCACATTGGAATCCGATGGCTAATGAGATAGCTGTAGTGCTACAAGGACAAGGAATGGTTCGGGTGGTTTGTCCGAGCACAGCATTAAAAACGAACTGCAAAGACTTGAAGTTTAGGGTCGAAGAAGGAGATGTTTTCGCGGTACCTAGGTTCCATCCGATGGCTCAGATGTCGTTTAACAACGACTCGTTTGTTTTCATGGGTTTCAGCACAACAACGGAGAAAAATTATCCTCAATTTCTAGCAGGGAAGAATTCAGTACTTCATGCATTACACAAACAGATTTTGGCATTATCTTTCAATGTGACAAAGACGACAATTGATCAACTACTTAGTCCACAGAGAGATTCAGTCATATTAGAGTGTACATCTTGTGCTGAGGAAGAAGAGCGCGCAATGGAGGAGGAGATTGAAAAGGAAAAAGAGAAAGAGAAGGAGAGAAAAGAGGAGGAAAAGAAGGAGAAAGAAGAGAAAGAAGCCAAAAAGAGAGAGGAGGAGGAGGAGAGGAGAGAAGAAGAAGAAGCTAAAAAGAGAGAGGAAGAGAAGAAGAGACAAGAGGAAGAAGCTAAAAAAAGAGAAGAAGAAGAAGCAGCAAAGAGGGCAGAAGAAGAAGCTAAAAAGAGAGAGGAAGAGAAGAGGAGACAAGAGGAAGAAGAAGAAAAGAGAGCAGAAGAAGAAGCCAAAAAGAGAGCAGAAGAAGAAGAGGCCAAAAAAGAAGCACAAGAAGAAGCAGCAGCTAGAGAAAGAGAAGAAGAGAAGAGGGAGCAAGAAGAGGCCAGAAAAAGAGAAGAAGCGGCACAGAGAGAGCAAGAAGAGGCTATGAAGCAAGAAGAAGCAAGAAAAAGAGAAGAAGAAGAAGCAGCTAGAGAAAGAGAAGAAGAGAAGAGGGAGCAAGAAGAAGCAAGAGAGAGAGAAGAAGCGGCACAGAGAGAGCAAGAAGAGGCTATGAAGCAAGAAGAAGCAAGAAAAAGAGCAGAAGAAGAAGCAGCTAGAGAAAGAGAAGAAGAAAAGAGGGAGCAAGAAGAAGCAAGAGAGAGAGAAGAAGCGGCACAGAGAGAGCAAGAAGAGGCTATGAAGCAAGAAGAAGCAAGAAAAAGAGCAGAAGAAGAAGCAGCTAGAGCAAGAGAAGAAGAGAAGAGGGAGCAAGAAGAAGTAAGAGAGAGAGAAGAAGCGGCACAAAGAGAGCAAGAAGAGGCTACGAAGCAAGAAGAAGCTAGAAAAAGAGCAGAAGAAGAAGCAGCTAGAGAAAGAGAAGAAAAGAAGAGGGAGCAAGAAGAAGCAAGAGAGAGAGAAGAAGCGGCACAAAGAGAGCAAGAGCAAGAAGAGGAGGCACAGAGAGAGCAAGCTGAAGAAGCAAGAAAGAGAGAGGAAGGAGGAGGAAAGAGTGAGGATGAGGAAGCAATAAAGAGAGAAAAAGAAGAAGCAGCAGCTAGAAAGAGAGAAGAAGAAAAGAGTGAGCAAGAAGCAGCCCAAAAAAGAGAAGAAGCTGCACAGAGAGAGCAAGAAGAAGCCATGAAACAAGAAGAAGAAAGGGAACGTGAAGAGGGAGGAGGAAGAGGAGGAGGAGAGCAACAACAACAACAACAACCTTTTTAAGAAGAATATGTGGAAGGCTTTAATATCGTGTTTGATCTATTTCTAGCTTATTAATTAGCATGTAGTTGGCTGCATCTATCAGTGTTTGTATATGTCATGTGTTGTGTTGAGTCAATAAAATCTCTAATGCGGCCCCTCTCTTTTTCTCTAGCTTTTTTTTTGTTGTTGTTGTTGTAATGACTGTTATGATTCAACTGATTCCCATGTTTTCTTATTGTTATAAGTTTCTTGATCTTCTTCTTAGCGTAAAATCTCTACTTGAATTGCTTCCAACAATTTTGTTAAGTGTTAACCATATTGATCCATTCATTCTAACAAGCTGCATGCCTCTTTGAATATGTTTTTGGTGGTTCTGTGACGTGTCCGGACATGGGTGATGGTGACGTAACTATCAGACGATGATGTGTTTTGACACGTCGGCAAATCGCAATGACGTGCTCATTCAGTTTGAGTTTGGCCCAAAAATGGTACTTGTTTGGGCTCGGCTCAAATGTAGACAATATCTCTCATGTTAAAAGCCCATATAAACAAAATACTAATCCGATAATGACCAAACTATCCTCGCCCATCTCAATAACCCTAACGAAAACGCTGTCGTTAGTAAGAGGGTTTGCTCTCAGTGACAATGGTCGATTTTTGATTTCTCCATTTTCTCGAGAAACTTCTGCTTCTCATGGAGGTGTAGCTGCTGGTTTTCCTGAGAAAATGGTGGGGTTTTTTTTTTTTTTCCTCTGATTTCACTTAACACAACTTGCAGCTCCATGCAGCCATGGTGATGTGATGTGGGGTTTCGTTCTTGTCTGATAAAAGACGTATTTGAGCCTCCATTCAATCCCAGCTACTCTGTAAGTTTGTTTTAGAAATTATATTCAGATTATCATAATTTTGTATTTAAAAGGAAAAATGGGTATCAAGAATGAGGCAGTGATGATTGATTTTTGAAAAGTCAAAATAATTAGACTTGTAGCTGCATGTATCCATGGTGATGTGGGGTTTTGTTCTTGCATCTACTCTGTAAGTTTGTTTTATAAATTATGTTAAGATTATCATGATTTTGTATGTAAAGCATTTTTATTTTTATTTTTTGTATTTCTTATAATGATATTATCGTATGATCCGCAATTTTTTTCACAAAAACATACATACAATCTCTCTATAGTGTGTGAAATCTTCGTTTATAGCATTTGAAAAAAATGGTTAGGTAAAATGGAAATTTGGGTGTCAAGAATGAGGCAGTGATGATTGATTTTTGTCAAAATAATCAGACGGTGGGAGACATATGCTTCACATGGCGGGGCAGCTGTTACGAAAATGTTGCTGCAGCCATGGTGGAGTGCGGTTTCGTTCATGTCTGATTGTTCGAAGATGAATATGAGCCTCAATGTGATCCTGAGCATTAATAGTAAGCTCAGGTGTTTGATTTACTCTAATTAGTTTAAAAATGAGGCTCTGTTCTCAGATTACTCTCTGATCGAAGCGGAGCCAATGATTTCTCTTTCTCTCTTGCTCGGTTGCTCATAATAATAATAATAATAATAATAATAATCATCGTCGTCGTCATGATCATCATCATCAGTTTCTTCTTCTGCTGTTTCTTCTTCTTCTTCTTCTTCTTCTTACAAAGTGAATGTTACCTGGCTGCTGGCTGTGATGATGTCTTCAGGCTTCAGGTTGAGCTTTGAGAGGCTCGTTTCTTGGCAGGGCGACCTGGAGATTTCTCTGTGTTGCAGCCACTGTTAACGCCCTCTCTTTGTTTGATCAAACCCGAATCTGAGCCTTTTAGCTACTTAATTATGTTTTCTTTTTATGATTCACATAAGTTCATTTTTTTAAAGCCTCTATAACAGTGTGAACTGTGAAGCAATATATTCCTTGTTTCTTGCTAATGAAGATCTTATTTATGTTTTTAACAAAGACAAATTACTAGAAAGAGTACGGGAACGAAAAGGAACATGATTTTAAAGAATCTAAATCAAATTTGGAGGAGAGTCACTAGAGTCTTGTTGAGTCTCTATTTGAGTCAGAATAGCATACGTAGTAGCTTCGGATGTAATCACATATTTACAAGCATTTACTATATATGCAATGAGTTAGTTTGATCGAAATTCAAAAGAAGTGATTGCTGGGAGTAGTTTTATCAAAAGGGCCCGTACTTTGGATGGCCTAATAGCCACAATTCAAGAAGTGATGGAAGAATGGAGATGGCATTGCTGAAGAAACCATTAGTTAAATTATCGAGAGATCATTCTTCCAGATTATCTACTTTGAGGTTAAAGATAACCCATCTGATGATTAATGATACTCTTGTGTTGTTTTTAATATCAGTTTATGTGATATTTTTGGTTGGTACTTTTCAAGTTCTTTTGATCCAGCGGATGCAATCAGTTCATGTGAATTGCTTTGTCTCCTGCATTGAGGTTGCTAACAATTTGGTGTTCTTTTGTCTAAAACATTATTCAAATCTTTGTGAAATCTCTTTTCAGTTTTCTAATAGGTTCATGTTTTGTGATTTTGATCTCTCTACTTTTCATCCTTTGTGCTTGTTTTCCTTGGATTTGCTCTTAAGTTGATTTGTATGCATGATTCTTGAGGTATTAAACAGGCTTCGAGAGCTTAAGGCAAAGCTGCTACATCAAGAATGTGACTGGAGCATTGGCAGGCAAAAACTATGCATCGGAGAGAAAAGTGATCGTTGCTCGTATTGGTCGGTGCTGAGTCGGGTTATGGCAGCGGATATCTTTTCATTTGTTTATTTATTCCTTTTAGTAACAAATTGTATTTGTATGTATGGCAAGTCTTTTCTTCATTTGATTTTTCAACAAATTTGGTAACAATCTTGTACATGTTGAACAGGATTTTCAATTATATTATGTTCTATATGTCTCTACACAGAGATCATCTTGCAAGTGTTTGCAAGTCTTTTCTTCATTGCCAATATATAATCTTGAGTTTGAAACTTCTTTCTTGCTTTAGATGTTTGTTCACTGAGGAGGGTAATTGAAGTGGGGTTGCTTCTATTGCTCAACTTATTAATAGAAATAATTGGCATCAATAACATAAGAATGATAACACATTTATTGTATCCATTCCACGGTATTTTGGGACATGTGTTACATTTCTATTGGTGGGGTCGGTATTGGTCCTGGCCGGTAAGTATTTTTCTTTATGTAATAGTGTAATACTTTTAAAAAATAAAGGGCAATTACCAATTTGGTAATGGATTTTTATTTTTAAATTCCAAGTTTGCAATGTTTACAAAAGTGATCAAATTGACCCTCAATTTTTTTCGTAAGTGCCAAATTAGTCCTTCTATTTTTAGAAGTGACCAAATTGGTCCCTCTAACGTTTTAACTGTGTTAAATATAACTGTTAACTTTAATAATTTTAGTTAAAGTATGTAAATACCCTTTTATTTGTAATATTAGAGCAAAGTTGTTTTGTCTTTTGTATATTAAATTCACTATTATAATTATAACAAAATCCAAAAATATTATTAATGTAACACCATTTGTACCTTTTTTAATTAAAATTTTCTAAAAAAATCTAAAAATATTTTAATAAGACAAGTTACCATTCATTTCCAGTTTAATTTTTTATAATTTTTATATAATTGTTTTTTTTTTTTTTTTTGATATATTACAAGCATTGATGTCAAAATTATTTAAAAATCAAAACCCACAAAGAAAATAAATAAAAATATACATATTTTAGACTGTACATGTGTCATTATTATATTATTTCAGAGTAAAGTACAATTTTACCCCTACACAGTTAAAGTTAACTAATGGAACTTAGTTAGAGAGACTAATTTGACACTTAGGAAAAATGTAAGGACTAATTTGGTCATTTTTGTAAAAGTAACAAACAACTTAGAATTTGAAAAAACGTCTAGGATCTAATTGGTAATTACCCAAAAATAAATAAACCAATTGGAAGAAAAAGTGATGGTTCAATTAAGGTCAACCCACTAGACCATATTGGACTCAAGTGGCACCGGCCCGTTATCCTTCCACTGCCAAGAGCGGGAGGTAGTCGCTGCTCTGTGAAACCAGCCTCACGCTGTGCCCTCCACTTTAGGGACCATGAACCTCTAGCCTTCGCTAAAGGCCCATAGCCCAACTCTTGGCTTGGAATGGGCAAGCCAGTATGTTACCACACTGAGCCCGATCCAGTGGACATGACCTCGTGTCCCACCACCTTGATGCCCCCACTTGGGTGACAAGCCCTCGTAAGTGAGCTCGGCGATGTAATGTTGGCTTTGACAAGCTTATGTAGACTTGAAACCTTTTCTTTTCAAGCGATGTGGGATGTAGAGTGTCTTTCCAGCTCTCCTGAAAATTATTTGTTTCTTTCAAACTGAGTTCCTTTGACTTAATTATTCTGGATAATAATTCAAGCATTTTCCATGTCGAGTATTGAAAAATATAAACAATGTGGTTTGGAACAATTTTCAATACTTCTCCAATTGTATGGTTTCATTTTCATATCATGCTTCAAGAATCAAATGACATGAAAATGAAAACCATCCATACTTGATGATATATGAGTTGGGTTAGTCTCTGTCTTGTCTTTTATTCCCAACATGTCCAAAAATGAAACAATCATCATCAAGTTGTAAAAGCGTGAAAAAACAGAGAAGAGGGAAAGACATCATCAGCAGGATTTCTGGAAATTAATCAATCTACAACCTTTACTACGATTTGTCATGCCGTGCAAGTAGAACTCGCATTTCTGCAAATCGTTATATTGACTGAGTCGACTCGTGACAGCCCGGGCACGTCACGAGTCCACTCAGAGCAAGAATCATAATGTATTCTTATTTTTATTTATGTTTTGAAAATGATTCCTACATTAAAATGACCAACCCATCCTCACCCATTTCAAAAACCAAAACGAAAGATCGTCGTTAATTAGTAAGAGATTCATGGTAAATATGTGGGGTTTCGTTCATGTCGATCTGTTTGAGATTAAGCTCAGGTTTCTATTTAACTCTCATTAGTTTAGAATTGAGGCTATGTTACCTCTTAACTGTTTGATCAAACCTGAATATGATCCACTAGGAAATTAAGGATCCTTAATCATCTTTGTGAGTATCCATTTGAGTCAGAATTGTGGAGTAGCTTCGGATTTAATCATGCATTTATCATCTTATACATACCACCAAAGACTACAAGAATCGTGAACATTTGATAAAATCTTCTTTAAATATTATATATGATTATATATAGTTGTTGGAAGAGAAAGACAAGGTTGCGAAACTCATGAACTAGGATCAAATGGAAGAGAATCAAAAGAGGAAGATGATGATCATGTAGAAAATTTAGTTATATCGGATCAATATCTTACCAGAAATTATTTATTTTTGATGTTGTATTATGTAGAAAACCCTTCTTTCCATCTTTTTTTTTTAATCTGTAGGTTTGAGAGGATGCGCACTAATTTGTCAATTCATGTTGGGATTTCAATTTATGTGAATGTTTTCAGCAACTAAAAAAAAAGGGTCATTGACAGTGAATCCAACCTTCTCAAACTTCTCTTTCTCACTGCTGATATCTCTAAACTTGACATAATCTGTAAGAATTCGAATTCTTATATCAGCAGTAGGAGTAGCAGTTAGCTCTAAAATACCTAAAATTCATGCCAAACAGGATGATAATTGCAGATTTTGATTCTTGAAATAAAATTAGGGTTTTTTTTTTTTTTTGGAAATAAAATTAGGGTTGAATTTTCATCTCGCAAGTTAAGTGGGGAGACAATTAATTTGCAGGCTGAATTATTATGTTTTGAATTAAAATATTAACAATTTAATTTAAGGGTAATGTTGTAATTTTAAAAATATGTAAATTTGGATTGCACATACCATTTTAGAGGGGTATAAATATTGTCACTCTAAAAGATTTTGTCTAACTTAAAGTTCATTACTCAATAGTAACATTGGCCATTTAGAATTCAACTTTTCATTAAAAAAATATATAAATAAATAAATAAATAAAAAGCCATGACAGTGGCACCTAGTGCACTTGCTCGTGGTCGATCTTGAATTTATCATACTAAGTACTTTTGCCTCAAACATTTTGTTCGTAAAGATATGCGGATTATGCGTGGGATTTTCTGGCAAATTATGCGTTGGATTTTTCGGTGGATTTTCGAGATATGAATTTATTTAGTATCTCTACAAATCTCCTTATAAATACCACCAAATTAAGGCTACAAGAATCGTGCACATTTGATAAAAAAACTTGTTTTTCAAGTTGTGATATGGTATTTGCATATTTGAGTTAAATGTTATGGTATAGAGAAACTAATGAACTAGGATCGAAAGGAAGAGAATCAAGAGAGGAGGATGATGATCATAGAGAAAATTAAATTTGGTTATCTCGGATCAACAACTCACCGAAAATTATTGGAAGGTGATATTTATTTAAATGTTTGTACTTAAATTTTCTATCACATTGAGTATATATCTCATATGAAGAAATCGATGCAACTACAGTAGTCAAATAAATTGTTTATAAATTAAAATACTGTCTTTATTGTTAATCTTATTACAAATTTACTTGATAGGCTCCAAAACCTATGTCTCTATAATATTATCCTATTTTGCTTACGAAAATACCCTTCAACCTCCCTCATATTAACATTTACTCTACAGAACTATATAATGATGTGTCAATGAGAATAATGAGATAGACAAAATCCAACACAGAGAGGTGGCCGTCACTTTCTTGAGAATTGTTGTCTGTCCTCATATTATGCTGCTGGATCTCTCTGATTTCGCGGTGATATAGCTTCCGTTATTGAATAAGCCTCCATATAATCCGAGCTATATATTTTTGAAGTTATTTATATCTACACTAATCAAAATTTTACAAGTTATGGATGTTATAATGCACCAACTTTGTTTAGCTGATGTGATCTATCTCATGCAGTACAAAATGAAATTATATATTTTTTTGGAAGATGTCTGCAGGTTTCATGTGTCAGAAAGCGCAAAATAAATTTTATAAATACAAAAGTGATTATCATATGTGATAATCCACAAGAGATACTGCATGCACTTAATAAATTTTATGAAAATATATTTTTAGTAAGTTTAGATATGTTTATTAATTAACTCTCGTTAGTTTAAAAATAAGACTATGTTCTTAGACAGTTGTTTTGTTTACTCGATATATGATCGAAGCGGAGCCATTGATTTCTCCATCTCGCTTGCACATAATAATAATGTTATATACGTTGCTGTGATATGATGATGTCTTCACTCTTCAGGCTTCAGGTCTAGCTTTGAGATTTCTCTGAGTTGCAGCCACTGCCAGTGACTTTTGTCTCCTGTATTGAAATTGCTAACAATTATATTTGATGTTATTTTGACTAAAACGAATGCAAATCTCTGTGAAATCTCTTCAGTTTTCTTATAGGATACACCCATATGTTAACGAGATTTAAACACTCAAATCCCATAATAGCGTTATCGGTGATTAATCTACCTGTATGTATCGAACACTCCAAAATAGATATGATGATAGTAGATTTGGTATATAATATCAATGCAATGTTTTTTTTTTTTTTTTTTTTTTTTTTTTGAAATATTATACTATTATATAAATTCGTGATTTTTCACGGAGAGGGGGAGGACTCGAACCCGCAACCTCGTAGTGCAGGTGTGAAAGGCTGGGACAGAGGTTTACCACCGGACTAACCTGGTCATCATCTCGTCTATATGCAATGTTAATTTCTTGTAAATTGATATCTAGTATGCTTTTCATTCATTAATTAAAGATTGAATGACTTATATATAATACAGTATCTAATTAGATTATGCATATTTAATTTTTGATATCAACATTAATTTGCATCATTAATGTTGGTCATAATTCACCTTATGCACCCAATTTTTTTTTTTTTTAACTATTAAAATATGAGTAATGCTATATTGCCCAAATTTGATGCTCAAATCTGGTGCTCAAATGATGTAGCAACACTCTAGTCCGTTCATTTAAATCATATAAATCTAATACAATTTAAATGAATGATCTAAAGTGTTGCCACATCATTTGGGCACCATATTTGGACACCAAATTTGGACAATATAACATTGCTCTTAAAATATTTCAAGATTGGAGGAGAGGCATAACTAGAACCTACAACTTTAAATATAGGTGCAAGGGGCACCCAAATTTTATTAATGACATACTTTAAGATTAATGTATAAACAAAGTTGACGAGATAAGGTTGATCCGGTGGTAAACCCCTAACACCTGTACCATGAGATTGTGGGTTCAAATAATCCAATCTCCCAAAAAAAATCTTGAATTTATGTAATAGTGTAATACTTAAAAATATATATATATATATATAAACAAAGTTATACTAAAATTAGTTAAATTAATAATATAACAATTAATTTAACATTGATTATTCACCAACCGAATAACTAATATAACGGTTAACTAAATAATAAATTAGCCCACATATTGGTTAACATTTGAAAAGTCGTTATAGATTCTAAATAACGAACGGTTTTTTGAAATAATAATATAATGATTATATTGTTAACAAATTTTGAAACTCAACTTAGTTTAATTAAAAGTTCATATTAAGTGTGACAAAATCATTGTATGATTTTTTTAGTCTCTTTCTTGTTTTATCATTTAATATCATCCATTGGATTTGATAATTACGAATAAATAAATAAAATATAAATAAGTAAAATAACATAAAAAAAAAAAAAAAAAAATTGTTTATATTACATTCCTTAAATCACTTTATATAAATTGATATTGGAACATTCAAAATGAATTAAAATATTGTCTAATCTTTTTTTTTTTTTTTTTTTTTTTTTGAGGGAAATACAGAATTACAAACGGCATTCAGCCGAAACAACAGAACCAATACAAGAGGGAAAATCCTCTAGCCAAAACAGATCCTCAACACAAGAGAGGCCGTTTTTAGCTAACAAATGGGCTACACGAAGTTAATCTTATTACAAATTTACCTAATAATCTCAAAACACCTATGTCCCAATAATAATAATAATAATAATAATATATCCTAGTTTGCTTACGAAAATATCCTCCAAACCCTCATTACCATTATACTCTACACTATATAATAATATTTTAATGATATTACTAGAGCAAATCCTACACAGAGAGGCGGCAGTCACTTTCTTGAGAAAATTGTTAAGAAAATTTTGTGAGTCCATTTCTGCTTCTGATAGCGGGGTACGTAGCTGCTGGATCTCTCTATTTTCGTGGTGGTGTGTAGCTTCCATTCTTGTCAGAGCCTCCATACAATTTGTAAGTTACAGTACGTGTCTGAAATTTGAAAATTATTTCTACGCTGACCACCTTTGTTTAGACGATATATATGATCTATATATCTCTCATAGTCTCATGCAATGCAAATGTATAATAGTTGCATACCGTCACCTTATGTATCACTGGTGCTCAATAAAATGTAAAGATATTTTTTATTTGGATGATTTGGACAGGTTTCGTGTGCGAGATTTGGCGCGAGAATACAAACGTGCGGAACCTTAGATTTTCAAATTTGATAATCGCTTTTATTATTGATTAAATCTAATAATCGCTACAAAAGTGATTATTAGTTATGATAATCAAGGGTCCCACAAAGTTCATGAAAAAAAAATGATGTTAATTTTCAGGCCTTAGGTCGAGCTTTGAGAGGCCCATTTCTCGGCAGGGCAACTCAGCCATTGACGATGAATTTCTCTATTTGCTGAATCTGAGCTTTTTTGTCATTTAGTAATAATTATTTTTTTTTCCTTATTTGTTTACTTTTTATGACTTTTTATTATTATTATACGAATTGATCTTTAACCGTGTGAAGTAATTGATTTCAAATGACTGGATGATGAAACAGGTTTTAGATAAACCTGGGTGTTTTAAAATGACAGTACCAAAGGTTCTTCGAATTTTGGTCAATGACAGCGACGCTACTGATTCATCAAGTGATGAAATTGAAGATCGTCCAGTGAAGAAGCAATATGTTAAAGTGATAAAGATCGAAGAAACTGGAGTTTCTCACAAAGAGGAAATTCAAATCACTAGACCATGGCCACCAATAATAAAAAAAGCTCGCACCAGATGGAGCAGCCAAAACTACCGTGGCGTGAGACAGAGGCCATGGGGGCATTGGTTACCTTGGTGTGAGACTGAGCTCCGAGACAAGTCTCAACAAGGTCGTCCTAAATACCTAGGTGTGAGACTGAAGCCATCGGGAAAATGGGCATCAGAGGTTCGTTCTAAAGAAATCCGGTGCTGGCTCGGTACTTTCGACACAGCTGAAGATGCTGCTCGTGCATATGACAGAGCAGCTATTCGCATCAAAGGACCAAAAGCTAAAACAAATTTTTTGAAACCGACGACTCAGTAAATACATTTATACAATTGTATATTTTGATTCAGCTTCAATGTAATAGACTATCATTAGGAATGAAGATGGCTTTGAGTTAGATAGAAACCTAAAATAATAATAATATTATTTTTTTTCTTACTTTTATTTATTTATTTGAAAATGATTAATCTTAAATGACCAACCCATCCTCACCCATTTCAATAACCAAAACAAAAGAGATTCATGGTAATGTGGGGTTTCGTTCATGTCTGATTGAGAGTAAGCTCGATTAGGTGTCTATTTAACTCTCATTGGTTTAAAAATGAGGCTATGTTACCTCTTAAGTCTTAACTGTTCGATCAAACCTGAATATGAGCACTTTAGCTACTTAATTATGTTTTCTATTTATGATCTACAAGGAAAGTATTGTTTTTTTTTTTTTGAACGGCAAGTTTTATTAAGCTAAGCGGCGAAAACTGTATTGAGAAAACAAGAGGCCCATTGAGCAAGCAAACAACAAAAAATGCGGCTAAGAACAACCCCCGAAACAAAAGAGAACAAAAAGACCGTGAACCTCTAACCAATCAAACCAGAATATATTACTCGTCTTATTGAGTATCCAGTTGAGTCATAATCGTGGAATAGCTTCGGATTTAATCACATATATATTTATTATTATACTAAGTTTTGCCCCAAACTTTTTGTTGGTAAAGATACAAAAATTATGCTCTTGATATGGTGGTAGATTATGCGTCAGATTTGGTGGTGTATTTTGAGGATATGAATTTATTTAATGAGTAATGGCAGTAATGCTATATTGTCCAAATTTAGTGTCTAAATCTGGTACCCAAATGATGTGGCAACAATATAGACCATTCATTTAAATTGTATTAGATTTGGTGGCGGATTATGTACTGGATTTTGTTGCGGATTTCAAGATATGAATTTATTTAATATTTCTTCAAATCTCCTTATAATTAAATACCATCAAAGTGCTGGATTTTATGACAGATTATGCATAGAATTTTGTGGCGGATTATGTACTGGATTTTCGGGATATTAATTTATTTAATATCTCTTCAAATCTCCTTATACATTGTTAAAAATTTCGACACAACTGAAGAAGCTGCGCGTGCGTATGACAGAGCAGCTATTCGTATTAATGGACCGGAAGCTAGAACAAATTTATTGAAACCGCCGCATCAGTAGAGAAGTTGTATAAATCGGAGTTGTGCATGTGCTCTCAGATTAAATTTCAATGATTTCAAATACATTTGTATATGTTAATTAATCGGAGTTATGATTCACTGGAAGAGGATCCTTACTCATACATTTTGTAAGCCTATAAATATGATCCCCTTGAAAGTGAATTTCTCTCTTTGTTTGGTTAAACCTGAATCTGATCTGAGTTTTTTCGCCACTTGATTAAACCGGATCATGCAGGTTTTTTTAATTTGATATAAACTATGGGGTTTTAAAATGAAGCAACCTACTTCATCTGTATCATCTCGAACTAATTACTCAGAACATCGAACTGTTACCCATAAGGTCCCGAAAGTTGTTCGAATTTCGCTCACTGACGGCAATGCTACTGATTCATCAAGTGATGAATTGAATATGATTATATGAAGATGCTTCCTCACACCAATTCGGGTGAAGAAGCACGTACGTACATTCATGAGATCAAGATTGAAGATGGAATTTCTATCGAAGACAGAATCACTGGACCAATTAATTACAAAACAAGAAGTCAGTAGGAGATCGAACTAGCTATAGCGGTTGCGTGAGACAGAGGCCGTGGGGGAAATGGGTAGCAGAGATTCAAGACAAGTTACGAAAACGGTTCTGGTTCGGGACTTTCAACACTGCTGAAGAGGCTGCTCGTGAATAAGACAGAGCAGCTATTCGCATTCATGGACCAGATGAGAAAACAAATTTCATGAAACCTCCGGAGAGAAACAATGTGCAGCCTGCCTCGGTAGAGAAGTGCATGCCTTCATTTGATCCCACCTATTCTGTAAGTTTTTTTTTTTTTTGTTTGAAATTAGGGGTGTCTTATTATGATTATCATACAATCCACAACACTTTTCACGAAAAATTCACATACAATCTCTCTGTCTCTCTAGCTATATTGTTTGTAAAACATTTTTTTTTCTTTGTCTTATTGTATATGATTATCGTATAATCCGCAACACTTTCACAATAACATACATATAGTTTTTCTTTTTAATTTTCAGTTTTTAAAATATTATTAATAGATATAACGATATTATTGTCATTCTATTAAAACAGTAACAATATTGTGGACATTCCAAAGGTAATGGGTTAACTTCTCCGATAACCGGTTTTCAAAAGCAACTCCCAATCAAATTCTCAAAAGCTGATTATTTGTGAAGCAAATTATGGCTATGTTTGGGATTGCTTTGCTTTTAAAAAAATCTACTTATAGCTTAACTTTAGAAATAATTAGCTTAACAAATAAGTGTGTAGGTGTTTGGTAAACTAAATTTTAAAATTGCTTTGCTTTTAAAAAGGTGGAATATTTATTTGATGAAATGACAAAAATAGACATCATTTTAATGTGTTTGTACTAACACTGTTAAGCAATTTTGGGCTTTTCAAATAGCTTTGGGGGAATGGACTCATTGCAGACCAGAGGCCCAAATCATACCCGACCCGTGACTTTGACCCGATTTGCTTGAAACCCTACCCATCACCGCCCCATGCCTAACTGCTACTCGTTCAACTTCGTACAGGCCCGTCAGAAGTGGACCGATCCACCACATCTCCTTTGTTCAGTCCACAGTCGAACCAGTGACGCTCTTCACCAAGAACTCGAACCCGCCGCTATTAGATGCGAGGATGGTCAGTCGCACGAAAGCCAGTCGAACCGCCGGAGCTTATGGTGTCTTGTCGCACGGAGGCAGCGGCTGCGTAGGTGGTGATCGGGGAAGGATCTCCTCCGGCCTCCAATTCCGGTGGTGGCCACCAATCCCGATCAATTCTTTTTTTTTCTTTATAATTTTACTTTTTTAGTTTTTTTATTATATTATTAAATATAAGGGTATTATTGTCTTTCTATTTAAATAGTGAGGGTATTATTGACATTGCACAACAATAAGCTAGCTTCTGCTTTCCAAAAGCACTCCCTTACCAACTTCTCAAAAGTTGATTATTTAATGAGCAAATTGTAAAATAAGTTGCTTTTGAGAAGTTTACCAAACACCTATTTACTTAAAACTTGAGAAATAATCACTTATTTCTCAAATAAAAGCAATCTCAAACATAGCCTATGAAATAAGTATTAATTTGCTCAAAACTTATAAAAATTTCAGCAGATTATGCGCTGGATTTTGCGGCGGATTTTCGAGATATGAATTTATTTAATATCACTACAAATCTCCTTATAAATACCCACCAAATGCTACAGAATCGTACACATTTGATAAAAACTTGTTTTCCAAGTTGTGATATGGTATTTCAGTTAAAATTAAATTATGGTTGCAGTTGTTGAAAGAGAAGACAAGGTAGAGAAAATGATGAATTAAGATCCCAAGGAAGAGAATCGAGCTAGAGAGGAAGATGATGATAATAGAGAAAATTAAATTTGCTTATATCGGATCAATAACTTACCAGAAATGAAGATGAAGATGAAGATCCTTCCTCATACCTAATTCAGGTGAAGAAGCACCAATGATGTTTCAAGGAAATTAAAGTGACCTGTGAAAATGGAACTTCTATTGAAAACGGATTCGCTGGGCAAACAAAACAAGAAGCCAGTAGCAAATTTAGCGGTCCTAACTCCTAACCTTGGGAAAATGGGCAGCAGAGATCCAATCTCAAGGAACCTAGCACTGGCTCGGGACCTTCAACACTGCTGAAGAGGCTGCGAAAGCTAGACAAATTGATCACCCAAGTAGATTTATTATTATTATTTGAAATATTATTATTATCTGGTTTTTTAATAATATTATTTTCCTTTCAAAAAGAGAAAATAACTACAATAATAAAAAAAAAATTGTTTATATTACATCCCTTAAATTATTTTATTACAAAACATTAAAAATAAATTAAAATACTGTCTGCATTAATTGTTAATCTTATTAAAAATTTATCTAGTAAGCTCCAAATCCTATGTCCCTATAATAATATCCTATAATCTATATGTAAATTGAAAACAAAAACCAGAAAATTGTTTTATAAGTTGAATTAAATAGTTCTTAGATTTAAATAAAATAAAAAATAAAAGTGATGGTCCAGTTAGGGCCAGCCCATTGGACCATATTGGGCCCAAGAGGCACCGGCCTGTTGTCCTTCCACTGCCGAGAGCGGGAGGTAGTCGCTGCTCTGTGAAACCAGCCTCACGCTGTGCCCTCCACTTTAGAAACCATGAACCTCTAGCCTTCGCTAAAGGCCCACGGCCCAACTCTTGGCTTGGAACGGGCAAGCCAGTATGTTACCACACTGAGCCCGATCCATTGGACATGACCCATTGTCCCACCACCTTAATGCCCCCACTTGGGTCACAAGCCCTCGTGACTGAGCTCGGCGATACATGGACGGCTTTGACAAGCTTATGTAGACTTGAAACCTTTTATTTTCAAGCGATGTGGGATATAGAGTCTTTCCTGGTCTTCTGAATTATTTCACTAACTCATACGATATAGGCTCTGAGCCTGTGACAATGTTTTCAGGGTATCAATCGGATAAAATTAGAGGAAAAAAAAGAGGTTAAATATCAATGCAATAAGCTTAATTGTTTATAGCATATTAGCATTGATCATCGGTTAATTGCCTTGGGGGTTTTGATAGTTTGTTGGTTTTGCTATCTTATCAATCTTACATCAGACAATCTTTATCTATTTTCTTTTATTATATATCATATACGGTACAATTATTCAAACCGTAATCTTATAGTATAAATGAACATCTTTTACCACCGACTACCGATACACATTTGGTGGTGTTTATCTTTATCTGTTTTGATGCTATAAACATAGCCAAACTTTATTCTTGAGTTATACTAAAATCAACTAAACTAACAATGTGATGCAATTAACCTATTATTAACAACGTAATGCAATTAACTTATTATTGACAAATGACAATCCACTCATAATAAATTAAAATAACCGGCCAATATGGGCATAACTCAGCTGGTAGATGGACAAGCTTGAGGTTTGGACAAATGACTCCAAGGTCAGCGGCTCGAATCCTACCAATGGTGAAAACTTTAAAAATATATATATGATCATTGATTAATAGATATTGCAAAAAAATTAAAAATTAAAAATTAAAATAACCGGTGGTCGAAGGCAATAGCTAGTGATAACCACATTTATTGACGAAGTTATCTCAAGTTCAAATCTTTATCCCGGTCCAATATAAAAAATAAATTAATTAAAATAATTAATATAACAGTCAATTGAATAATAAAATAGCATGTATCTACCGACATTTAAAAATTGTTATATTTTTTCATAGAAGATTCAGTGATCCATTTTTGTGCGTGTCTTAACTTATTCCAACAATGTAAAAATTGAAAGCTAATTCCCTGGATATCATGGAACATGTTCATCGCTTGTAAAACCTAAGTAAATTTTTTTTGTAACCTTATCTAATTAATATATGAAAAATTAAGACAATACTGTTTTTTTTTTTTTCCTTTAATTTTTTTTAAAGTCAGTACCTTGTCATTTTGTGTCTTCCTTCAATCTGCTTGTAAAACCCACAAAATTTATTGACAGCAATTTGAATAGCCAACCAACGATGCTCTAGCCCATTTTGGTCGCGATCAAAAATGATCATCCCCTTATTTTCACGATAGTAAGCATTTATTTTACTCCAAAATGATGTTTTTTTTTTTTTTTTTTGCAAAGTGTCTTGCACCGGATCCATGCTAGTGTTGAGCCAAGCAAATACAAGTAATTTAGGTGGCGTCCTGCAGCGCGTTTTCAGCCTGTTTTCGTTTTTATTTTCCAAAAACGATTTCGAATTCGCGTCCTGTAAACCGTTTTTCATTTTATTTTCGAAATACAAAAACAAAATGAAAAACAAAAACAGTGTTAAAAGTGGAAGTTTTGAAAAACAAAAAAAAGTTGTTTTTGTTTTTGTTTTTGTTTTTCATTTCAAATGGGTCCCATATCTTTAATATATATTTTATTTTAATAAAAAAGAATTCTTTTTTTTTCCAGACCCATCAGATCAGCCTCCTCCATCTTCTCTCTCCTCCTCCATCTTCTTCTTCTTTCTCTTCTTCTTCTTCTTCTTCTTCTTCTTCTTCCTCTTCTTCTTCTTCTTCTTCTGCTGCCGCTCGCCACTGCTGCTGCCGCCGATTGTCGATCGCCGCTACTGCTACCGCCGGTCGTCGCTCGCCGCAGGTGTTGCCGTCGGTCGCCGGTCGCCGGCTGCCGTCTTCTTCTTCTTCTTCTTCTTCTTCCTCTTCTTCTTCCTCCGCTGCCGCAGTCTTCTTCTTCTTCTTCCTCTTCTTCTTCTTCTTCCTCTTCCTCCTCCACTCGCCGCCGATCTGCTACCTCTCGCCGTCGCCGTCGCCGATCTGGTCTTCCTCTTCAGCTGGTCTTCTTCTTCTTCCTCCTCTTCTTCTTCCTCTTCCTCTTCCTCTTCAACTGGAAGTCTGGAAAGTTTTGTTTAAATTTAATAATTACATTTAAAAAAAAAAATTGGTTAATTATTTAATCAATTTGTTAATTGTTATAATATTAAATTTCAATTTTCGAAAGTTTTCGACTATCCTACCGGACGCGTTTTTTCCGTTTTTATTTTCAAAATACGGAATCCAGTAAATGCTACCAGACGCGTATTCGGAATTCAAAAACAAAACCAAAAACACTGTTTTCGTTTTCATTTTTATTTTCGAAAAACAAAAACAAAAAACGGCTTACAGGACGGGCCCTTAGTGTCTGTCCTGTAGGCTGTTTTCAGCCTGTTTTCGTTTTTGTTTTTCAAAAATGATTTCTAATTCGCGTCCGGTAACCGTTTTTCATTTTATTTTCAAAATTCAAAAACAAAATGAAAAACAAAATCAATGTTAGAAGTGAAAATTTTGAAAAACAAAAAAAAAGTTGTTTTTCTTAAATTTGTTTTTGTTTTTCATGGAAGTGGGTCCCATATCATTATTAATATTTTTTTTTTTTCCTTTTTCTCACCCACTAGACCTGATCTTCTTCTTCCTCAACTCATCTTCTTCCTTCCTTCGTCCATAAATCCATCTAGATCATCTTCATCTTCTTTCTTTCTTCTTCTTTTTCTTCTTTCTTCTCGACCTGGTCTTCTTCTTCAGCTCGCCGCCACCGTCAATCTGGTCTTCTTCACCATCACTGATCAGCTGGCCTTCTTCTTCTTGGCCGCCGCTGATCTACTCTTCTTCAGCTCCTCCTTGTCGTCTTCTTCGCTGGTGGCCGTCGTCTTCTTCAGCTGGTCGTTGTCTTCTTCAGCTTGCCGCCGATCTGGTCTTCTTCGGTTGATGCGCAATTTCCATGGTCTCTTTCCCAAACTCAATCCAACAATACTAATGAAAACTAATCAATTTAATCAATCTAGCAATACATTTTGTTTATTGGTTAATTATTTAATCAATTTGTTTATAATTTTTATCATATTAAACAAAATGTAAAAATTGAAATTTCAATTTTCGATATTTTTCAATTTAGCCTACCAGACGTGTTTTTCCCGTTTTTATTTTCAAAATACGGATTCTAGTAAATGCTACCAGACGCGTATTCGAAATTAAAAAACATTATTTTCATTTTCATTTTTCTTTTCGAAAAACAAAAACAAAAAACGGCTTGCAGGACGGGCCCTTATTTTCTTCCATCTTGTATTTTCCTTGTTGCTTTGCTTTTTTTTTTTGGTATATTTTGAACGAGATTGTCTTCCGTAGGTATGGTGATTGAGGCGAATACTCACCATTTTGATCAATAATTGAATATTGACTATTGAGTAAATTGGTATATGTATCACCATTATCCTCCATCTACACCAAATGGAAAACCTTAGATGAAGTGTGAAATTTTACAGTGAGGAATAACCGATTTATAGTGAAAAAAAAAAAAAGAGTTGTTGGTAATTAAAAAATAAATAAAAATTACTCATGGGATGATAAAATAGCTATTGGGATTTAAACGTTAAATATTTAGTGTTTTTTAAAAAATAAAATAAATTTCAATATATGAAGCCCACTTAAAAGGGGCTTCACCTTAACTGAGGAAGTGAGCTCCACCAATACACATTTAATGGAGTCTTTAAGGGACCTAAAATACAGCTTCTCCTTTAATTAAGTTAAAGGAGACTGTTGGAGATGCAAGATGCAAAAAAGCAGTTCCTCTCTTAATTAAGTTAAAGGAGATCTTAAGTTGAGGGGGATCTTAAGGGAGACCGTTGGAGATGGTCTAAGTGTATGTTTGATATGACTTTTGAAATGATCAAAAGCGCTTTTATAATGCCAGAAGCTATTTTGAAGTTTTTTTTAGTTGTTTGGCAAAACTCAAAACAGTTTTTTTAATATATGAATTGTTTTAATTACCCTTTAAAAAAATCATTTTATGTCTATTTGGAGAAACCCCTCTAAGAAGCTTTTTTTGAGCTTTTTTAAAATATATGAATTATCTCAACTACCCTTTATAAATTTTAGATATTCCACCATAACTTTTTCATTATAAATACATTGTCAATACCTTTTTTTTTGTAATTCACTTAACCAAAAGCTATTTCTAAAATTACATTGTCAACACCTTTTTTATAATTTACACAACCAAAAATTGATTTTGTTTTTTTTTTTTTTTTTTAGAAGCCCTACTCATTCATTAGAAAATGTACTACAAAAAGATCTACTCTAGAAACTCAAATTGAAAAGTCATACCAAGCACGGTCTAAAGAGCTTTTAAGAGACCTCTTGAAGATGTAAAAAAGCAATTCCTTCCTTGATTAAGCTAAAGGGGACTCTTAGGGAAACCATTGGAGATGTTCTAAGAGTACGTTTGGGAGAGTTTCTCAAGTAGATCTTTTTGCAGTAGATATTTTAAAGGTAGAACTTTTAAATAAAAGTCGTTGGTCGTTTGGTTGTCAATTAAAAAAGAGCTTTTTTAATGATAGAATTACCAAAATACTCTAGCAAATATTAAATTATAGGATTATATTGGATATTTTAGTGTTATTAAAAAAAAACTCCAAAAGATCTACTTGGAAAAACTTTAAATTTGGGCTTCTCCAAGTAGACGTAAAACAACTTTTTTAATCATCTAAAAGCTCTATTGGGTGACAATCAAATGATACAAAAAAAATTGAAAAGAGCTCTTTTAGTCAGTAGACAAGCTCTCCCAAACAAACACTAAGAGTACGTTTGGGAGAGTTTCTTAAGTAAATCTTTTTACAATAGATCTTTTAGAAATAGATTTTTAGATGTAGAGCTTTTAAATAAAAGTTGTTGGTCGTTTGGTTGTCAATTAAAAAAAAATAAAAAATTTAATGATAAAATTACCAAAATACTCTAGTAGATATTAAATTATAAGGTTAGATTGGAGATTTTAATGTTATTAAAAAAACTTCAAAAGATCTACTTGAAAAAGCTTTAAATTTGGGCTTCTCCAAGTAGATGTAAAATAGTTTTTTTAATCGTCTAAAAGCTCTACTAAATGACAACCAAATAATCCAAAAAAAATTGAAAAGAGAAAAAAGCTCTTTTAACCGGCATACAACCTCTCCCAAACGGACACTAATACTATTTAATCAGATAAAGACTAAACAGAGTAGTACTGTTGTCCTTCTCTCTGACCATCTTCAACGAAGCCACTGATTTTTTTCTCCGTATCTATAAATTTCAAATTTCAGTTTTCAATCTATCAACCCTTTCAACATATTCATATATAAACAATCTCTTTTCACATGAAAATGAAATGGGTGTGATGATGAGGCAGCTGCGATTATAGTTTTTGTGAAGTCAAATGACCGGAAGACGATAAACATCTGCTTCTGACGGCGGAGTAGCTGCTGGGTCTCTGTGAAAATGGTGGGTTTCTCTCTGATTTCATCCTTTCATGCCTGAGCCTCCATATAATCCGAGCTATTTTGTAAGTTATTTAAAAATTATATTTACGATTGTTCTTAATTTTGCAAGTTATGGATTTAATATGCTTCGCATTTGTTCACTGATATGATGATATATCTCATGTAAATCGAAATTCTTTTAATATTTCTATTGGATGCTGTGTTTTTCATGAAATTTCTTCAAGATTGAATAAGTTCAACACATGCAAGCTTAACAGGCTCTTCACAACACTGTACAAAAATACATGAGCAACATAGAAGATTATTATAGGACAATAATTGAAAGTACATAAGTTTAATAGTTGCATCTCGTCACCATTTCAGTAGTGCTCAATAGAAATGAAAAGACATTTTATTCTGAAGATGTTAGTTAGTTTCAAGCGCGGGTTACCGCACGTTTTATCGCTTGGGATACTAGATTATTAGATTATCAAACCTGATAATTGCTATAAAATTGATTATAGGTTTGATAATCAGGAATCCCGAACTTGATTATCCCGAACTTGATTATCAAAAGATGTATAAAACCCTGGTAATTAGTGTAGTGACCAGAATTCAAAACCTTTGCTCACTATACATGAACCAAAGGCCATGCCCGACTTAGTTCTTTAAAAGATATGCCTAGGTAACGGAAAGATCGAAAAGCACCGTATTCAGCATGATTTTCCTTTTCTTTCTTTTTTTCTACTGTTAGTTTACTTCCTTGTAGATTTAGCCAGTACTTTATTAGTATTCAAGATAGAGTTTGGATAATACTCTACTAATAAATATTTCGACGCAAAATAACAATGATAACTAAATTAACCAATAGTTTAACCGGAAAATTCATGGCAATATATTACCAACGACCCTCTTCAAACCCTTATTAGAAGCAAGATTAGGCCTCAAGGCTCTTGTCTGTTGTAAAACAACAAATGACCTCACCACCTAAGCAATCTGACATCAACAAATCACACACATTTGCTGCAGGCCAAAACATGTGACATATATTACCTCAACATTACTCGTAAACTTATGCGCAATACGTACACAATCCAAGATTTCTCATAACTGCATTAATCAATTAATGAACTGCAGGAGTACCTGGTGGCACTTGCATATAACTTGTGAGTAGATGTGTCAACCTGAGATGATCAACCTCATGTTGAATGTTGTGGGCACAGTAAAAAATGTGTAATGATTCATAATCAAACCGAGTTATAGCACAAAAAAAAAAAAAATTGCATGAAGGACACAGCATCTAGTAGAAATGTTATAGGATTTCGATTTACAGTAGACAGTTCATATGAGCTATTTTCTAATATTCACATACTGTGTTATTATGATTCCACCATTCATTTTTACATACAATTTCTCTCTTTCTTTGTCTCCCTGTATATTATTTGTAAAATCATGAATGAGGCTGTGATGATTGATTCTGGAAAAGTCCAACAAATCAGACGGTGGGAAACATTTGCTTCACATGGCGGGGTAGCTACAAACAAGTTGCTGCAGCCATGGTGGAGTGAGGTTTCGATCTTTTCTGATAGAAGACGAATATGAGCCTCAGATTTTGTCCGAGCAATAATAGTAAGCTCAGGTGTTTATATAACTCTGACTAGTTTAAGAATGAGGCTTTGTTCTCAGACTGCTATTTTGTTTGCTCTCTGATCGAAACAGAGCTGGTGATTTCTTCATTTTTACGTCAATATGAACCGCCCTTCCCTATCTCTCTCCTTTGAACAATATTCATCATGATCATCATCTTCTTCTTCTTCTTCTTCTTCTTCTTCCAAATTGAATGTTACAAGGCTGTGATGATGTTTTCAGGCTTTAGGTCGAGCTTTGAGTAGCCCATTTTTTGGCAGGGCAACCTGGAGATATCTCTTTGTTGCAGCCATTGACGGTGAATATCTCTCTTTGTTTGATTAAACCTGAATCTGAGCCTTTGTGCCACTTAATTATGTTTTTTTATTATGATTTACATCTGTTCATTTTTTTTTTCCTTGTTTGTTTACTTTTTATGACTTCTTTTATTACTAAATGCTCCTTAACCGTGAAGTAATTGATTTCAAATGACTGGATGAAGCAGGTTTTTGAATTTCAGATTAACTAAGGTCTTTGAAAATGACCCAACCCACTTCATCTGAATCATCCGAATCATCTCGAACCAAATACTCGGAACATCGAACCAAATACTCAGAACATCGAACCATTACCACTAAGGTCGTGAAATCATCTAGCTTTCAGATGACATCAAAAGTTGTTCGAATTTCACTCACTGACAGCAATGCTACTGATAGCGACTCATCAAGCGATGAAAATGAAGGTCTTTGTCGCTCATTGCCGTCCTCACACCCAATTAGGGTGAAGAAGCACATTAACGAGATTAAGATCGAAGATGGTTCAAGAAACCCGACCAGTGAAAATGGAACTTCTAACGAAGACATTACCACTAGGACAGCAATCCAAGAAGCCAGTAGCAAATCTAACTGTCGTAAATACCGTGGCGTGAGACAGAGGCCATGGGGGAGTTGGGTAGCAGAGATCCGAGACAGGTCTCGACGAACCCGGATCTGGCTTGGGACTTTCGACACAGCTGAAGAGGCTGCTCATGAATATGACAGAGCATCTATTCGCATTAATGGACCCAATGCTATAACAAATTTCACGAAACCTCCGGAGACAAATAAACCTCCGGAGACAAACAATTTGCCTCCAGAGACAAACAATGCAGAGACAACCAATGTGCCTCCGGAAACAAACAATGCAGAGACAAACAATGTGCCACTGCCTCAGTAGAGAAGTACTATGGCACTGCTGGAAATTGATGTTGTGACGCTTTCAGATCTGTGATCAGTGATCACCCACATCTGCTCTCAGATTACAGGCCAGTGTTTTTTGTTTTTCTTTTTTTGTTGAAAATACAGGCCAGTGTTTTGAAATAACATTTATACAGACAGCTCAGAAACTGTAGTTCTGGGAGATGTTAAATTCAAAAGCCAAACTAGAATAGCCACGGCTAAGAAATTGCCATATTTTGATTCAACATCAATGTAATTGCCGTAGGAATGAAGATGGATGCGATGAGCTAGAAAACTTATAATAAAGTACGGAGAAGTTCCATTTTCACTGGTCAGTTTGAAGGTTATTCTATTTGGTGATGGATGATGATATTCTCTGTTGTTTCTAATATCAGTTTATACAACCAATTCCTGGTTTCCTGTGAATTGCCTCTGCTTCCTGTTCTGAAATTGTTTGTCTTTAGACTATAATGTTTGAATCTGATTTGGTATTCTTTGGACTTCAAAAAGAAAGCAAATCTTTGTGTAATCTCTTTTCATTGAGTAGTCCTAAGCATCCAATTTTGTATCCTATCCCAACTTTTTAAAGTAAATTTGAGCCCAACCCACTGGAATTAAAGCCCCCACTTAGGTGACAAACCCGAGTGACTGAGCTTGGCGTGGGATACGGATACCTAAAAGTCTCTGACAAGTTTGTAAATAGTGAAACTGATTCCTCGCTCTCCTGGCTCTCTCACCAACGAGCTCTGATTGGGTGGTTGAGACGGTCCATTTTTTGAGAGTTGTTGCAGTTTTTTCTCTCTTCTATCTCTGTATCTTTTTTCATATGGAAAAAAAAATGACATTGATGGCAGGGTAACTGTGACAGTGAAAATGGTGGGTGGGTTTCTCTCGGATTTCACTTGCACAACTTGCTTTTGCAGCCATCGTGATGTGGGGTTTCGTTCTTGTTTGAGCCTCCATATGCTCCCAGCTATTTTGTGAGTTATTTACTGATTATTCCAATTTTTGTATGTTAACGATTTTCTTTAGGGTTCAAATACTGTGTTGCCATGATTATCTGATTCACAGAACTTTCCACATGAACATGCATACAATCTCTGTATATGTTTTTTTTGTAGAAAAATGGGTGTCATGAGGCCGTGATTATAATTTTTGTAAGGTCAAGAAAATCAGATGGTGTGGAAACATTTGCTTTCACATGGCGGGGCAGCAAAAAAAAAAAAAAAAATGTTGTTGCAGCCATGGTGGAGTGATGTTTCGATCATGGTCTGATAGAAGACTGATATGAGCCTCCCATGTATTCCCAGCAATAGTAAGAATGAGACTCTGTTCTCAGAGTGATGATTCATGGTATGTTTCTTCTCTGATCGAAGCGGATGTCAATGATTTCTCCATTTTTTATGAACGAAATGATCCGCCTTTTCTCTCGCTCTCTCTCGCTCACTTGTTTCAACATTATTACAAAAATAATCACAATAATAATCTTCTTCTTCTTCTTCTTCCTTCTCCAAACTGAATGCTGTGAGGCTGTGATGATATTTTTGAGGCTTTAGGTCGAGCTTTGAGAGAGGCCCGTTTCTTGGCTGGGCAACCTGGAGATATCTCTGTGTTGCAGCCATTATTGTCGGTGAATTTCTCTCTTTGTTTGATCAAACCTTAATCTGAGCCATTTTCGCCCACTCAATTATGTTTTGTATTTCTTTCTTCTTGTTTTTTAGTTTTTATGATTTCGTATATTACTAAATGCAGCATTTGATTTCAAATGGCCAGATGAAGCAGGTTTACTAATTTCAGATACATTTTGGTCTTTTTAAAATGATTCAACCCACTTCATATCGGACCATCTAGCTTTCAGATGATATCAGAAGTTGTTCGAATTTCGCTCACCGAAGGTGATGCCGCTTATACGTCAAGCAATGAAGAGGAAGATTTATGTGACTGGTCATTGTCCTCACACAGTCACACACCCAATTATGGTGAATAAGCACATCAGTGAAATCAAAATCAAAGATGGTTCAAGAAAACTGACTGGTGAAAATGAAGAACGGCTCTCACCATCTTTCCCCGTCTTCAAGATTAAATGTAATGAATATGTGATGATGCTTTCAGGCTTTCGGTCAAGCGCTGTGAGGCGTGTTTCTTGGCAAGGCAACCTGGAGACTCCTCTGTGTTTTCTCATAGTATGAGCAAAAATCCTGAATCTGAGCTACTAAATTATGTTTTTAACTCCAAAGACTAGATTCCTATGAGATAAGTTATCCTTCTATTTTGCTAATCAAGTTCTTGTTTCATTTTGAACAATGACTAATTGCTGCAAGGATTACTGGAATTATAAAAGTTAATGCTTTTAAAGTGAAACTTTGAATTCTTGTATTGGAGGAACATGAGTCGAACATGTACTACTTGTAGCCGTGTAGATGTGAAGGTATATCATTTGATTAATCTCATCTCATCCCACGCTTATTACAAGATAATCCCCCACATTAACTGGAATTTGAGTTTCTGAACATGTGAATTACTAGTGACATTTCTTGGATAGACTCCCTAGATTAGAGGTGGGGGTTTAATGGATTGGTTTATTTTTCAATATAACCGATAAAGTTCGGTTTATGAAAATATGAACCGATTCAATAAAATTTATAAACGTCAACCGATTAAAAACCAACCGAATTGGACTGGTTCGGTTCGATTCGGTTTTGGTCATATTGGACCAAATTCATGGGCTTTAATTATTACACATATTTTCATATTTTAATCCTTTTAGATCTTTGACCAAATTAAATTATGAGTTTGAACAAATTGAAAATACTAGTTTAAAATAATATTTAGTAAAAAAAACCAAAGAAAGAAAATATGTTTTGACACTTTCATAGAAAAAATATGTTCAATAATCACAGTAACATTTTAAATTAAATTTTAACAAAAGGAAAAAAAAAATTAAGTTGATTAAATAAAAATGAAAAAAATGATGGTTCTACTGAGCCAACTCATTGAGCCGTAATGGGCCCAAGTAGCACCGGCCTGTTATCCTTCCACTGCCAAGAGCGGGGGGTGAACGCTGCTCTGTGAAACCAGCCTCACGCGGTGCCCCCACCTCTAAGGACCGTGAGCCTCCAGCCTTCGCCGAAGACCCAAGGCCCAACTCCTGGCTTGGAACGGGCAAGCCAGATAATAACCACATAGAAGCCCGGCCCTCAGGAGCTGGCCCAACGTCCCACCACTCTAATGCCCCCACTTGGGTCACAGGCTCGCGTTACTGAGCTCGGCGATTAATAATGTGTCTCCATAGATTTATAAGCAATCAAAATAGCTGTTTCCATCCGATGTGGGATTGTGTCTTTCCTTCTTTCACTCCATTCGAGGTCTATGTTGGGTGGTTTTGAAAATCAATTGCTCACGAGATCAATGGAAAAGTTAATAATGTTTTGAGGCTATCGAGATCTGGATTAAAATAATAAAACAGCTCTGATTGGGTGGCTTTCAAAATCACTTTAGTAGTCACTAGAATGATATATAGAAACCTGGCCTACGTTGGTTTCATGATTGAAAATCCATTTTTTCTTTCAGCATTTGAGTGAAACCTCTCCTATCGTTGAATACTTCACAAGAGAAACTTGCTTTATAAGCTTAATCAACCAACCGTGGACCTAATTTTTTTTTTTTTTTTATATGTATAACCATTACCGGGACCGGTGAGAATAGGCTCTACAAGAGCAGTCCGGAATACTACTCCCAGTATTGGAAAGAGGATACAGGTGGAATACAATTACTCTCACAACTGGAGAGAGGAATGCTCCTAGAACCGGGAGAGGGCTACCCACACTTGGGATTTAAAGGCCAAGGTGGGACAAAGAATATATATACAATATATGCACACACACCATGACGTTGAACCGTGGTGGTAGAGGCTCCCAAAGAGCGTCCAACCACATTGGCAAGAGACTGTGTGTACCGTGGACCTATTAAAATGTATTATAAATTTATAACTCCTCTAATTGGGATTCTAAGTTATTTAGTTAAGAAAGAACTTGGTATGAGGTTTGAGAAACCACTCTGCCTTTTGGATTTGTTTCTTTTCATATTTGCCAATTTTCAACCGTAGATCACATAGTAGTGTAAGTGGCCAAGTGAATAATGAGAAGCAGGAGCAACAGAACAAGTCTCAGAGCCAGATTTCAGCAAAAATTTCCACTTATTCGGTTTTGATTCAAAAATGATTGAGAAGAAAGAACAGAAATTCTGTGATACCAATGGAGAGCTAAACTTTGGATTATCAAACAAATTACATTTAAGAAATACCGTTAAGAGTTCTCTCCACTAGATCTCGAAACAAAAAAAAAAAGGTTTAAAAAAAAAAAAAAAACTAAAGGTTTTCCCTGCGTAATTGACAACTACGAAGAATGTGTGAACATATACAAGGTTAACAAGCATTGCAACTAGTAGAATGCAGACTCAGATACTGGAGGAGCTACTTATATAAGACACAACGACAGTTATGTCGTCAAGTTTGCCACCATAATAGCGGAAACCAGCATCTTGAGCAGCAGTTGAAAATGGAGTTTGTCTGTTCTTATCTAGAGCTCGCTGACGTGCCAAAGCTGCTATCTTTTGAGCTGTCACTTGGGGTCCTAAGCCTGCTCTTACCGCATGAGTAACAACAGCAGTAACCTCATTATTATATAAGTTGTCAAACAAACCATCTGTTCCGGCAACAATGACATCACCCGGAGCAACAGGAATTGTGAAAACCTAAGAACATTGATCACAGAAAAATATGGTTAACTATGTCCCATTTACTGTAGTTATTAATGAAAGATTTTATTTATTCTAACCAAGAGCTCAGTGGGAAAACATTCGAAAGAAAATTGTAGTCTAACCATGCAGTGATGAAAAATGGATATAGGAATATATATATTTAAATATATATTTGGCTGTCGAACGTTCCAAGAATATTAATAATATTTTCACTCTTTAAGCTCAGGACAAACAAAATATTCAGTTGTAATGGATTCATTCACTTTCTCCATGCACTCTAAATTTCAAACAGATGAAAGTGGAACGCAAAACTGTATTTTTCCATTGTAAAGCATCATAAACACATATAAGCAGGAAAATGTCCAATTATCAACTATACTTGTTAACTGTATCAAGTAAAAAATAAAACACAATGCAAACAACCAATTATTTGAGATTGGCAGATGTATAAACTCAATTTGGATAAGAGTATGTTACATATAAAAAGCAACAGTGAGAATACTTTTGCAGAAATGTACATATCATAATTAGTGTAAGCCTGTGAGGTATCTGTGTATTAACTGACCTGACCAGAGCTGGGTAGATCGCCGGTATCGCCACTTTCCAGTTGATATGTAAAATTGAAGCCATGTTGCTGCACTGGGGATTGAAAGACAGTGCATCCATCCCGAACAACGATGAATCCACTATCCCCCAGATTAATTGCATGTATTCCCTGTTCGAAAAGGCAATTATTGAGAAATGCAATCGTCGATGAGGACTGAAAAAACTTTGATATTCTATCATGTAAACCATATTTTTAACTCATGTAACCTATCAAGGCAATGTTCCAATAGCTATAGTTAGGACAGGACAGGTATTACTAATCAGTGAAATGAAATAACAAAAAACCTTGCTTGTAAGGGCAATGATGCAGGCTGTTGATGAACCCTTGGCTTTGGTGAATGAGTGGGCCTTCTCCAATACCCTGGCAGGATCAACGTGACCCTTGGGCTCCTCCTGAATTGCTGCTACTGAATGAGACATAAGTTCACGGGAAAATAAACCTGCATCAACACCAACATCCGCCCACCCACCAACACCATCTGCTAAACCGATGGCTTGCTCATCTGCACAAATAAAGTGAGCATCTTCTCCACCTGTTTCTTCTTTAGCAGGATGTGGCAGGTAGCATGAACCCGAAAGTAGCTTCAAGGTTCTCTCTCCCAAAATAGCTCTGAAGTAAACACCAAGCTGATAAATTAGCATTACGAGAGGGAGTGCTAAAAAGTAAAAACTTAAAAGACAATGTTCTAGAGAAACAGACCCACTAGCTCAAGTGCTAAGTTCTGACAAGCCTATTTCTACAGTTAACCTTTTGAGTAAGTCTACTTTTACAATGACTAAACACCAAATAATGTTTCTTGCAAAGGTTCAAAAAAATAATTAATTAGATAAAGTTTAAGAAGAGCAGAAAAGGAGGCATGCTATAAGCAAACATAACAAAATTATACAGAAGATGAGAGCACATACTGGTCAGATGCAGCAGTGGTATTTCCAAGTTCATCATGAGAACTTCCGTCAAATGACACATCCTGAGCAGCCCCAGCAGAGAAACACACAGAAGACGAGGTGTGAATATTCTTCAACCATGGCCCAAGGAGAGCATTCGAGCTGAAATTCCTTCTCACAGAATCAAATATAAAATACCCACCACAAATCCCGTTATTTGGGGATTCCTTCTTTCTCAAACTCATGCTAGCTTTCCTGCAACTGCTCCGACTTCTATCATTGAAATAAACACCAGTAGGTTTCTTGAAGTCTAAACCATTACCACAACCCGTAACAAAATCATCCACGTGGACATCACCAAAAACAGCTTTGGTACCAGAAGCAGCCATGGAATTCCTCCTACACGGGACGCTTAGATTAAACTGAGTGGTCTCAGATAACAACCGAATTGAATACGGTAAAAACTCAGACAACCCAGAATTCCTAAACAAAAGGTTTCCTTGTCCAAGTTGTAAACTTTTCGAATTACAAAAGCCAACCACTCTCCGAAAACCAGAACAGACAGTAGGGTTCAATTTTGTTAGAGCACCAGCTGGCATTTTACCTCCTAATATAAAACACCCTCGATTCAGTGACTCTCTTAAAGAATATCCAATCTTGAATAATAGCAAATAGCATCCTAAATTTCATTATTTTTCAAGTTTCAACAAATCTAGAACCAACAAAACCTGTAAATTACAAGATTTAAACTTTAACTATATACATTTTCTCAAGCTGAATATATTAACATTAATAAATCAAATAAACGAGCAGATTTACTTTTGATATATAGAAGTTAAAAAAATTCAAAATAATTATATAAAAAAGCAGAGAGTTTGAAGATTCGAACCTGAATGAACCCTAGATAAAAGTTGTGATACTGAAAATGAGAGAAAGTGATCGATTGAGAGTGATTTCAACTATCGAAAGCTTTGAAAAGATTGAAGAAGCTCCGATATCGATGGATTTGATGATCCTCGAAGCTCCTCTCTCTCTCTCTGTCTCTCGACCTCACCAAATCTCCTTCTTTCAATTTTCAAATGGAGAGAGCTCGCGTAAGGTTCACTTGTGCACATACCAAACACGTGTGAGAGAGATAAGACGAAGTTGCTCCAGCTAAAATGGACTGACTATTTCTTTGGGACTAAAATGCCCTTTACATATGTAATACTGTTTGCTTGTTAGAGTACCAATACTTGGGTATTTTGGGAAATTGGTTCTACATCAAATTACAATAACCGATTTGAATCATAATGATATAGCTTCATTTTAAATACTCCGACCACCGAAACAATGGACCTTTATTATAAAAGCACACAACAACTTTTAACAAAAAATCATTTTTAGGCATTCCATTAATGTTTTGATAAAAACAAAAATTAGGGAGGATATCTTAATTTGACGCCTCCACATTAGTTAAAAAGTGTAATTATCATCAACCTCTTTATCTACAACAATTTGATTAAAAACTTTTTAACTTTATTGCAAACTATTTCCGTAACTTATTGCCCAAAGATAATTAATAAATTCCGCCAAAAGAATAATAAATAAATTCGTTATTAATGGTTTTGGATATAGTCTATATACAGTTTTTTTATTATCAGTTCACTGTATGTGAGCCATTGGATTTAAATATTTTGACTTTGACTAAATGCACTTATCAAAGCATCTTTTAAATCCAATGACCCATATGTAAGGAACCGATATACTTCGAACTAATAATAGAAAGACTGAGTCTATATATATATGTATATATATATAAGAAGTATTTTGAAATAAAATAAGAGTAATGTTAGGCTTTCTAAATTTTTTCTTAAATTCTTTTTTAAATGATGTTGATACGTGTCAACATCACATCACTTACCTAATAATCGTATAATTTACAAGACGTGTCAACATCATTTAAAAAATAATTTGGAAAATATATATATATATATAATATTATTTTATGAAACATCTAAATTGTAAAAGCACTTTTTAAAATATTATAATAATAAGAAAAGTATTTTTCATGATGTGCAAAGAAGATCTCAACCCTATCTTGAATGATTTCAAAAATTGATGATGACAAGTATGGAAAGGTAAGAATATTTGGTGAGGGACAAAAGCACTCAAGTAGTTGTGTGGCCGGTGACAATACACCAATGTGACATTAAATTAAAATGCTAGAGAATGGTAGACACTATTTTCAGGTAAACTTGCAATGAGCTACTTTAATCATACAATATCAATCCAAGTGGTCCTTGCTCTCCCAAAAATTGGGTGATCTCTAGTCTCTACACATCTAATCCAAAAGTCTACTTTCATGATTATTTGTACGAGGCTAAAAAGTGCTTTCAATAACACTTCATGTAACAACATTTAATATTGTACATCATCTCATAACATAGTTGGTAGTGTACCTTCTATGTGTTTCTTTTAACTTTGTTCATAGAAAGGCTAATTAAGTAGCTCATGTGTTAGCCAAAAACGGTATCTCCTTTATTGAGGACATGTTTTGGCTAGAGAAATTTTCTCTCTGTGTTAGTTCCTTTTGTTGCGGCTGATCACCGTGTCTGTGTGTAGTTTGTTTGGTTTCCCTAAAAAAAAAAAAAATATATATATATATTTAATCAGATTTATGTAATTAAAGTCCTTTAGATCTTAGTTTTACATAGTTAAATATTAAACTTGTAATATCATATAAAATATATTATAATTGTATAATTTATCATAAAATGTGAGATCACGGACCAATTTCCTTGTTTTTGGTCTAAATTCTATAATGGCAACATCTATTGAATGTTTCTTCAATCGATTTTAGCATATATATTGTTTCAGTATCATAAGATAATATTTAAAATAGTTTCAAAAAAGGATTATAATTTTTAAGAACTAACATAAGATTATATTTGTGATATATATATATATATACAGATTTTCTATTGTCAGTTCGTAATTATCAGGACGAAGAATGTGGACCACTAGATTTACATACTTTGACTCAAAGTGTATGCACTTGTTAAAACTTCTCCATAATCTATGGTTCACATTCTTCGTCCTAATAAATTTATTGTCAAGACAAACTGACAATAGAAAGACTATATATATCCACAATCAAAAATGAAAATCTCCATATCACAGTGACAGTTCTACAGAAAATGGAATATATATATGAAGAACTACATACATTTCTAATACAAGAACAAATGTTGTACATGTACATCAGTGAAATATTTTAAAACATCAAAGGGTGACCAATTAATTAAGAGTAACACTAAACGTCTTAAATTTTTTTCATAAATTTTGTAACAAATGATGTGGCACGTGTCAACATCACATCAATCACCACATAATCTCATGATTTATAAGATACTGACACCTTACATGTCACATCATTTCAGATAAAATTTGAGAAAAAAAAAAATTAAGCGTCAAGTATTACTCTTAATTAATATAAACACAATTAACCCAATTGTTGCCTGTATGAGCCCACGTGTAACATAGTCCGGCCTAGTTTAGAAAAAACAAATATATATATATATATTATTTTAAAACAAATATTTATAAAATCATCTTTATTCTTCTATAAAATATTGATTTAGACCTTAATTAATTACAAATTATTCACTTAAAACTTGTTAAATTTAAATGTAAAATCTCATAACACATAAAATTCATTAAATAAAACTCAATTTTCTTACCATCGTACTTATATGAATGGTAGGTTATTATTTAGTGAAATATAAGTGATTCATTTTATTTTTATTTTGTTTCTTTTAACTTATTTTTGGAATAAACTTTATATTTTCATGTCTTTTTTGACATCGGTAACAAGTTACATGAAAAATTGATTTAGTCCGGTCTAACAAAAAATCCTGGATACGCCATTAGTCTTTTGATGAGACTCTCATCGTCTCAGTAGTGCTGGACCTGCTGGTGCATGTCAGCAAAAACTAGTCTTGACATGAGCAAGAAGAGGTTAGAGTGTGTTTAGTATAGTGATTTTGAGATAATCAAAAGCACTATTAAACCATTCAAAAAAAGTATTAAACCATTGCTTTTTAGAGAAGCACTTGATATTGTGAATCAAATTATGAACACTTGAAAGTTGAAATGCATCTCAGCTACTAGCTAGAAAGAGTGTTTTTTAAGTATAATTTTGAAGAAAACCATATTACTCAGAAGAAGCAGCACACAAGTGATGCAAACATTTGTGCTTTCCGTTTTCGATTGCAATGAGAAATGGAATCATCTATGTTGTCTCAAGGTAAAATTCTTCAAGTGTCTGCTTTAAGTTTTTTAATATTTATATCTATTAAGCTTATGAGATTTCTTCTGGCTAAAATTAATTTTTTAAAGATAAGTGTTTCTCTAAGTGCTTGTCTATTTCTTATTAATAGGTAATTAACTTCTTCCATTGAGGATCCTAGAAAAGATAGATAAAAAGCTTAAAGTCCAGTGCCAAAAACACGTGGCTGATAAAGTCAATAGTAAAACTAGCTTTTTATCTATCTATTTATTATTTCTGACTTTCTCTGATAATCTTATCTTCATATCTCTGACTTTCCTTGTTGATATTATCTTCTTTGTCTTTGATCTTATCTTTTTACTGCTTTTGTCATTTTCTACCGACAATCTTTAGGTGTCTAGATTGTGGTATGTTTCGTCATCGAACTGTTCATCTATTTCTTCTTCTGTGAGAAATTCTCTTATTCTATCTTCTTCTGCTTCCTGAATTTCGCTTAAATAATTGTCTGTTTCAGGGCTAAGAAAAATCCATGGAATTGGGTATTTTGTCATGACATTGTGACTTCTTACAAAGATGGACATGTGAGGAGTTTGCCCAATTAGCTTTGGTCTGAATGAATTTACACAAGTATAATATTTTTGTGCTCTTTATCTTTGAAGATACTCATGACATATGTCATATTGATCATAGTCATGAGGATAATCTTCTCGCATAAATTCAACAGGAAAATTGTAAATAACAAGACATGGCTACCATCAGGGGCGTAGCTCAGCTGGTAGAAAAACAAACTTGGGGTTTAGAAAATGACTCTCAAAAAGCTTCAAAAAAATACCTAGCATAAATAGGTGGATAGATAATGTCATGTGGCATAATATAATTCTCAATGATAACCCTCTCACTCTTGTAGAAAATAGACCTTTGTTTCAACAATCGAGTCATGTCAACTTGATAACGAACTCTGGCAAGTCAGCAACGTCACTTGAAAATCGAGATCGAGTGAACAACCCTGCTAATCGAGTCACCGTTCACTCGATCATAGAAACATATTAGTGAAAATAAAAAAATAAAAAAAATTAAATAACTTAATTGAAAGCCTCTTTATTGAAGTTTTTGTGATGACACACTTAAGATAAAGCCCGTTGTCAAATTTTGCATTATTTGGAAATTGTGTCAAATTTCAAAGAATATAAAGCCCAATTTGAATTCTTGATAAAAGATACAAAAATTGCTAATGGCATGAAACCTTTTTAAAAAATCACTTAAATTGAAAATTTTTAAAAGCAATTAATTATAATAATCCTGTCTAGGTGACAACTAAGAGACAAAAAAAAAAAATTAAAAAAAAATAGTTTTTTTAATTAAAAAAACTTTTTTAGTCGGTAGATTAGCTCTTCTAAAAGGGCATATAAAACTTCAAAAATTGACTCTTACAAACTCATTATTGGCTATTAATGATACTAGAGTCTAGAATTAAAAAACATGTACACACAATTTTGTTTTTTTTTTTTTTTTCAATATACTAATCCACATATTTTTTTTAATTCTAAAAATAGAATAAAATCATGTTACTTTACATTACAAAAAATGTCAATATAAACATATTATTTATTAGGGTAATTACCCTAGTAGCCATTAACTTATGTTACAACTATCAAAATGGCCACCAGATGAGGAATTGGTTTCAAAATGATCATTTTTGGCAAACACTGTTACACTAATGGTTATTCCATCCAATTTCATCCAATGAGTGATATTGTAGTAAATAAGTGGATAACATTAATTTATTTTGGATATTTTTTGGAAATCAATTTTTTTTTTTTTTTTTTTTTGAAACAGATAATTATATTTAGTGTGTGTATATACATACGTATATATATGTTTGAGATATGTTATACGTATGTATATATACACATTAAATATAATTATCTGTTTCAAAAAACAAAAGAAAAAATTGATTTTCAAAAAATATCTAAAATAAATTAAGTCATCGATCCCCTTATTTACCAAAATGCCACTCATTTGATGGAAATTGATAGAATTAGATGAAACCAATTCTCCATCCGATGGTTATTTTGATAGTGGTAACATAAGTTGATTGTCATCAGAGTGATTACCCTTATTTATTTGACCAATATTTCGTTTTTCATTTTTCTTTTTTTAAAATTTGAAAAATAGTACCTTTGGTATAAACGTCTCAAAACATTGTCGAAAATACAAGAAGTCAGAACTGGCTATATTGACAAGACAGCCCACCGTTTAATTTTGTGAGAAAATTCCTATGAGGCTATGATCCTGTCCCTGATTCTTCGGCTCATTAAACAACACATGGAAGCGTCCCGAGAGGGGTAGTTCCGAGAGGGGTAGTTCAATAGCTGTTAGATAATCGAATTTACAAAAATAAAATAAATCAACCTAATAGATAGGTGAATAGTTACTCGAAAAAAAAATTAAATAAATAAGATGATAGAGTGCAGACAAACGAACAAACAAAGAAAAAACAAATACGTGTGGATTGGAAGAAACCGACAGTTCTCGGACGTAAGATGGCGGCCGAAGTCCAAACATTGTTTCAAAAATTATTCGGACACTCAAAAACGACAACGACTACGCGACAAACTCAGATACACACGCATTCTATGGATCCACTTCTAATGCAAATAACTTCAATTCACTTCTATTTGAAGTCAATACTTCAAAAAAAAAAAAAAAAAAAAAATTGTTTGAATTAAATATCACACTTTTCAATGTTTTGTTTTTTCAAAAAATAAAATTCCAACGTATTTTTACTATGAAAAAGAATGAGAAAAGTATATAGTCTTTCTATTGTCAGTTTACTCTGACAATAAATATATTATGACGAAGAATGTAAACCACAGATTATATAGAAGTTTTGTTAGTTTCTATTGTTACTTTGAGATAAAATATGTAAATCTAGTAGTTAATATTCTTCGTGCTGATATATTTATTGTCAGGACAAACTGATAATATAAAATATGTATATATATATATATATCTATTCTCAGGCTATCAAATTAAGAATTGAAAACTTTCTTTTGAAATAAATTATGAGCATCCCTGATATAAATATGTAATTTTAAATTTTTAAATAGTATCACATCAGTATTTCTGTTCATTATGGACCCATTTTAGAAAAATAAATAAATAAATACATATTTACATCTCTAACGTAGTTATCTAAAATATAATCTGCATCTATTTTATAACCAATCATAATAAAACAATTATTTTACAATTAAATGGACTATGGTAACCAATCATGTGTTGGTGTGAGTGATTCAGCACTCTCATCCCTTAAGCAAGGTCGTGGATTCAACCCCCCTTGTGAACGGAGCTCCACATATTGGGAGCACTTCACCCCTTAGTGGGCCGACCCGGTGCGAGTTCAGATTAGTCGGGGTGTGGTTTGGACTGATTACACCGTATGGTAGATCCGTCCCACCTGGAAACCGGATGGTGTAAACAAAAAAAAAAAAAAAAAAAACTTATGGTGTTATTTGTGGAAAGAGTTAAATCCTGATCAGTATTTCTACGAGAGTTTCTATAATTAAAAACTCAACTTCATATTTCCCAACTTTTTTTTTTTAACTAAATAATTGCATTGGAGAAAGTTTTTCAAATATCTATCCATACTACATGACACTCGATTTTCTACCAAAAAAATTCTTCAACTCATCAATTTTTTTTCACTAAATTTTAATATAATTAATATCTTCCAAACTGGCCAGCCCAGAGTTATAATAAGCATTGAATGATCACTTACTTGTAAAGGTAACCACAAAATTACACGTTTCGTTTTCTTTTTTTGAGAAAAATTCAAACAATGGAACAAGTCTCTCAATTTCAACAATGCAAAGTAATTTCCTTGTCTCTCTGTGGTCCAACTCTGCACATCTTCTGCTACAAAAATTAATGACTCATCCTCTCTCTCTCTCTATATCACTGTCTGGATTGTAATAACTTCTTTCCTTATCTCCCCAACCAAACAAAAAAAGTATATGAATTTAAAACAAGACAATAAAGACGTTAGACGCGTTTACTGATTAGGTAAGTTTATGGAAAGAGAACGGAGGAAAATCGAAGTCAAGTTATTAAATTACATTCTAGTGTTTACTAACAATTTAGAAATTAGAAATATAATCAAATTTATTCCATTTCTAGTGTTTACTTAAACTAAAGAATCGAAATGAATATATAATTGATTACAAAAATACCCTTGTGTATAAAACATGATGAAATATATAAAAGACAATGAGAGATTTTTCAAGACAAGTCTATGAATTTGAAACACAAGACAATGAGAGATTTTTCATTTTTCTCACAATAGATAGAAATTTTAATAAGCATTACATTCAATTTAAATTGATTTCTGATATACTAAACTAACATGATAGAAGATGGCACAATGTTAACACAACTGGAACCTTAATTTTCACAACTAGTAATTTTAAAACTATATATACTAATTTACGCCTAGAGTTGTACAAATAATAGAATGAATTCAGGAATGCATATGACCTGTTGCTTGCTTGCTGCTGTTCTCTTCTCTTCTCTATCGCTCGAGCGAGCAAGCGATCAATCAATCTTCCTCTGAATCCATCCAGTTCTTTTCAGTGCAAAATATACATGTACTTATAATTTAGAAGCAAGCAAAAGGGTCTCGTCTCTGGTTTTTTAGCTTTAGTATAAGTTTACATGAACATTGACCAAGACCACCAGCTGCTTATTGCTCAAATGCCATAATGAGACAGCAGAACAATCAAAAATACCCAACTGCCAGTAATGGCTTTGATGTTTAATTCTACTAGGCGGTTTCTTTTCTACCTTACAATCGCTTCGTAATTTTGCAGATGGTGCCCCGTAATTCTGAAAACACTTTTTTTTCTCCTAGACAATGGAGATGTATATATGCGTAATCCATCTCTTTGTCTCTCGTTCGTGTCAAGAGCTACTTCCTATGTCATTGCCAGAAATTTCCCCACCTCCATATGGAGATGTAGCCATATCGAGACCATTTCCGATGGAGGGGATTAGAGCCGAGAGGGGGGTGCCACCGGCAGCCATCCCCAGTCCAAGAAAATCGAGAGTTGTCTGCTTAGGAACGAACCCTGGAGGTGGTCCCATCATCAATTCCTTCAATCCAGAACCTCCACCGCTTGGCAGCCCAAGTCCAAGCCCCGGTAGAAAGGATGCAGTCTCGGATTCTAATTGTCCATGACACCAATGCATATTGTCCTGCTGAGAAGACGATGAAGAAGATGGGACTATCCCCAACCCCAAGCCGCGAAGCAATGAAGCATTAGAAGCTGTTGCGCCCATTTGCGCAGCTTTTTGAAGTAGCGCGGTGGCAGAGATAGATGGCTGTGGTGGCTGTGCATATTGTCTACGCTCTTGTCCTCCAGTTCCGAAAAGTGATGAACCATTGTTGGTTGAGAGGCACAAGGAAATAGGGTCCGTTGATGAAGGCGATGCAAGGTCAACTGGTCGATCTGCCCGTGTGGTAGTCGTGATTACCTCCGTAAATACTGCAGTATGAGAAGGCTGTAAACTTCTTGATGCTGTTGAGGAAGCAAATAAGCTAGCAAAAACGCAGCTACTAGTACTTCCACTGCTACTTGAGCTACTGCTGCAGCTGCAGCTTCCATTTAAGCCTGCTGTTGCTGTCGCTGCTGCTACTGGTGTTGCTTGTGTTTCTTCTACAAATTGTGTGGAACTTTCTGGCAATTCTGTTATCAAAAACAAAAAAGGAAAGCAAAAAAACATATACAAGTGGAATCAATAATAGTTCACTTTCACTAACTAAACCCACTTCTATAAAAACATACATGGAAAATTTTAACTTTTCTTTAACAAGAACTTTAGAAGAAAAAGTAGATTCAATAATGGAGCTCTTTCTCTAAACAATTACTCCCTTTTCTTCCTTTTTAGCTTTTGAATCACACTTGCTAGTTTCCTTATCAAGATTGCAAAAATTGAATCTTTAATAAGAGTATTTAAAGAAATTAATTTCTTGAGAACTCATATGAGCCTTGTTTGTCTTTACTTGATCACTCTAGTCTATTTTTAGATCATTTGACTATACTGTGTGAATTGTGAATTTGTGATAATAAAACATCCAATAGCAACAAAGATCAGTAACAGACAAAAACTACTACAATACAAGATCCAGAACCAGGAAAAAGAGAGTGAGAACAATGATTATGTGGTTTGTTTACTTAAACAAAACAAACAAAAATCAAATCAGACAAAAACCTAAACAGAAAAAAAAAATTGACAGTTTTCTACTTTTGGATTCATATATTTAATTTACCTGAACCTGGCAGAATTGATGAAGATAAAACACTTGCTGACTGAGTAAGTGCTGGTGGAGCTGAAACTGGTGCCGGAACAACTGCTGCTGACGGTGGTGGTGGTGGTGGAGAATAAGAATCAGCAGCCTGAGCTTTCGGGTGGGATTCTGATGTGGGATTGACCTCCGGCTGATTCTGATTTTCCGGTTGACCCTGAACTTTCACAGTCGCTTCTGTCAATACATCACAGAAGGCTCTGTGTGTGATGAAGCTGTCCCTCCTAATCAAAAGAACCAAAACACAACCATCACAAAAACAACAAAAAGAATAGATTGAATTACAAGTCAAAAAGATATATAATGATGAAATCAAATACCTTGCAAACAGAGCTCCACAATCGCATTTGTACTCTCTAGAACCACAGACTTTAGAGTGAGCTTTCCAATCAGATTGAACAGCGTATTTCTTTGCACACTTGTCGCATTTCCACTTCTTCTCTCCATGTTTTCTACAGAAGTGTTTCTTGATCCCTGTAAGATCACCAAGAGCTCTTGAAGGATGGTGGTGGACACACGTCGATTCAGGACACACGTAGACTCTCTTCTTCACTTCTTTGTTCGATCTCTGTCTTAGCTTCCATGGAAGATTATGACCTCTTCGATGGAGCTGCAGGTTCTGGTCTCTCTGAAACCCTTTTTGACAGATTTCACACACGAACCTGTTTGTCGCCATCAGGGTTTTTGGAGACAGAGCGATCACCTCCGCATCTGGATCTGAAAAATAAAATCCAAAAAAAACTCAATCAAATTGAACACATATCAATAACAAAACAAACATAAAAAATAAAATTAAAAATTAAATTAACTTATTAAAAAAAAAAAAAAAACTTGATGTTAAAAATTACCAGGCATTCCAGGGAGGTTCCGTTTCTTCTTGGCGGTGGATTTGGGAGGTGGGTTTTGGTTGCCGGAAGAAGAGATACTAGCTTCGCCGGAAGCTGTGGAGGAATTGTCCAAGTCGAGCGGCATCAGTACTGGGAAATTGAATTGAAAATTCTTCTTCTTAGGGTTTTTTTGACATCAAACTACAGGACAAAACAGGGGAAAACAAAATCTAGAGCATTTTTGTCTTAAGACTTCTTAAAGAAGAGACTTTTCAAGACAAAAGTTCATAAATTTTTTAAAATTATTAATTTAACTCTTCTCCTAGGGCTCTAGAGTTTTTGTTTTAGTCTCTCTCTCTCTCTCTCTCTCTCTCTTATAGCTACCAGTCAACCAGCCTTTTTTTTTCTTCTTTTTTTTTGATTTACTCACCTACCATACCAGCTCTCTCTCTATATATATATCTCTCTGATGTCTCTCACGTTACCCGAAGAAATCAAATGATTAACCCCAAAGACTTGTAAATCAGCTTTCAAGCTTGATTTTTCTTTCAACTTGGAGATTTAAAAAGACCCACCAAGAAAACCGATCAACAGCAGTTTGATCCAACGATCCAAATTGAGTCTAACCGCTGACTCACTCGACACTTGAGAGAGAGATCACAGAAAAAATCTAGCTTCCAGGTTGGTAATGGAAATCATAGCATATAAAACAGAGAAGGTGATCAGAGATGATGGAGTCAACAGACTGAAGAGAAAATTAAAAATAAATATTAAAAAAGAAAAACAGAGAGAGGGAGTTTATGTGGTAAAAGTTGCTGGGTCTTTGGCTTTAAAGGCTCCTTCTCTCATACTTCTTTTGTAGAAAACATTAAAAAAAAAATAATAATTAAAAATGGTGTTAAGTCTGTTTTTGGTAAAATAATTATAAAAAAAAAAAAAAAAAAAAAAAAAAAAAAAAAAAAAGTTGAACAAATTAATTGGGGGCTTCTTGTCCAAGTCTTTATTTACAGACAAGAGGATTTACCGTGCACTTGTCAATTTTAAGACACTGTGTCGGAAACTTGTCGAATATGCCAATTTGGATGTTACGCTTCGGTGAACTTTGTCGTTTAGCGACAAGTTTCAAGTTTCAACTCTCTTTTTTGTGAAAAAAGAATTAACAACGATAATAATTTTTTAGATATTCTTAAAAAAAAAAAAAATTGATATCATTTAGAACAATGGTAAATATCCGACACTTTTATCCATCATTTATATTCAACTTGATATAGCAGCAGATATGACATTTCCTTATTAGCTGTCTCATCATCACACCAAATGAGTGGAGCACTAGAGCTTTAACGTTAACGGTTCTATTAGGGGAGTAAGGGCAAAATGGTACTTTACTTATATCCATAACAAAAATAGAAAAGTAAGGATTTAAATTAAAGAAAATTAAAAGTAAGAAAAAAAAATAAAAGCGCAAGAAAAAAAAAATCCTACGAATCTCTCTTTTTTACCCCTTGTCACTCCTCCCATCTCTTTATCGGTTTATCTCCCTTCCCTTCGCTGGTGCCATTAATGGTGGTGGAATTATTTATTTATTTTTTTATAATGGTAGACATCCAACACTTTTGTCCATCATTTATATTCAACTTTATGTGACAGCTGACATAGAACTTCCATCTCAGTTGACATATCATCACATCATCACATTTTAATATATATGTATATTAAAGTACTAGATTTAAGGAATATAAATTATTATTATTATTAATTCAACTCATGTGTATGATAATGTGGTAACTAATAAGAAAGTGTCATATCAACTACCACATTAAGTTGAATATAAATAATTGAAAAATATGTTGGATAAGGATGGCAGTGGGGCGGGTTCATGGTGGGGTGGCATTCCCTGCACCCCACCCCATTTATTTTTTGACTGTCAAATAAAATATAAAGTGAAATATCAAATACTGTTTAACAAAATGAAAGAAAGAATAAGCTAAATAAACTTATAACTGGTTAATTCAGCAATCAGCACACTAAATTAAGAATGTGAAATCTCTGAATATAATTATATATAGATTTTGATTTTTACAATTTCAAGTTGGTAAATAAAATTTAGAAAAAAATTCAAAATTTAAGTTCTTAATATAAATTTTAATTTAATTTTTAATATTAAAAAAAAAAAAAAAAAAAAACATAGTTTGATCAGATTCAAAATGTTCGGTTCTAATAAGCTTTGTTATCAAAAATATATATATATATATATATATATGATAATTAAAATTAAATTCAGAACTTCAATTCTTAAAATCTAACAAGCAAAACTTCAGTTCAATACTTTATAATTAATTATTAATATTTGAAAAAAAAAAAAAAAAAAAAGATATTTTGATAGAGTCGTGATGTGATAATCTATATAGGCAGCTAATAGACAAATTCGAATATTTGTAATTTTGAGACTCTTGGAACCTGTCAACATTAATGTGCTGAATGCTGATGGTGGGTGATGCAGTGAGTTTACTTTAAATTTATATAAAAGTCAAAGTACTTTAATTCTGTAGCTTTTTATCCTTTAAAGCCACTGTGATTGTGACACGTGTGCCAGCTCACTAGGCCAGACCCACGTTCGATTGTCACCCTTATCTCTAATCAGAATTTTTTTTCCATTTTTTTATTTTTTATTTTTTATTTTTTGAAAACCTTATTTTATTTTATTTTATTTTGTATTGGATTTGCTTTACTCTATCGTATTATGGTTATGGATCAAAGATTCAAGGTCAGAAAAAGAGACACTAGTTTACACTTTACATGTTGCGACAGATCAGAAGAATGTTATGTGAGCTCACACTTGCTCTGTATGTTGTTGCGTGCACACGATTATTATTCACCAAATGCTTGATCCTCAAGTAGCTCCGAATCTTCTAATTCTAGGCTTCTAGGCTTCTACCCATCAAGAAATTACAAAATCTTCCTTTATGTTTGTAAGGTAACTGAAAGTTTGTACGATATGAAGTTGGTCTAGACGTCGATAACATTTGCAAATTGTACATAAAGATAGTATGTTCAAGTCGTATATTATTTCTCTAAATATATAATTGAACATAATAATTTTATTGACAATTAAAATTATCTAAAGGACAATTTGAGATAAATTTTTAGATAATGGAGAAAATCGAAAAACAATCAAGTAAGGTGACTAATGAAGGACATTGATGATCACCTTATGATTAAGAAGTCAATTCCATGGTGTAGATAAGGTTATGTTGAACTTGGGACTTGGGAGTTTTTACTAAATGAAAATTACTTTCTTTATTTTATATGCTAATTGGATCATTTACATGGGTTCATCTAAGTCGTTCCATTGTCGCTCTTTCATCTCTATTGTTGGTTTGAAGTGATACATGTTTGTTTCGAGATGACATGTATATTTTAAAAGTATATTTAAGTTTTAAGAGTAAAGTTTTATGTCTCATATATTGATACAGTACTGGATATCGGCAGGTTCGATAACAATATCATTATATATATATGTGTGTGTTTTGTGAAAAAAAAAAAAAAAATACTATATACTTGAGCACCAACTAGATCGATTGCAAAGTCTATTGACGTCAGATTAAGAAATAAATCAATTATACATTCTTTTTTAAAAAAAATTATAAATTATAAAGAATATGCTTGAAAATAAAGCATCTATCATCCACAAATTAAGCTCAGTATGCTTGAAAATCTGGGAGAAGACCACTCATGCTGCTTTAAAAAATGTATATAATATAATATAATATAATATATATATATGGGCCGTTCCTATGATTTTCGGGGCCCAATGTCAATTATAGAAAATGAGGCACTCGATACTCTAAGTATGTTTATTTGATTATTATTATTATTATTATTATATATATTTTTATTTTAGTATCCGTGGGTGTCCGGACCAGCTTGCACGCACTTCGACTATTCCAACAAAGCTCTGAAGTTAACAGCCGGGTAAACCTCTAGTGGCCTCAAGAGAAACGTGGCTGCTAGGGATCGAACCCAGGACCCCGAGTTTATGGCTTACCCCAGTAACCAGTGGCACCACCCCTTGGGGTTTATTATTATTTAATTTTTTCTAGTAAATATTTATAAAAATCAATATAATAACTCAAACCTCAAGACTATGCACAACAAAATAATAATTACAAAGTTGCCAAAATAAATTTTGTATAATTTGCATCAAATAATATATCATTTAAACCTTAGTCGTCTTACATTTTTAGCGGCATAAGTACTAATTAAGCTTACATAAAAAAAAATTAAAAAATAAAGAATAGGGTTTTTGAAAAAGAAAAAAAAAAGTTTATTGATTTAATTACCTTCGAAACAAATGACTTCTAAATTTTCATATCAATATGGTTTTGGATTTTTTTTATTTTTTTTAGAGATATAAAAGAGGATTATTTGTGACAAATACGAGTGTTACTAGGATTCAATCCACTACAATCCTATCCAACGTTGTTGTTGTAAGAATGATAAATGGGTTTCCATTTGTTGGCTTAAAAAAAAAAATCATTAATTAGTTTGTTTTGTTTAAAATATTATATAGAATATAATTTAAAATCAATTTTTTTTCACTATAATTTGGGGTCCTTTACAATCGGGGACCTATATGGTTATATATATTAATATATATATATAGTGGTTCTATGATAAAGAAGTTCTGAAATTATAAGTTAATAATGTCAAACTACAACCATATATTCATACTGGGTATGTATATTTGTTAATGTGGGGCCGTAGACCCACTATAAATATATGGCTGTGTTTAAAAGTCCAAAAATTATAATAAACTAATTATATATATAAACTAATTAAGTTGTAAAAAAATAATAGTCAATTTAAACCATTTTTCACGTGGTATGTTGATTGCACTTTTGGTTCATGCATTGTAGTGTAGAATGGCTGAATCTGTGCAGTCGTCTGTCTACTGGAAATCTGGAATCAAGATTCACCAGTGACCAGAGTGACCAGACTGACCAACCAAAATCTAAAAGCAGTTGTATGAGATCTTATTGAAAAGAGACAACATTATAAGATGCTAATAAAATCACACCTACTCATCATCAACAAGACACACTTATGGATAAAAAGCTTTCAAAATCTAAAGTTTTAAAAAGTAATCAAATTATGTGGTAACATATAATTCATTTCAATTAATTAGTTTCTGCATCATAACACCTTTTCACATAAAGATATATCTTTAATAAACAAATTGGAGTTTTTTTATAACTCGTTTCTTGATGGGTATTTTAGTCTTAAAAGTTAATTAATATCCTAGAGCATATTCCCTCTTAGTTAAGGTGGTGAGTAACTCTCCTTCCACATTATCAAGAAGAGTTATATTAGTTTTATCGAATACGTTTTACAAGTATGTGAGAAAAGTTTTATTTTTGACGTCGTGGAAGTAGATATCCTTTGATCGTAGGAGTAGATATCTAGATCGATTGTGTAGTGTTTGATCTCAGTAAGTCTCAGTATACCCTAACTCGTTTAGATTTATTTGATGTATGTTTTGAAAAAGATAAGGACCATGAGTACCATAAAAGTAAATGCAATTAAATAACTCTTTTTTTTTTTTGTCCATAATTAGGGACTAAATTGTAATTCACCCTTTGGAGACTTGAACGCCATTTGTAAAATACCTTTTTAACTAATAAAATAATAACAATGTTTAACTCAGGGTGGACAGACATAGGGCTAACGTCAGCGATTCGAATTCTACCCAAGCAGGGGCGACTTCTGATTTACCCGCTTGCATACTTGTGAGGTTATGGGTGTGGGCCGAGGTTTCTTATTTGTCATACTCTGAGAAGCTAACATGCAGATCACAGTGGGTCACGCAGTTAGGGGCTTGCTTCCAACATACAGGTCACGACGAGTCACGCAGTTGGGGAATGATAGACGGATAGGTGCCTGGACGAAGTTTGAGATCCTCAATAGCAAATAATAATAATGACAATGTTTAGTTAAAGTTTTGATTATAAAAATTCTAACAATTAAATTTTCATTATAAATCCTTTTTGAAATATTATACCTTTTTGAAATATTTATACCGACAAAAATATAGAGCAAACTCAGCTTGACTTGGAAAATAACATCACTTTGAGCGATTGGGCTACACACCAATGCATATTTATTTATCGAGATGTTATATATACATCAATAGAGGCGTAGCTCAACTAGTAGATGGACGATGTTTATTAAAAATTTCATATATTATTTTTGTAAATAATAATTTAATTAAATTTTTTTTTTTTTTTTTAGGGGAAATAATTTAATTAAATTAAACCCAGTGTCATTTGATAGTTTAGAGCCCTCATCTATGTTCCAAATTCATATAATAGAATATAGACCACACGCCACACGTTATGTATACAAACAAATAGTTAAATTAAGATTAAATAAATTCACGAAACTGAGAAAACAACCAAAAAGCCGGCAAGTTTTCTTCTGCTCACAGTCATCATCACTTGCTTTGACTTGGATTCTATTCCCATTAATTATTCAAAGTATTCATTATTTTAGGCACAATACGGGTCCCTTCACATCATTAATTTAAAGTCGATACTAACCTTCAACCGGTGTTTTAATCACTATTTTGCCATAAAAAATTTACAATTGAAAATTTCAAATACCAATACGAGACTAGCATCTCCGATCTCCAACCATACTCTTTAAATTTTAGTTATTTTATATAGTAACTTTTCATGAGGTCGCTTTAACCATCATTTCTATTATAGTCAGTCATTAATATTTTATTTTAAATTTTAAATTGTAAGAAAAATAACAATCAACATAAAAATATTATATATATATATATATAAAACAATAAAGATAAGATAGGGAGCTTCAAATGACTCCCTACATTTGAAGAGTCTCTCAGTGATTCTCTAAAATAGGGAGTTGTTTATAAAGCCTATTGGAGTGCTCTAAAACCATCTCTACTAGCTATTTTAGTTAAGGAGTGGGTTTAGAGAACCCTCCTAGAGATGCTCAAGATAATTTAATGGGAATTGAGAATGAATATATATACATATATATAAGTTATAGTATAGTATCGTCATTACTATTGTCAATAATAAGATAAGGTTGGTTCAAATAATTAATCACTCGCATTCATATCAATGATTATGTCATTAAATTTATACACTTTCAACCACCAACACTAGTCATTTTAAGATAAATATAACTTCAATAAATTAATATTCGATAAATTAATAACCTCAATTAAATAATAGTTTTGTTTGTCCCCGACTTAAAACCAATGTAGTAAATTAATAATTCGTTAAATTTACAAGATAATACATTAAATAAAATAAAATAAAAAATAAAAACACATACATTCCACTTGATATATAAATTAATAATATCTTTATACATCAAAATGATATATATATATAACTCAATTATGAGACCTTTGAAAAATTTCACTATAATATTACTTATTGAGTTATTTCCTCTTGAAATTGACGTCTCATTGGATTTCATCTCTAACTTTTCTTAGTGCATTAAAAAGCGTTCTGGTGTATTGTTCTCGTATTGCAAAAGAAAATTATGCAATGGAATTGTTGCTTTGAATCCATCTTTACGCGAGACAGGTTTTGGTACAGAACTATTGTCCTCAACTTCATATTCTTTATAAAGAATACCTTGATAAATTAAATTTTTATTGATTAATGTATACATTAATAAATTATTAACATATCGATTAAATAATATCTCGATTAATTAATAAATTTTCATGGTCCCAAGATTATTAATTTATAGAGATTCAGTCATAAATTCTTCAAATTAATATTAGGAAAATGTTTGGGTACTGTCAGTACCCAAGCTATACTGGCCACCCAATACCACCCAATGGGGTGTTGCCACATGGCCAACACTTTTTCACTTTTTCCATTTTCTCATTGCTTTGGGTGGCGTGGCAAGAAGCCATTGGGTGGTCAGTACCTTGGGTACTGACCGGTCAACACCTAAGTGTTGTCCTTAATATTATAAGATTATTGTTTTGAAACTATCAACTATGTACTATAGACTTTAAACTGTAATAATTTTTATTTATTTTTAATGCATAAGGTACATTCTCCATCGCATTATGATCAAATCTTTTCCTCGGAATGGACGAAGTGTCAATGAAATACTAACACTTCTACATTAATGGTTCTTTTGTCCAATTATTTATTTATTTTTTTTTATTTTTTTGAGTGCACATGCTTAAAAATGGTCCCAAATTTCTTTCCTTCTTTTTTAGAATATTACATAAATTTAGGTTTTTTTTAGGACGGGGGAGAACTCGAATCCATAACCTCGTGGCGTAGATATAGAAGGTTTATCACTTGACCAACATCATCTCATCAATGGTATCAAATTATTTACGTGTGTTCAGTTGTTTACCAGAATCTCACTTGTAAGTTAACTTTCAGTTGGTAAATTTTCCTGGCCAAGTTGCCAAACAGTTCTGGCTGCGCCACAAACAAACAAACAATACACACATTCATCGAAATAGTTTAAAGTTTCCTCACTTTAAAAGCAGAACAAAGAAGATAGAGAAAAGACAATAAAAGGAAGCTATCGAGAAGCGAAAATCTCAGCCATTTAAATAAGCACTTTTTATTTTTATTTTTTTAACATCTCGTGATGAAAAAAAAAAAGAAAGAAAAATGCAATTGATTCCCGTCTTTTTTATTGAAGACATTTACAGGGAAAAAAGTTTAGAAGAAAAAACGACGAGCTCTTGAAATCATGAAGTTGGCAGTAGCCGATAGGTGTGCAGCAGCTACGGCTACTGCTGCGCTATCGCTTCTTCTGAAGTGATGTCTCTGCAAGACTGCAACAATTTATGCTTCTTTTTTTAATTTCTATTCATAATTGTACTATATACAGCTATATTTTGGTCACATGCATGGCGATTGGCGACTTTCAAAAAAAAAATTTCTTACATAAAAAAAATTTCTTACATGAATAGGGTAAAATATTTATGTTTCACTGTAAAAAATCTTCTGCAATTAAAAATGGAGTTTTCGGGTACAATAATAGACTTTTTTTATATTATTATTTAAAAATAAAACTAAAATAAATAGACATTAGAGTACGTGTTTGACACACTAGATTTTTATTTAAGTTCAAAATTAGAAAGTTATTATAATTTTTTTTTTAAATTTGGTCAACTTTGATGGGGTTTTTACATAATTTTAAAAAAATATTCAAGTAAGTAAAATGGTATTTTATAATAAAAAACAATTAGTTGTAAAAGCATTTAATGATTATGTTTTTTTTAAAAAAAAAAAATATGGGCCTGTCCTGCAGGCTGTTTTCAGCCTGTTTTCGTTTTTGTTTTTAAAAAATGATTTCGAATTCGCGTCCGGTAACCGTTTTTCATTTTATTTTCAAAATTCAAAAACAAAATGAAAAACAAAATCAGTATTAAAAGTGAAAATTTTGAAAAACAAAAAAAAAAACTTGTTTTTCATGAATTTGTTTTTGTTTTTCATTTGAAGTGGGTCCCATATCATTAATATCTATTTTATTTTAATAAAAAATATTTTTTTTCTCTTGAACCAGACCCCATCAGCCCTTCATCTTCTTCTTCTTTCTCTTCTTCTTCTTCCTCCTTCTTCTTCTTCTTCTGCTGCCGCCGGTCGTCGCTCGCCGCAGGTGCTGCCGTCTTCTTCTTCTTCCTCTTCCTCCTCCTCTGCTCGCCGCCGTCCTCTTCTTCTTCTTCTTCTTCCTCTTCCTCCTCCACTCGCCGCCGATCTGGTCTTCCTCTTCAGCTAGTCTTCTACTTCTTCTTCCTCTTCTTCTTCCTCTTTCTTCAACTGGTAAGTTTTGTTTAAATTATTAATTACATTAAAAAAAATTGATTAATTATTTAATCAATTTGTATATAATTGTTATAATATTAAACAAATGGTAAAAATTGATATTTCAATTTTCAAAAGTTTTCGGCTATCCTACCAGACGCGTTTTTTCCGTTTTTATTTTCAAAATACGGAATCCAGTAAATGCTACCAGACGCGTATTCGGAATTCAAAAATGAAACCAAAAACACTGTTTTCATTTTCATTTTTCTTTTCGAAAAACAAAAACAGAAAACGGCTTGCGGGACGGGCCCTACGCTTTTACAAAATTTGTTTTTCAAATGATTTTAAAAAGGAGAGGATACCAATTAGTATTAGTTGAAGGACAAGTTAAAAAGAAAGAGATGGACACAAGGCCTGTTGCCTTGGTGGTTGGAGCCTCCCAAGGGAGGTTCCACCACCAAGGTTCAACACCTTAGTGTGTATGTATATATATTACTATTGTCCCACATTTGGCCTTTAACTCCCAAAGTGTGGGTGTCGTCTCCCAATTCTGTGGAGCTAGCCCTCTCTCCAGTAGTGAGAGTTGTATTTCCATTTGTTCCCTCTCCCCGATAGTGGGAGTAGTATTCAGGACCGCGCTTGTAGAGTCTGATCTCGTTAGGTCCCGGTAGTTGTTGTAATTCAAAAAAAAAAAAAAAAGAGATGGAAGAAGACAGAACAGCTACAAGCACAAAAATATACATACATCTTATGTATGGTGCTTTGTTTTATGTAGCAGATTTTTTTTTATTTTTTATTTTTTAAAGTAAATGTTTGAAAGAAAATATGAAATTACAATATAATAATAATAATAAAATAGCATTTAACACATCCACTCTTCAATCCTAGCTTAGGGTATGTTTGGTAGGGAGTAAAGAAAATAGAAAAGATGAAAATATTTGGAGGGATATAAAATATAAGGGAAAGAAAGGAAAATGATTTTCCGTTGAACTATTTGGTAAACATAAAGGAATTAAATGATTTTTTTTATTATTTTTACTATATTTTATATATTAAAAAAAAAAGATAAAATTGTAATTTTAAGTCCCTAAAAAGTAAGTATTTCTTTATCTCCCCTTTCCTTCAACTTTTGAGAGGGAACAAAATGGTGGATCCCACCACACTTTTAAGCTCAAAGGCTTTAGTAGGCAACCCTAACCCACCAATCACACTATCACAGGGCTTGGCCTTCAATTAAGAGAGTGAAAATGAGCCGTGTTAGAGATGTCCGGACTATTTGACATCTTTAGCTCTCGACAGATTCCGACCAGAATATTATAAGACTAAAAAATGAAAAAGGAATAAAAAAAAGCTGCACTTATGATTGTAGTGTTGTTTAAAGCGTAAAAGCACTCAAAAGCGTGTTGACTCTAATCGTCTTCCTTGGTGCTGCTAGGTTCTGGAGTGATACTTGAGAAAAAATCACTTCAATCAGTGTCTTCAACTATTGCAGATTATCCAGATAAAACTAACTCAATCTGATGGATCGAAGAGCAATACAGCGACTCGTGTGATGCATAGCAAAGTCAAGCTTGTTATTATTATTTTTTTTTTGAATTACACTTACAATTGACGGAACCTGGCGATATTAGACTCTATAAACACGGTTCGGAATACTACTCCCACTATCAGGAGAGGGTATAAATAGGCTACAACTCTTACAACTGGAGAGAGGGTTGCTCCCACTGAATCGGGAGAAGACCCCTCACACTTTGGGATTAAAGGCCAAAGGTGGTACAAGCTTGTTATGATTTAAATAACTCAACAAGTTTCTCTTTAACTCGTACTAATGATAATGTTTGGTCAGAGATCTCTTATGGTTTTGATATAAAATTATTAATCATTTTTTTTTTCTCTTATGGTTTTGATATAAAATTATTAATCATTTTTTTTTTTTAAATATATAACCACTGCCGGGACTTGGCGAGATTGGTGAGACAACACCCACACTTGGGATTAATGGCCAAGGGAGACAAATAATATATATATATAAATATGTACATGTACACACTGGGCGTTGAACCGTGGTGGTAGAGGCTCCCAAGGGAGGGTCCAACCACATTGACAAGAGGTCTAAGTATTAATCGACCATTTTTTTAATTATAAAAAAATTTAAAAATTATTGTGATACGGCTTAAAGGTTTTTGTTTTATTGTCAATAGCATAGACTCTTTGTTTATCACTAGGCAGGCGGGCGCTCAGCTGATAGATGAACGGGTTTAAAGTTTGGGCATATGATTTTCAGATCAGTGATTCGAATCCTATCGATGACGAAAACTTAAAAAAAAATACTTGGTTCCGAATTAATAGAAATTGTCAAAAATAAAAAATAAAATCACCAAGTAGATAGATACAGCTCTTTATTTCCTGTGTTTCACATATTGTAAAATTTAGGTTTTAAGAATCTATATCGAAGAATTAAATTTATTTTTTGAGGACACCAATTCACAACTTTTTTTTTTATATATTTTGAAAGGACGATTATGAGTTATGATTTTTTTATTTTTTTTTTCAATTTTTCATATGATTATTTCCTTTTTTATTAAAGATATTTCAGATATGAAATAATTGGTAGAGCATGAATGTCCCTTGCGTATAAATATGTAGTGACCCTTCCACTTCTTTCTATTCTTTGGTCTCATAGGGCATTTGCTAAAGCCTAAATGTACCTATTGCCACTTCAATAACAATGGTTGTTGGCCAAATCACAAATTTGATTATCTCGTATTTTCGGTGGGATTTTCTTATTGCGATTTGATTGGATTAAAAGTTTTTCCTTTTTGAACTCTAATATTGATAGGGGGCCAGGGGGTGATGAAATCAAAAGTTAAACACAAAAAGCAACAGTCTTTAGATAAGCAATCTTCCATCAAATACCAGACTCAACAACTTTCTATGATCACATTAACAATTTGATGTGAACTGAAATCACTAACATGTTTGGTATGGCCTTTAAAAAGATCAAAAGCGCTTTTTTAATGCTAGAAGTTATTCTGAAGTTTTTTTAGTTGTTTGACAAAACTCAAAACAATTTTTTTTTTTAATATATGAATTGTCTCAATTACCCTTTAAAAAAGTCATTTTATATTTACTTGGAGAAACGCAAAATTTGGGCTTTTCCAAAAGCTTTTTTTTAGCTTTTTAAAAATATATGAATTATCTCAACTACCCTTTATAAATTTTAGATATTCCACCATAATTATTTCATTATAAATACATTGTCAACACATTTTTTTGTAATTCACTCAACCAAAAGCTATTTCTAAAAATACATTGTCAATACCTTTTTTGTAATTACAAAACCAAAAGTTTTTTTATTAGACGTTCTACTCATTAGAAGTTTTACTACAAAAAGATCTACTCTATAAGCTCTACTTGAAAAGCCATACCAAACATACTCTAATTCTTTTATTCAATTTTTAATACACAATTATTTTAAACAGAAGCTAAAATTGCACCTTCACGGTATCTGTTATGTTTGATCTTTTTTTTTTTTTTTTTGTCAAATGGGTCATTTTAATGTATTCTTAAAAAGTTGAGACCAAAAAAGCTAATACCCATACGTCAGGGTAAAACGTTAAGTTTCCTCAAACGTTAGGGAGTAAAGTGTAATTACCCTTTCTATTAAAAAAATTCCTGTATTTGGGCGGGTCACAAAAACCCTCCGTCGTCTCAAAACCCTACACTAATTTTTCGATCATCGAAAGAAAACTTCGTAATTTCAACGATGGACGATGATGATCTTTTCGATGAAAATATTAAGCAAGCCCCTGCTCGGAAACCTAGGTTCTTGCCGAAATGCAAATCCGTGCCAAAATCCGAACCGCCACCGCCGTCGCAGCCACAAGAACCGGAATTGTCAGTTTTGAAAGAACCTAAATCCGAAGAAAAATCAGAGCAGACGACGAAGACGATGATCACTCTCTCGCCAAAGGCGGAACCCTCTTTCTCGAATGGCGACCTCAAAATGGAGTCCAAACCAGTACCGGAAGTCGTAATGGAGACGAACACGGACGAGCCGTTGGATACAATCGAAGAAGAAGACGTAGATATGATTGTTCGAGAAATCGACGTGTACTTCACTCCTTCAATTGATCCCGATACTCAGGTTTTGTGTCAGTTACATTGTTATTTTATGATTTTGGAATATATAATGTTTTAATACTAAAAAGCTATATATATATTTTCAGTTATATGTTATGCAATATCCAATGAGACCGTGTTGGCGTCCTTACGAATTGGACGAAAGATGTGAAGAGGTGTGTGTTATCTTTTGCATTACTGGATTGCTTTCTGTTTCTTTTGTGGTGTAAATGGGGGATATATATATATAAGCTTATTATTATTATTATTATTATTTTTGGGTAGGTTAGAGTGAAACCTTCAAAAGCAGAAGTGGAGATTGACTTGGCCATTGATACTGATTCGAATAACTGGGACAGTGAAAAAGCTAGCGGTGTCAACATTTCGAAGCAGGTTTTACTTTGTCTTATTCTGCATTCTGAAATGAATGTCAATTTATGATTAGTTAAAAATTGATGGGGTTATTCTTGAATTACCGTTTGGTTAATTTGCAAATTAGTAGTACTTTGTCCATACTGCCTTACTTGAAAATGTTTTGTAATCCAATGAGCTTCTGTAATCAGGACATGACCCCATGTTCTCTCTATTGTTATTTTGTGAATCGGGACTAGGCCTTGTTTTTGGCCTTTTCTTCTATGCTAACATTAATATGAAATGTAACGTGATTCACATTTCTGTGGTATTTGTTTAGACATTGTCTTCATCATGGAAGCCACCTGTCGGAACTGATTATGCTGTTGGTGTTCTGGTTGATAACAAGGTATGTATTGCTTATATCCTGTCTGGTGAGGTTTAAGCTACATATGCATAGTCTTGGACTCGGTCAAAAATAATTGATTTATCAATATTATACTTTGTTGAAGACAGTTGTTCATTGAAAACAATGTTGCTAATTTTTTCATGGCGTTCTTAAATGATACAACAGTTTTAGGCGGAAAAAATATTAAACTTTCTGAATTATGGGAGTGATAACACTACAAAATATTTGTCTTCCTTGCCTAGATTCAAGGAAATTGACATTAAACTTTGCTGAGAAGAGAATTGAAGCCTTGAAGGTCTGTGGTAGATAGTATTTGTGTCCATCACGAAATGAGTCTCAGAGACGCTTTAGAAAAATTTTCTGTTCTCAAAGGGTATATTAGGTTTCATGTGACCTTGGGAATGTGTTTAACTTGTCCTTGGAATATGTATGCTGGTTACCGGATGTAAGAGTGAAAAGGATCATAGTTTAATGTATGTGAAGTAAGTAAAAGCTTATTATTTTAATGACTATTTTGTATAAAAAAGAGAAAAGGCAATAATTAGCACTTAGTCTTGGTAGTTTGTAGGTACTCTACAAGGTCTTAGGTCTTTGGGTATTCTTACAGGCCAATTCTGGGACTCTTATAGTCTCTCTTGCAAAAGGGTTTAAGCATAAAATCCGAAATTCTACTATTCCGGATTTATGGGAATTTTTATTTTTCTCAACTCATTTTTTTTCTTCCTTTGTACCAACAGATATCAGTTTATTCAGGGATAAATAAACTGATTGGTGCCAAGTAAACTTGAGACAGTGAAGAGCTGCACCTATCTTTTTTTTTTCTTTTTCCCTTATGTCACTTATTGAGGCTCTTCATAAAATCTATTATGCCACCGTAACTTTGGCCCCTTGAAAGTTTGATTCAAGTTTTTTTTTTTTTTTTTGAGAATATAATCATGATTTTGAGGACATTCTTGATTGGTACAGGGCACTTAGTTGTTGCGGTTTGTTTTCCTTGATATCAGTGATTCCCAAGATTCTATCTACACGATGAAATGTGCCAATGCATGTACATGCACATGCTCTTTTTCTCTCTTCCTTTCCTGTATCTGGTCTTAATTTTAGCATTCGTTGAAAAGCATATCTACTCTTGGTTCACTTGGCTGTGTATTTTTTTTTTGACATGTTTCATTGTTTGCTCTACCACCTGTGTGAGATTTAAGAGTAAGTTTTTTTCCTGATGGATCCGGATCTCTGCTGTTTGAAGTTGGTTTAATATTGTTTTTTTGCTTTTTTAACTATATATATTTTTTGGAATAATATAAAAGTATTACAGTCATATATTTTTTTTTTCTTGCAGTTATACTTGAATCCTGTTCATGCAATTGTGCAGCTCCGGCCATCAAGTGCATGTGCAAAGTCTGTTAGCTCAAAAGGGAAGAACAATGTATGTTCAAATTTAGTGGTATTGTTCATGTTCTAGATGGATCTGAATGGCACAATTGGATTCCTGTAGCCAACTCCATTTTGTTAGGAGTAAGGCTAACTTGAGTTGTGTTTATATCCATTTTGTTACTCCAATAAGCAATAGTCCAATATCTTGTTTGATATACGTTTTGTTATATATATATATATATATATATAGGTACATTATGGTGCTAGAATTTCAAACTTATTTTTTTGCATGGTGCAGAACAAACAGATGGAGTCTTGTAGTGAGCAAAATTCAAATGATGAAGAGGTACTAGAGTTATCTATACAGTGTTGTAATTGATATTCAGCTAGCTTTTCTTTTGTGTCATGGGGATGTACCTGTTTTCAATTATATTGTATTTTTGGTCCATAATCATTCTTTTTTTATTTTCGGTTTCAGGATTATGATTCTGTTCTTCCCATTTAACCTTGTAAACTCTATTCAATGGCATAAATTTCTATTGAAAATTTAACTTTGTTGTCCATTTTAGTTGTGTTTTTGCTTTCCATACTTGCACCATTATTTCTGGTTTGTCAATTGTCGGAGTACCTTTATTTGTCTTTTTTGGTGCTGTTTGAATCTAGGAAATATTGGAGAGCAAGTATAATTTTTTTAAATTGCCTGAGTAATTACGTCCTCAGACAAGCAATTCTTCAATTGTTTTTCCAAGATCCAAATTGACTGTTAATCTAGAGATCATGAATTAATTGGAGCCATTATTTTGTTTTGATTGTAGTGTTGGGTTCCACTGAAGTATCATAGCTCAAAGAGTGATTTCTCAGCCAGATATCTGGAGGGAATGTTGGCACAAGAAAATTCTCCAATACACTTCACGATGAACCCGTATGTTTTTACTGACATCAGTTGAAAATTTTGCAAGTTGTTTGAAATTTACTTTTACTGGAATCACTGAATGTACTGATTTTTTTGTTGTTGATATATTTGTGATTATCTGAAGGCATGACTACTTTCACTCCTTATGCCCTGTAGCATTGAACAGCAATAACAAAGGTTCTCAAAGAAGGTATAGTGACCCTTTGTTGTATCTGATTCTTTGATATCCATGTTCATTGTCATTATGGTAACACAAATATTATGCATTACACCATGTATGTATGAACATGTATGTTCATGCATATATTATGTACATTATATGTATGGATGTGTAGTACTCATACTCTACACGTGATACTGTTATGCTGTTTTAAAATATGAAATATCAGGTTATGGTGAATTTGTAGAAAATCAGGAGATAAAGGCAGTAATGGCAAGAAAATCAATATCAATTATCTTGATATAATAATGAAGGTTAGGACTTTGGGTTGTTTGTTAGTGATTTGTAGGTTGTTTAAAGGCTGTGAATTGTATTTCCTGACCAGGCAAATAAGAGGGAAAGTATGACTATTTAGTATTTAGGCATCGCCCCTAAGGTTTGATTGCATCAAATAGCTTTTGGTTAAACTCAAGAATCACTCGTAGGATCAAGGCAGCACTTGTAGGTAAGTTTGTAGCTCACGAAAAAAGATTCAATGAAATTTCTTAACTCATTCATTTCATACTTATATCATACATCATATGCTCATTTTTATATGGCTGGAACGCAGCCTAAACAGACTCCTAGAAAACAATAGATAGACCTTAGGAAGGAGAACATTAATGACTCGAAAAACATAAGTTTAGACTGAATCTTAGACCCTTCAGAAAAATAAAACCCAGAAGACTATTCAAGACTTTTAACTTGGCATTCAAGACTTTTTGGACCAACTTTTTATTTCTTTGACTAATTTATGGAGTTACAGTCATTTCAGACCTGACCTCAATCCATATATAAATCTCATAAGATTTTAATTCGACCCATTATTATCCAAAGCATGCGAAATTTAAATCTGTCACTTGTCTCCATCAATAATGATAGAAGCATGTGCTTATATCATGGTGTACTAGTTTGTAAGTGGGTGCGTAGTTTTTATTTATTTTTTATTTTTTTTATTTTGCTTGTATAAGTTTAAATATGGAGAAAAACTAGTATCTTTCAAAGAGATTATATTCCATTTCCTCATATTCAGATCTTGAAATTCGTCCTTTGCGGTTTGGTTAGAGTTTGAAATGTTGATGCAGTCGAACAAACTAGTTAATGATGATAAGGATTTGTTTTCATTGATCATAGATGTATCCAGCTTTTTTAATTGCATGCACTAATGACTAAATATTTATTTACTTGGTTTATGATAATATAGGTATTTTATAGTTTTTTTTTTTTTTTTTTTTCATATGCTCCCATGTACCCGAGTTAAAAGATTTATTGAATATTGTTTCAGGGTTTTTCTTTCTATGCCACTTGAAGAACGTGTTCAGAAATTGCTTCGCGAGGTTTTTTGCAACTTCAGACTATGAATCTTATTTTTGGGTTTATATTTTGACTATTAGGAAATGCTTCCAGCATAAATATTTATTAAATTTTTGATTCATTGAAAAAAAAAGTTATATCTATAAAAAAGAAGGAAAAAAAAAATATATGTTTACTGTTTGTATCATGTTTTTTATGCATGCATGTATTTTATAAAGTTAGTCTGGAAATCATTTATACCGGATGACTAGATGGATACTTTTACCAGTTAGGACTTAGGACTATGCAGCTGATTAGTAACTTTCAGTACTAGTTAAGGGGTTGACATAGTTTTGAGTATTCTTCTCTAAAGTAATCTCTTCTTGACGTCATGCTAAGGTTATTTAGTAAGGATTATCATGTTTAAGGTTCGATTTCTAACCAGAAGTTCCTGGAAAATGATATATGTATCATTAATGTGTTTGTTCTCCCAAAGAATGTAACATCATTTTAACATCCGGCATTCCTTATGGATTTTGATTTTTTTTTCTCTACTCAATTTGTTTTCTTCCATTTTTTAAATAAAAAAATATATTGTAGAACTCTTTGAGATGTGGTAGAAAATATAATTGTAGTATTCTTTCCTATGTCATTTCTTTCTTCTTTATTTATCCTTTTATGTTTTACTAACTCAAACATTTTTCATATTATATTAGGGACCACCAGTTAGCCGGTTCAGCTCTCTTAAGCACTTCGCCCCTGATTTCTCCATTGAAGATGTTTTAGGAGTCATTCAAAAGCATGCACTGTTAGTACAAGGTCTCTGGGCTCCAAAAAGTCCACTGCTATTTTCAGATAAAGATAAAGCTAAATGTTTCGCTAGGGATTACGTTCTTATGTTATTTAGCAAGGATTTGGAGGCCAAGTTTCAACAAGAAAATATTGATCCGAAGGTTAGAGATCATATAAAAGTGTTTCTGAAGGTATTTGCTGTTGAAAGACCTTCTTTCAAGGATTGGAAGTTTAAAGCGCAAAAAGACATGTTGTTTATAAAAGACTACCCAAATATAGTTCAGAAGCAAGGAGAAATATGGGCATCTATTGAAAAACAAATAACTGATGTTATAAATAGATATAGAAAAGTTGTACCTGGTATGAAGAATGCTGCAGCAAATTCTGCCATGGCTAATAGGCCTTCAAATGTAATGAATTCTAATAAAGGTGCAAGTGGCTCGGTAACTGGGAACAAGGCCATGTCAAATGAAAGTCAAGAAGCTTTACGAAAGGCTTTGGTGAAATTTTTCCAGAATCACAAGGTTTGCAGGTATTTCATTTTTTGGAGCTTTCTTTAAATGTTGGAATTACTTAAATACCTGAGTTCTCTTTATTGTTTTTGCAATATATATAGCAGGAATTTTCAGATATACTAGCCTTCTATAATCATTCCTTTTGATTCCTTCCCAAGCCCATAATTAGTGGTTTTAACAAAATTTCCAACAAATGGATACCTTTTTTGTTGTACTTTGTTAATAAAATTTTAGTATTTGTTCATAATTGTTAAATTGAATTTTTCCATAAATTGTTCTTTAGTCAACTCGTCTTACTTAACCATAGTACTGCACCCACATAATATCAGTGTAGAAGGATTGCTAGTGGAGGGTTCTCATTTTTATAATTCATCTGAATCTATGGTATTTAAGTATATCCAATGTAAGTTAATTATGTAATTGTGTATTGTGTTTATCAAAATGAATGAAAAAACTTCTGTCACAATATAATTAGTATATGAAAGACGTGGAAATTTTTTGGCAGCAAGCAAGGTTTGCGGGATTGGGCTGTTTCCCAGTCTACTCTTCCGAAGGCAGATGCTAGAGTGTCCCTACTTGTTGCAGAGGGTGTTGACTCTGCAAATTTTGAGGAAGTCATAAGTCAAGTTGCAACAAACATTCATGGATATTATGTTTTGAAGTCATCCCCAGAGAACAACCCGGAACTTGATCGTTTGAGGTTATTTTAAATTCTCTAAATAACAAATGTTTGATTGCTTAAAACAAATGGTGTTGATGTTCCTTTATAATCTCGCTTTAGGAATGAATAGATTTACTACATTTAAACAATTAATCACCGTTTTATGCTTTCAACTCTCACCCTTGGAGCGTCTTGAATACATTTGAGTTTTTTTCACAGATTTTCTCTTTTTTTCAAAATATAGTTTTTTACCTTGCAGGAAAATCGTGCTTGATCTTCTTCTCGGCAAAGGACCTGATGCAAAGCTTAAGAAGGCTGATGTTGTTGAGGCTGCCAGGCATGTTCTTCAGAAGGAGATCACTAGCAATGAATATCTGAAGGTCAGTGATGTAGGACAATCAATACATTTTTCTCTCTGGAAATGTTAACTGCAATTTGTGTTCCGGTGCATCAATGGTTTAAGAAATATGATGTTTCGAAAACTATTTGATTTTTAAAAAAAAGGGTTTTCGAGTATAAGGTTCTTTAATACTTGTTTTGAATGAAGCTATGCTCTTGTGCAGGTCATGAACGATTTCTGTGAATCCAAAGGTTCGGCATGGGTTTTGAAAAAGCCAAAATAATAAGAAAATGTGGGGTATGGCGTCACTATAATGTAAATTTTTTCAGTATATCCTTGCCAAACACCGACATGTCAAAGACCAACATGGATTTTATTATTCAGTTTCATGGTTCACTCTTAATTAGCTCAGTGCAATTCATTATTCATATCAACTGTTGTCTTGGTTTTATTTTTTTCTTTTCAAGTTTAAGATGTGGATTGTTTTTTATTTTTATTTCTATTTCCTGTTCATATTTTTACCAATGTTTTCTTCTCTGGTCTTCGAAATGCCAACGGAGTTAAGATTTGGGAGTTGCGTGCAGTGAGAAATTTTAAAACCTCGGATTTCGAGTAATGCTAGACCTTCCATCTTTTGTATCTCACTTGCATCTCAAATCTGAATAATCATGTGAGAATTAGACTATTAGTAAATAAATACACATTGATTATTTTCAAAAATTAAAAAATATTTTTACAGAATTTGCAAGTAAGGATACACTAAATTGTTCTAAACCATTTATAATGAATCAGTGATATTTACTTAAAGAGTGATAAACTTAAAGATCCTCAATATATATATATATATATTGGAAACAATTGTATGCAATGACTCTTATCCTTGATCTTTTATCATTAAAATTTTAAAAGAGAAAAGAAAAGAAAATATATTGGGAGCACTTCACCCCTTAGTGGGCTAACCCGGTGTAAGTCCGGATTAGTCGAGGTGTGGTTTGAGCTGATTGCACCGTATGGTGGATTCGTCCCACCCGGAAACCGAATGGTGTAAACCAAAAAAATATATATAAAATAAAAGAGAAAAGAAAAGAAAATATATTAAAAATCATATCTTTGTGTGTTTTGAGCGCGTGAACTTTTCCTTTTTTCTAATTTGAACGCGCTTGGCGCGTAAGATCTGTTTCGCGTCTACTGTTCACGCTCCGCCCTTTCTACTCTATTTTCTTGTTTCATGGAGGGAATCTTCAAGTTCTCTGTTTAACCGGAGCTGGGAAGAGATGAACTGTTGAAGGCGAAGCCACCAGAAACCAGCTCAAGTATTAAGCGGCCTTGTACCCAGGATGAAGTCGACGCTGGTAAATTGAGGAAGCCGGTAAGTGAGAGTTTTAAATCGAAACTTCTTAGCAATTCTAGTCCAGGGTCCTGGTTAGGGTTTGGAGCTGGCAAGGACAAATTGATGATTGGAGATGGGGACATATCGATCATTGAGGGGCAAAATGGTCCTGCTATGAAACTCTCTTCTGATTTAAAATTTAGGCTCTGTAAACCATGGGCTAATGCTCTAATTCTGAAAATTATGGGGAGGCCTCACACTCTCAATTTCATGATCTCGAAACTAAACCAGAAATGGCCTCTCATTGGTCAATGGCAACTAACTGATTTAGAGGATGACTACTTTGTTGCCAGATTTCAGATGCTTGATGATCTTGAATTCGTGCTCACAGGAGGTCCGTGGGTGATTACGAATCAGTATCTTGTTGTGCAGAAATGGAGGCCCAATTTCGTGCCTGGTGAGGAAGACATTCAGAAGATGCCGATCTGGGTTAGGTTGACCAAACTGCCGATGGAGTGGATTGATGTTGAATTGCTGAGAAGTATAGGTGGTATGTTGGGGAATACTTTCAAGGTTGATCCCATAACTAAATCCCAAGCTAGAGGACGTTTTGCTAGATTGTGTGTTGAGATTGACATCACTAAGCCTCTCAAGGTTTCTCTTGAAGTGGATGATAGGACTATTAGAGTGGAGTATGAAAATCTAGGTCTAATTTGTTTCCAATGTGGTAAAGTGGGCCATAGCAAAGATATTTGTAAAGACGGGGATGTGCAGCTAAATGAAAAGGAGAAATCCTCTGAGGCAGTTGTTGATGTAAGGGATGGTATGGCGGATCCTTATGGTCCTTAGATGCAGGTTTCCAATGGGAGGGTTAGAAGGAGCAGGGAGGGACAGTTCTATGGTAGCAAGAAACCTGGATACATGGGGAATTATGGTAAGGCAGGATTTAGTAGTCGGAATTCTGGGGGACCTCCTGTCAGTGGAGCTGGAAACTTGGGCAAACATGGAAAAGTAGGGAATATTAGTAGGAATTCTGGGGGATTTCCTGTTAGTGGAGCTGGAAAAATGGGAAAAGTTGGAGAACTTGGAAAGGAAGCTGGTAAAAGTCATGTGAACCAAGAACCTAGGAAACAAGTGGCTGTGAAGAAGGATGGTTTCAAGAATCCAGGGGGCTCTAGATTCACAATTCTTTCTGAAGATATGGAGGGTGAATCTGACGGTCAAGTTAAAACTACTTCTAGTCTAATCCTAGCTGAGATATCTAACAGAGGGGGTGTTCAAAAGTCTCATTCTAGCTGTCCTTTTTCCAGCAAGTTTTTGACTGGTAAGGCGTTGGATAAGGGACATTTCAATAAGCCATTCAAGGAAAATGTGGAGCAGAAATGGGTAAAAGGTAATAACAAGACTAATTCCAAGGGTAAGCAGAATTCAGATGGTTCACCTAATGAAATGGAAGAGGATATTGAGGATTCGGAAGTCTTACAGTCACTTCATAAGGAAGTTATGGATGTTGCTGAGTCTGTAAATCTGTCTCGTCCAGATAAGGTTGCTTGCTGCTCTACTGTAACTGGGGAGGCTGGAAATATTGTGCCCACTGTGGATATGGCGGGTATTAGTAGTTTTGATGTGGCTGCCTCAAAGCTTCGTGAGACAATGGAGGTTGCTATGGAATAGGTGTTTTCCAGGTACTTTTCTCTTCTTTTTCTTTTATGATTTGTACATGGAATGTAAGGGGTGCGGGGAAAAAAGGGTTTGATATTGTTATGTCTGACTTGAGGAAAATGTTTCATTTTGATGTTATTGCCATTTTGGAGCCTAGAATTGGTGGTTTTAGAGCTTCCAAAATTGTTGGTAAGTTAGGATTTACGGATAAATTTATTGTGGAGGCTTCTGGCTTCTCTGGGGGCATTTGGTTACTTTGGAATAGTAGGAATGTAAAGCTTCAGGTGGTTGCTAGCTCTAAGCACACTATCACTGCGGTGGTGGCTGAGGGCTCTAAATTTTGGGTGGTTACTTTTGTTTATGCTAACCCTAGCGTGACTGCTAGAAGAAGTTTGTGGAGTTATTTGAGTGCCATTATGAGATGTTTTAATGGTCCGTGGGTAGTTATGGGGGATTTTAATGAGATTCTTGATGGTTCGGAGAAAAGAGGTGGTAGGAACTTGTTCTCTAAATCAGGTTTTGTGGAGTGGATTTGTGAGAATAAGCTTATTGACTTAGGTTTTATTGGGCAAAAGTATACTTGGATGACTAGGAGGGGTATTAGTGAGGACATATGAGAAAGATTGGACATAGCGGTTTGTTCTATGGATTTGAGGGTCATGTTTGCGAAAGGCTTTGTTAAACATTTGCCTAGAGTTGCCTCTGATCATTGCCCAATTCTCTTATGCCCTCATAGCACTCAAATCCCTTTCAGTAACCTTAAACCTTTTAGATTTGACGCAATGTGGCTTAAGCATGACTCTTTTGGTGATGTGGTGAAGCGGGTGTGGGAGCCTAAGGAGGACAGTATTTTGCACAAAATTCAGAATCTGTCCAATAAGCTCAAGGAGTGGAATATGTCTACTTTTGGATGTATTTTCCGGAGAAAGAGAAGAATTCTTGCTAGGCTTCAGGGGATCCAAAAGAGCCTTGGCGAGAGATTTAATCTTGGATTAGTTAAACTTGAAGACACTCTTAGAGAGGAGTATAACAACATTATAGAGTAAGAGGAGGTTTTTTGGCTCCAAAAATCTAGAAATATTTGGCTCAAAGAGGGGGATAGAAATACTTAGTTTTTTCATCTATCGACTATGATTAGAAGGAGATACAACAAGCTTTGAGGGTCTCAAAGGTGAGGATGGTATTTGGAAGTGTGACAAAGCTAGTATGAAGGGAATTGTCATCTCATATTTCCAAAAACTCTTCTCTATCCAAGCTGACTTGGAAAATTATGATCTTTTACCTCATCTATTTCCGGCCTTAGAAAATGATGTGTGGAGTAATATTTCCAGGAAAGTGAGTGAGGATGAGGTCAGATTTAGTCTTTTTGAGATTGGTGGATTAAAGGCCCCGGGGCCTGATGGGTTTCCGGCTGCCTTTTTTCAAAATCAGTGGGAGGTGTGTAAGAAGGAGTTGATTAGCTTGGTTGTGGATAGCTTCAATACCGGTACCTTCCCCGTTGGAGTTAATTACACTCTTGTCTCTCTTATCCCTAAAGTTCCCAGTCCTCTAGATATGACCCAAATTAAACACATTAGCCTTTGCAACACTACTTATAAAGTGATTAGCAAGATTATTGTCCAAAGGCTAAGGTACCTCATGCCTTTACTAGTTAGTTCTAACCAAGTGGCCTTTGTGCCTGGGAGGCAAATTCAGGATAATATAGTAGTTGCTCAAGAGGTTCTCCATAAGTTTAGAACTGTTAAAGGGAAGAAAGGGTTTATGGCGTGAAAAATAGACCTTGCTAAAGCTTATGACAACCTTCAATTGAGTTTTATCAAAAGTGTCCTTATTGAGGTTGGTTTGGATGAGAAGCTTGTGAAGTTGATTATGTGGTGCATTACTAATGTCCAGTATCAGGTTATTTTGAATGGGGAATTAACTGAGGTTTTTACTCCTGGGTGTGGCATTAGGCAAGGAGACCCCCTCTCCCCCTATATTTTCGTGTTGTGCATGGAAAAGCTTTCGCATATCATTTCTCACAGTTTGATGCAAGGTAAGTGGAAGAGTGTGAGGATTTTTAGGGGTGGGCCTAAGGTTTGCCACCTTTTCTTTGCTGACGATCTCATCCTGTTTGGGCAAGCTACTATCTCTCAAGCGGAAATCATGGAGAAATGCCTTGATACGTTTTGTTTGACCTCGGGGCAGCAGATTAGTTTCGCTAAATCCAGAGTGTTATGCTGTCCCAACATCAATAAGGGTGACGCTAGAAGAATTGCTCGTGTGTGTGGTTCCCCTCTTACGGAGAATCTTGGTAACTATTTGGGAGTTCCTCTTATTCACAAGAAAATTAGTAATCACACCTATATTGATTTAGTTGAGAAAACTCAAAAGAGAATGGCGGCCTGGAAATGTGACACTCTTTCCTTGGCAGGAAGAGTTACCCTTATCAAAGCTGTGACTTCAGCCTTACCTGTTTATACGATGCAATTGGTCAAGCTTCCCAATGAGACCTGTCACAAATTGGACAAGCTTAATAGAAACTTCCTATGGGGTCACACTAGGGGTGGCAAATCGTGTTGGCGGGTCGTGTTGAGCCCAACACGAACACGACACGTTTATTTTTGACACGACACGAACACGACACGTTTATTAAACGGGTCAAACCCCATAAACACGAACACGACACGAATATAAATAGGTCAACACGACACGACACGGCTAACCTGTTTATTATATGGGTCAAATCGTGTCGGTTTAACACGATACGTTTAAATGACCCGTTTAACCCGTTTAACCCGTTTAGTAAAAAAAAAATTAGTGTCAACCAGTTTAACCCATTTAACATGTATAAAGAACCCGTTTAATACATTTACCACAAAAATAAAGAAATACCTGCCAAATAAAAACATACATACAATGAAATTAATAATTACATATCCAACTAATTAGCCATAATAAAATTCAAAAGTCCAAATAACTTCTTGCAAACAACTTAAAAGTCTAAAACAGGTCCAAATGTGCATAAACACAATCCAAAATTACATAAGCACAAGTTCAAAAGTGCATAAGCACCATTAAACTAAACTAATTTAGAGGCGGCACTCTCCATGATCGATCCTCCTCACACTTAGGTTCAAAATGTCATCAGTAACTTCTTCCACTCCAATAGTTTCACTCACTGCAAAAAAAATATTAATGTTATTAAATACAAATATTTATCAAATTCAAAAGTAGTTAGAAAAAAAGATTAACATATGTTGCCTAGATCTACTGATTGTTAATGTAGTAGATAATTGTTAACTGGCACTTCCAATTTTGGTTACAAATGAAGATAAAGAGAATGATTGAAATGAACTTCACTTTGTTGACCAGGGCTCCTCTTTTCTTGGCTTTGCTTATATGTTGCTGATACAGTCCACTTTCTTTAAGTTTCTAGGGATTTTTCAGATTACTTGATACTTTTTCAAAACGACCCAATTTTCAGATGATAAGAATTTAGAGTATTATTTTATTTTTCAACCCAATTATATTTGCTATCCAAAGACCATCATAATATTGGTCCACTATCAAAGAAATTACAGATCTATCTTCGGAACATTAAATCAAAACCCATCGTTTTAGTTTTAGGCTTTTAGCTAAATAAAATCAGATCTATATTATATATTCTGGAACATTAAATCAAAATCAACCATTTTAGTTTTAGCTAAATAAAATCAGATTTATATTCTAAATCAGATCTATATTATATTCTGCAACATTAAATCAAAATCAAAACCAACCAGTGGTAGGTGCTAACTAAAATTCACCAAAATTAGGACATTACCTCTTGCTGCAGTAGTGCAGCTGCACATAAGGTTTAATAGCTAAAAACACATTCTCTATGAAAATCAAACTAAGTAAAGTGAATCATTCAAGAACAAGCAGAAATATCCTTTTAAAAAAATAAAAAAATAACTCACCGTAAAAAATCGAAGTGGAGGATGCGAGAGCACAGAGCAATGAGTTAGACGGAGAAAGAGGTGTATATGGAGGCGTTGCAAGAGGTTGAGTTTGTTGTAGATCGAAAGAGAGAACGAGAGAACGAGAGAGAGAGAGAGGTCAGAGAACAAAAATTTGGTATTTGGTGGCTGAATGGATTCTTGAAAGTAGAGTGGGGTTAGGGTTTTTTTAACTATTTATATTGAAATGTACATTTACATAAATATCTTTAATATAAATGAAATTACAAATTTACCCCTATTATTCGTGTCAACCCGCGACACGGTGGGTCAACACGAACACGACCCGTTTATTAAACGGGTTAGACGGGTTAACACGATTATTGACACGACCCGTTTATCCTCAACCCAAACCCGCAATAATCGTGTTCGTGTTCGTGTCGTGTCAACCCATCGTGTCGTGACCCATATTGCCACCCCTAGGTCACACTTATGTTAAAAAGACTGTCCATTTAATTAGTTGGGATACCGCTTGTATGCCTAAATGTTTTGGAGGGTTGGGTATCAAGAAGATTAAGGTTATGAATCAAGCCTTGCTTGCTAAGATAGGTTGGCGGATGATGCAGAATGAGGAGTCTTTTTGGGCTAATCTATTTAAGCATAAGTATCTCAATAATAAATCTCTGCTTGATACTGATTATTCTAGAGGTAACCCTTGTTCTAGCACTTGGAAAGGTGTCATGCATGGCGTCAAGCTTCTCTCTAAAGGATTGAAGTGGAGAGTTGGTAAAGGGGATCAAATTATGTTTTGGACTGATGATTGGGTTCCAGGTGTGGAAGTTCTCAGGGATCATGCGATTGTCAGTCTTGAGGAAGATTTGCTGTCTTAAACTGTGGATTGCTATATGGATAATGGTGTGTGGTAGATTTCTCGTCTTGCTGCTGTCATTCCTTGGTCTATAGTTCATAGGGTGGCTAGTCTTCATGCTGGAAGGCCTCACAGTGGGCATGACAGAATTGTTTGGGGTTGGAATCAAGAGGGCAATTTTACTGTGAATTCAGCCTATAGGGGGGTGTTAGAGGAGGATGGGCTGCCTCTATGGTCTTGAAAGTTTATTTGGACCTTGAAAATTCCCCCTAGAATTCAACATTTCCTCTGGATTGGTCTTCATGGCAAGATTCTTACTAGTTTTCATAGAGCTGCTCATGGTTTGACTGTTGATGATCCGTGTCCTAGGTGTAACACAGGTGTTGAGGATATTGATCATTTGTTTCGTAAGTGCAGTCTTTCTATTAATGTTTGGGAGAGCTTTTATACTGGTTTCACCTCTTCTACTGATTTTAATGATGAGTTTGCGGTCTGACTTGATAAGATGCTTCAAAGTCAGAGTTTGGGTCCTTATAACATCCCTAACTACCTGCTTGTTTCTAGTGTGTGTTGGTTTCTTTGGAAGTGGAGATGCAAGAAGGTTTTTGAGCATGATTTTTCCATCCCCCATTTTCCTAACTTGATCATCCTTAGTTTCTGTAAAGATTGGATATCTTCTAAGGTGAATGACCCTCATAGAAATGTCATCTTTACGCCGGTGGCTTGGGTTCCTCCCCTTGAAGGCTGGGTGAAGCTCAATGTGGATGGTAGTTGCAATGGGGAGTCTAATATTACTGTCGGTGGTGTCTTGCGTAACCATAGGAAAGAGTGGATTAATGGGTTTGTCATGAATATTGGTGTTGGTAATGTGCTTGAGGCTGAAGCTTGGGGTTTATTTGAAGGTCTCTCTTTGGCTTGGAAGTTAGGATTCAGAAGAGTGATTGTTGAGTCTGATTCCTTGTCAATTGCGCAGCTGGTTGCCCAGAATTCCAACCCCAACCATCCTCTATTTAGTCTTATTCAAAGCTACAGATTGTTGATTGCTGGAGTGTGGGAGTGCACTGTTAATCACGTTTTTAGAGAAGGCAACTTTGTGGCTGATGCTTTGGCTCGGTTGGGTCATGATAAGGAGCTTGGTATTATGTTTTTTGATGCTCCCCCTTTAAGTATTAAGGACACTTTGGCTGCTGATTGTAGAGGAGATGTGAGCACTAGGCAGTGCTCTGTTTCTGGTTTTGCTTAGGTACTTTTGCTGGGCTTTGCCCTCCTCTGTACCAAAAAAAAAAAAAAAAAAAAAATTAAAACGTATTTTGGAATTAGTTAATAATAGTTTGATATGTAGTAAGAAATCTAATTAGGTATAATCGTTTAATAATAACGTTGTTTTCATTCTCCATTAGAAAATAAAACAAAAAGATAATAATAATAATAATAATAATAAAAGAGTAATGTTAGATGTCCTAATTTTTTTTTTTTCAAATTCTGTACCAAATGATGTGGCATGTGAGATGTCAGCATCTTATAAATTATGAGATTTATATGGTATTTGATATGTTGTTGACACAATGACACCTCACGTGCCACATCATTTTGGACAGAATTAGGGAAAAAGATAAAGAGAACTTGTCCTTGTAATCCACAAATTATCATTTTTCTTTATTATTAATGACAGTTTTAACATGAATTAAAATTACTAAACGAGACAAAAATATTCTAAAAACACTCAAAACTAAATAAATTATTAAAAAAAATTATCTCTCATAAATTATTAGATTAAATATTACGTATTAAATTCTCTTTTCTAAATTTGTTATTACCATATTAAACACTCTCTCCTAATTGCTCTAAATTAAATATTACATATTAAATTCTCTTTCCTAAATTTGTTTTTACCATATTAAACATTCTCTCATAATTACTCTCTCTCTCTCTCTCTCTCTCTCTCCATTTTTCAAAAAATAAAATAAAATCATATCTTCATATTTTCTCAATCAATCTCTAATTAATAGTTACAGAAAAAAAAAACTTATGAATATTTTGGTTTTCAAAAAATAAAATAAAATCATATCTTCATATTTTCTCAATCAATCTCTAATTAATAGTTACAGAAAAAAAAAACTTATGAATATTTTGGTTTTTTTACTAATAATAATATATATGTATGTAAGTCAATACAAATACCTTGTTTTTTTTTTTTTTAATTAACAAAATAGATATATAAAAAATTGATTTGTTGCAACTAGATTCGATTAAACTCAAAATTTCTAAAACTAATGAAAGAATTAAAATTCTCTAGGCAATCACATACCTACAAAAATAACAAAAAACATTTTCATATTTTGATTTTTTTTTAAAAGTATTTTTTTTTTAATATATACATATATACGGTTCCTAAAAATCAAGCTTATTCATAAGGTGGTTTTTTTTTTTTTTTTTTTTTTTTTTTATAATTTTTAAAATTTCTAGAAGTGTCCTTAGAATTTTTTTTAAAATTTAAATTTTGTTACAACTAGATTCGATTAAACTCAAAATTTCTAAAACTAATGAAAGAATTAAAATTTTCTAGGCAATCACATAACTACAAAAATAACAAAAAACATTTTCATATTTTGATTTTTTTTTTTTAAAAAATAAGGTACTCGTTTTTTTTTTTCTTTCAATCTATACATATATACGGTTCTTAAAAATCAAGCTTATTCGTAAGGTTTTTTTTTTTAGAATTTTTAAAATTTCTAGAAGTGTCTTTAGAATTTTTTTAAATTTAAATTTTATTGCAATTAAATTCGATTAAACTCAAAATTTCTAAAACTAATGAAAGAATTAAAATTCCCTAGGCAATCAAATACCTACAAAAATAACAAAAAACATTTTCATATTTTGATTATTTTTTTAAAAAAATAAGGTACTTTTTTTGAGTTTTTTTTTTTTTTTTTTTAAATATATACAAATACCGTTTCTAAAAATCAAGTTTATTCATAAGTTTTTTTTTTTTAGAATTTCTAAAAGTGTCTTTAAAATTTTTTAAATTTAAAGTTGAATATCTTTAAAAAAACAAGTGTAAAAAGAAAAAATTGGATTCTCAAAAAAATCCTTATAATAAAATTGATATGAAATTGGAGAAAGTCTTCGATGCCCATGATATTTACGATAATACCCTCTAATAATTTCACTTACAATTTACAACTTACAGGCAAGCGCTGTATAAAATGAGAGGCAAAAACCTTTATTCTTCTGAGCCCTAGAAATCGCTTAGCTCTTCCGCAAACAAGCTCAATTTCGCTGACAGAACAAATCTCAGCAGAAACTGAAAAGAAGAACCGACCACCTAATCATGGCTGATTACGAAGTCAACGGTGAGGATTTTGACAACAACAACAACAACAATTACGCGTATGGCTCCTCTCCGCAACCTCGTGCCTCTGATGATCACAGCGACCCGAAATCTCAGGTACCTCTCTCTCTCTCTCTCTCTCTCTCTCTCACACACACACACACACACACACACACACACACACTTACACACTTTTAGATTTTTCTATGCTCTAGTTTTTCAATTTGTTTACTCTTTTTTTTTTTTTTTTGTTTATTTCTGAGGATTGATAATTGTTATACTTGAAATCGCTTTAGATAATTTGATAAAGGTCTATTAAGTGTGGATTAGGGTTTTATGTTAGGTCTTCATTTGATGTTTTATTGCCTTTTTTTTTTCTGTTGAACGTGGTGCTTTAATTAGAGCCGTCTTAGATTGAATTTTGAATATAATTGCCATTATCTTTGATTCAAATTCAAATTAAGATAAGGATCTGTATGTGCAAAAGTAAACACTGATTTCTCAATGGTTCAGGTTCCTTCTCTTGTTATAAATTATAATTTACATTTGTAAATTGTTCCTGCTTATATATCTCTGTTTCACCATATGATTAATTTTTTGTGTATTTGCATTGGTCAGTTTTCTAAATAAATGGGTATCTTAATGTTGGTTATCTGTTAACTTTTTCTTATTGTTATTATTTTTAAATGTTTGCATGTTTTGTGTTTTTGACATGTTTAATGATGTTTTGTTTTAGAATTCCTGTGGTTCATAATCTTTTGCTTGTTACCATCAATTATTTGTTAATGTAACATATTGGTTTGCAGCATGGATCTCGTGACTATGAAAGAGAGTCTTCAAAGAGTAGGGAAAAGGAAAGAGAAAAAGGGCGTGATAAGGAGAGGGACCGAGACCGTGATCGGAATCGCGATAGGGATAGGGACAGGGATAGAGAGAGAAGCAAGGATAGGGATAGAGAGAAAAGCAGGGACAGGGATAGGGAGAAAAGCAGGGATAAGGACAGGGATAGGGAGAAAAGCAGGGATAGGGATAGGGATAGGGAAAAGGATGGCGATCGTCATCATAGAGATCGCCACATTGACCGTAGTCAGGAACGCAGTGAGAGAAGAAGAGATAGAGATGGTGATGATTTTTTCCGAAGTCGAGACTATGACAGGTAAAAGAAAATGTTATTATCTTGCTGCTTTTTTTTTTATTTTTTTATTAATTCAGTTCCATTTTCTTGTGGATACACTAGTCCTATTTCTGAAGTTGATAGTTTGTTACTTTTAGGCGAAGAGATTTTGACAGAGACAGAGAGGATAGGCACAGACGCCGATCTCGATCTCGTTCAAAGGGTAGATCTGAGCATAGATCCAGGTCACGTTCTCGTTCACGTTCAAAAAGGTAGGTTTTAAGGTGTTGTTGAGCATGTGATGCTGTTCGTTGTATCTTCATGGCATTTAAATTATGATGTCATGAGTCTTGATATGCTATTTATTGAATTATTTTATTATTATTTATTTTGGAGCTTATAATTTGTACTAAAACTTTTGGCATTATGAAGTGTGGTTGCTTGTTCTTGTCATATGTTAGCCTGTTTGTACTTTGTAGCAGCTTTGCTTCAATTTTTTTGTAATACATAGTTTGAGTTTACTTGGGGAAATTATGCTTGTCTGACATCTTTTACAATTTATTTTCGGGATGTGGAAATGTGGAATTTGTTAAGACTTATTATTTGAAGTTTTAAGCTGGATGTAAGATCTTCTATCTATGTATGTATGTGTGTTGTGTATATATATATATGTGGCCTCATCGCCATTCGAAATGTAAAGTTTGTCAAAGAGTGTGTGATATAATGTTTGCAAAGTTGTGTGGTCTTTTTGTGTGGTCACTTTTTTTGCTTTAATTGTTGGTGGAACTTGCCTTTTCTCCATCAGTTTTATTTTGTCATTATTTTAGCATGCTAACATGTTAGTCTTGCAGCAAAAGGATAAGTGGTTTTGACATGGCACCTCCTGCTTCTGCAATGTTGGTTGCTGGTGCTGCTGCTGCAGCTGCAGGTATACACACCCTCCTATATTCATAAGATCAATATTCTGTTAACTGTAATTTTTTGGTTTTGGTTGATATAGTGTGGAAAGTCCGTACCAAATTACATGGTGTGATTTTGGTAAGCTTAATTTTTATACTTTACTTTGTACATCATATATAGCCTATTGAAGTTGAAGTTGCGGTTTTTGGATGGGTTCAACTGTTATTTTTATTGTTTTCTAGTGAAATAATTCTGGAACTGAGAGAGTTTTTGGTTTTCTGTTGTCTTTGGTGTTTGTTTGTTTTGTTTCTATGTCTTGTCTTTGTTGTAAGAAGGCAATGTTGGGCTAATTGCCCCACTGTGCTGACAATGGGCGTGAGCCGACATCTGTAGCTTTTATGTACAAGGAGGAATCAATGCACCGGTTTGATGGTTCTTGTTCGTCTTCAACCGGCAACTATTGCCATTTTTGGTAGTCTTGCAAATATTTCCTCCAAAACTTGTATATGATGTATTCCTTTCTTCTCTTTTGCTAAATATATTGTAAAATGTGAGAGGTTAGGACATGCTTAATTTTATAGGTTCAACAGGAAAAATGGCTCTGGTGGAAGTCTCTTTCTCTTTTTTATTTAACTGCATTATAGTAAGAGTTGATTCATCATTTAGTTCTTATATTGTAATTTCATTACCGTTGCAGGTCAAATTCCTGGGACCAGTCCAGGCATTCCTGGAATGTTCCCAAACATGTTCCCCTTGGCAACTGGCCAGGTATATTTCCCTTCTTTTTTAAGCAAAGGATTTGTATCAGCATTCTTATGTTTGCTTTAATTGATTTTGTGCTATTTTGTTTTCGTGCAGCAGTTTGGTGCTCTTCCCGTTATGCCAGTTCAGGCTATGACTCAGCAGGTTGGGATGGTTAGGCACACTCTAAATTTATCTGTATACTTCTTCTTTTTTTAAACGTATATTTACATTTATATCATAACCATCTTCTTTCAGGCTACTAGGCATGCACGGCGAGTCTATGTTGGAGGACTTCCCCCAACAGCAAATGAACAGGTCTTAGACGTGACTGAACTGTGTATTGTATTTTAGATGTCCATATTAATTATACTTACCACTCATGTTCTTCTACAGTCTGTAGCAACTTTTTTTAGCCAGGTTATGGCAGCAATCGGAGGAAACACAGCTGGTCCAGGTATGTGATGTTTGGTCTCTGTTTTATGCATAGACTACTTGTTGTTCATTTAGACAGTTTCTCAATTTTTATTTGTTCACAGGGGATGCTGTTGTTAATGTCTACATAAACCATGAAAAGAAGTTTGCTTTTGTGGAGATGAGATCTGTTGAAGAGGCTAGTAATGCAATGGCTTTAGACGGAATTATTTTTGAGGTATTTGGTATTCTCTTGCATTTTTGACTTTAGTTTCGGTCTGTGCAATGCTACTTACTGAATTAGTATGTAATGGTACTGTCCTGTTAAATTTGCAGGGAGCCCCTGTGAAGGTGAGGAGGCCTAGTGACTATAACCCATCTCTTGCTGCAACTCTTGGTCCAAGCCAGCCAAATCCCAATCTTAACCTGGGTGCTGTTGGTTTGACCCCAGGTTCTGCTGGTGGACTGGAGGGTCCTGACCGCATTTTTGTGGGTGGGCTCCCCTATTACTTCACAGAAGCCCAGATCAGGGAGTTGTTGGAGTCTTTCGGGCCCCTGCGTGGTTTTGATCTAGTTAAAGATAGAGAAACCGGAAACTCAAAAGGCTACGCATTTTGTGTTTATCAAGATCTTTCAGTAACAGATATAGCATGTGCTGCCCTGAATGGGATTAAAATGGGTGATAAGACTCTTACTGTTAGGCGTGCAAATCAGGGTGCTAATCAACCTAAACCCGAGCAAGAGAGTGTATTATTGCATGCCCAGCAGCAGATTGCATTGCAGGTGAAAATTTAAATTTCATGGATATCCTCTCATATTATTTAGTGTACCATATTTCTTGTATTTTTCTAAAGCCTAGTTTGTCAAGTATGTAATATCATTGGTTGGTTAATTCCGTTTCTTCTGCAGAGACTTATGTTACAACCTGGTGTTGGTGTGGTGGCCACTAAGGTTGTGTGTTTAACTCAAGTGGTTACTCCTGATGAGCTCAAAGATGATGAAGAGTATGAAGACATTTTGGAAGACATGAGACAAGAAGGCGGAAAATTTGGTAACCACCTTGAGTTTTTGTGTACCGTCTTGTCTGTTCTTTTTGTTTTTTTACCTGCAATAGTTATTGCTTATATATTGATTTTCTTTATTTTCTTTTGTTTTGTATATCTCTGTTTTACAGCCTATTCTAGTCCCACATTGTGCTATAAAGAATCAGGCCTAATATACAAAGACCGAAGACTCCATAACCCTCAAATTTTTAATTTTCTATTTTTATATTCGTATTCACCTGTGATTGTTTTTCTAACAATTTTAAAAGTTTTTGTCTATTCCAAAATTTTCACACGTTGTATGCAGGTACATTGACGAATGTCGTGATCCCCCGCCCAATCCCGAATGGCGAACCATCATCAGGAGTTGGGAAGGTCAGTATGATGTTTATTTGCAGCCTTGTAATACTGCACCCTTAATATATATACACACACACATATATATATATATATATATTATGTGAAGTATCAAACGTCATTGGGCCGATTATCTTGGTCTTTTCAGGTGTTCTTGGAGTATGCGGACACTGATGGCTCTTCAAAGGCTCGGACAGGGATGAACGGAAGGAAATTTGGTGGGAATCAAGTCGTGGCTGTGTTTTATCCGGAGAATAAGTTTGCTCAAGGGGATTATGATGGATAGTTCTTGTTTATTGATTAGGATTCTTCTCCTGGACATTGGTGGCCGATGTTCTGTCTATTAGGTCACTAGTGTTTTGTTAGATGGCATCTATTAGGTCCATAGTGTTTTGTTAGATGATTTATGAGGATATTATTAACTACAACTACAGCTTTTGGTATTATGTTCAATAACAACAATGAATATCGCTGTGTGTATTATAGACTATTTCTATATGCAAAAAATAGTTTTACTAACATTTCTGCACTTCTCTTGCCTGTTTTATTACCAACAGTTTATGGTCTGTAAAATTGGTTTGTCTTATCAGACACAAGAAATGGAAGCCTGTGTTGGTAATTTTTTTTTTTTTTTAAAAAAAACTATATGAAATACAACTTAATTGCTTTCATTGAATGATTGGAATTATTTATTTATTTATTTATTTAATATTACAATAATTTGGGGTATTTTTTTGGAGGTGGAGAGTGAAATATTTGAACTTATAATTCCGTGGTGGAGGTGTGAGAGATGTATACCATCGCGTTAAGTTTTGTCACATAAGTGAAAGTCGGGGTTGCATGAAAAGTAAATCCATTTCATGACTCAAATATGTTTTAATTAAAGAATTTCACACCAAACTGAAAAATAAAATAAAATTAGTAAATAAATCTTTGATAAATACTTTTTTTTCCTTTTAATATGATATGATGTATCGAGATCAAATTTCTTTATGTATGTTTGTTACATGGATATGGCGGGACTCAATCTCCCACCATTACTGTTGTGAGACAGGAGGTAAATATAAACCGAGTTAAGAGTGATCTACATATCCAATAAATACACTTTATAAACTTTTTTTTTTTGTTAATCGTTATAGAAAGAAAAAAAATGCTTCTATTTTTTTGTTTGAAAATTTAAATAAAAAAAATGCTTCTATTTAAAAGTATACTTTATTTAGCTTCAAAAGAAAAAAAGTAGACTTAAAATAAAAAAAGAGCCTTCCTTCACGTTGTTCATTATAACCTGCTAAACCCTGTTTACTGTTTAGCCAACTCTGTTTATTTGCGGTTTCACCCAAGACCTCTAAAACCCTAAAAACGATGTCCTCCTCCCTCCGCCATTTCCGCAATTTCCGCCGCTTCTCCACCACCACAGCAACAACAACAACAAAATCATCAATTTCTATCTCCCAAGCCAAATCCAAACTTCGTACTGAATATGACCCAGATAAAGCCCTAGAAATCTACTCCTCTGTTTCCAAAAACTACTCATCTCCAGTCTTCTCTCGCTACGCTCAAGACTTAACTGTCCGTCGTCTCGCCAAATCCAAACGTTTCAATGACATCGAAACCCTAATCGAATCCCACAAAAAAGACCCCAAAATCACCCAAGAACCTTTTTTATCAACTCTAATCAGATCCTACGGTCAAGCTGGCATGTTTGACCACGCCATGCGTACCTTTGACCAGATGGAAGAACTGGGTACACCCAGGTCTGTAATTTCTTTCAATGCATTATTATCTGCTTGTATTCAATCTAAATTATTCGATAGAGTCCCTGTTTTGTTTAATGAGATTCCAACAAAATATGAATTTTGTCCTGATAAGGTCTCTTATGGTCTCTTTGTTAAATCTTATTGCGAAACTGGTTCTATTGATAAGGCTTTAGAGTTATTGAATGAAATGGAAACTAAAGGTGTTGAAGTAACTGCTGTTACTTTCACTACTTTATTCAATTCTTTGTACAAGTATGGTAAGACTGAAGAAGCTGAGAAATTTTGGAGTGAGATGGTGAAGAAAGGTTTCGAATTGGACGTTGCGGCGTATAATGTTAGGATTATGAATGTGCAAGGAGGGGAACCGGAGAAATTGAAGGAATTGATTGGTGAGATGAGTAACGTTGGATTGAAACCAGACACGATTACTTACAATTACTTGATGACTTGTTATTGCAAAAAAGGGATGATGGAGGAAGCTAAGAGTGTTTACAAAGGATTGGAGAGTAATGGGCTTAATCCGAATGCAGGAACTTTTAGGACTTTGATATATTATCTGTGTTTAAATGGGGATTATGATAAGGGTTATAAGTTCTTTAAGGAGAGTGTGAGGATGAATAAGATTTCGGATTTTATGACGTTGAAGCTTTTGGTGCAAGGATTGGTGAAGAAAAAGAAGATGAAGGAAGCGAAAGGAGTGATTCGAACTGTTAAGAAAAAGTTCCCTCCTAATCTTTTGAAAGCATGGAAAAAAGTTGAGGAAGAGCTTGGGATGGTTGCTGCTTCCACCGTCAGCACTGAGGAGGTTCAAGAAACTACAACAGATTAAAGGATAGATGGAATTAGTGTTACTGGGGAGATTTTATTTAGGTAAATGCATACAATTCACTTGATCATCAAAGCCGGTATGAGCTCAATCAATTCAATATCCAGCCAGTTTGTTGGTTTCCGATGGCTATGTGTACTCATTTCGTTTGAAGTTTTGCAATGAATTTGTGGTTTAATACACTTTTTCAATCTGTTGGGGAAGTCTATATGTTTATCATTTATGATCAATTTGGCTGAGTTCACCAAAAGAACAGAGTTTCAGTGTTCATTCTGATGCAAGGAAAATCTTGTTGCCTGAAGTTTTATATATAAAATGAACCTTATGAAGATATTGTAAATTGGTTACATCGATCATTTAATTGATTTATAGTGCAAATAAACCAATATGCCGAAGGAACATTGTTAAAATGAATATATTGAAGGATTTCTGATGTGGTTTTTGTCGGAGTCCTGATGGAATCTGCCTAGATCAAGTAGGACAAACACAACTCTGATAACTAATCTCATAATTGATGCAGCGCCGATATGGGTGATCAAGTCCTATTGAATCTGGGAATACACATGATTATAAACATATTGCTAACTTATTGATTCACATGAATACCGAGAGAGCAAACACAAGAAATTTCATAATTGAAATTTTATTAGTCAACTCAACTCCGTTATAAATAACTACAAAGCTCCCTTATATAGGAGTAGAAAAAACAAATGGCTAATTGGCACAGATGCCCTCTGAACTCTTCAAAAAGTTGCACTGTGCCCCTTAAATTTTTTTTTCGGCACTAAACCCCTGAACTCTCGTAAATTGGCAATCGTTGAAGGAATCTACCCCTGGTGAGGGGGCAAATTCCTTCAGCGATTGCCAAATTACAAGAGTTCAGGGGGTTTAATGGCGAAAAAAAAAGTTCAGGGGGTAAGGTGCAAATTCGGGTATAGTTCATGGGGTATCCGTGCCAATTAGCCAAAAGAAACAAGTAAAAATCATAATTTGAATTCTAAAAATATTCCTCCATCATCAAATCCCACAAATCAAGCAATTTTCTTCATCATAGGTGATTGATGAAATTGCATAAATCAAGTTGTTGTCAACACCATGATTTATGCAATTCTCCTATAACTTGATCTTCATCATTCCCGCTGGGGTTGAAAGAATTCGTCCTTGTATTAATTAAAGATTACAAATACAAAGGAAAAAAAAATGCTAAAGAAATTAAATTGATATACATAGCCATATAGGGGATAACTATTTCGATTTCGATGATTCTTGGAAAGCCGAAAACAATCTGTCGATTCTTCAGAATACCAAAAGCGAAATAAGAACTAGATGTTGTTGATTCGCAATGAATACCAGCACCGGGTTCAAAAATTTTTGTCACTATTTGGGCCTGACTTTGTAAGAATATCAGCACTTTACTAATTCAAGTTTAAAATGCACTTATTTAGGTGATCAGACAAAAATACTCTTATTTTGTCAGTTTTTGTCTTTTGAAACGTAGAGAGAAAAAAGTTGAGAGAGAGAGAACAGTGAAGAGGGAAAGCATCAGGTGCAAGAAATCCGACTGAAAATCTCACAGCAAACTCATCGGCGGCGATGCTACAGTCTTGAAGTCGACCAAAATCTGCAAGACGATGAAGATCTGGGTTTCCAAGCCATTTCATACACTTTCGAGCCTTTTCAACAGTGATTCGAGCCTTTTTAATTTTGAATCTCCGATACTTTTAACACTGTATTCGAGCATTTTCATACACTTTCCGAGCCTTTACAACAGTGATTCAAGCCTTTTCAATTTTAAATCTCCGAGACTTTTAACACTGTATCCGAGACTTTTCAACAGTGATTCAAGCCTTTTCAATTTTGAATCTTCGAGCCTTTTCATACACTTTTCGAGCCTTTTCAACAGTAATTCGAGCCTTTTCAATTCTGAATCTCCGAGACTTTTACACTGTATCCAAGTCTTTTCAACAGTAATTCGAGCCTTTTCAATTATCTCCGAGACTATGTAAATAGTCTCCGAGCCTTTTCAATTATATTCAAAATTCACACAATCAGCTTAAGGTTTACAAAATACTCGGAGAACAAATGAAAAGGAACCCAGCTTAAGGTTTTATTAGGAGCTCGACCCCCGAATGCGTCTGCGTAGCGCCATAAAACTAATTATCCAATGAAGTTATATTGATAATGTTATGATGTTCAACTTCCATTGGAGGTCTATTACAAAGAAAGATGAAAGAATAAAATATCAGAAAACTTTAAAGTAAGAAAGAGAATGTGTAAAGTAAGGGCATTTTTGGAAATCACTTACTTTAGTACCTTTTAAACTTAAGTTATTAAAGTGGTGACTTTCTTATAAAACTTGATCAAAAAGGTGACATTTCCCACAATTTCCACTATCAGCAAATAGCTAAAAAGTGATCAAAAGAACACAACAATCGATGCTAAATTGATTTGGCTCTGATACCAAAATGATGCAGCGCTGGTATGGGTGATCAAGCCCTGTTGATTCTGGGAATACCCGGGACTATGTACACATTGGAGATATATTTTCACACTTGCTTGAGTGAAATGAGATTCAAACCTTTTCACCAATATGATCTCAAACCCTTTCACCGATATGAATGGGAAGTGCACAATTAACTCTTAAGAGTTAAAGAGTTCTTGTGCTTTTCATACCAGTTTGCTATCTCTCATTGACATTTTTACATTTGCTTTTAGAATTTTTAAATGCAATTATACTTGTAAGGTTTGCTGAATCTATACTGCAGCCTGAGCAGTTATAATAACCACCCAAATGAATGTTTTTGTTCTAATGGTTTTTTTCAGTAGCTTTTGTTGGGAATCGGTATCCAACCTGGTGCCTGTTCTGTGATGTTTGAAGAACTGATTCATTCTATATAATGTCCATAACTCACTGTGTTGTTATTGTTTTGCTGTTGAAGTTTTGTTTCTTTATCAGGATATAAATACAAGCAGCAACCTTTAGAATCATTGCAAGCTTCAAAATTGTCCTAATAAACAGCCCAAATTTTTAGAGTCTTGAACTGTTTGTTGACACATTCATGGCCTGCATAGTTAGTTGTTTTGCTCTGCAAAATCTAAAGGGGAATCCACTACAACTCTGCTGTAAAAAAAAAGCCAGAAATTGCGGAGATTCCTACATCATTACTGAGGATGTGAATTCGTCTTTTTCTTATCGGAGTTATCATTGATCATTGACAACACAGGCAGGTAACAGGTGTGAAAGCAACATATGCACCCCCTCCATTATAAACCAACCATACTGTCCGTTTTTATAATATTTCGAATGTATTTGTGTCGCATTTTACCTTGCCAGCGAGCGAGTAGTTAGGTCTAGTACTTTTTGATAAGCTTTGGTAGCTCTTCACTAAATATACACGTTTTAATTTGGGAGAGTAAAGGACACAAGCATATATAAAACCAAAAATTGATAATATCTACTTGGTAGGTCTACGTATTTAGGTGATAAAAAAAAAAGTCCGAAAGATTGCAAGGATCTCCTTACTTTAAAATTTTAATATTTTTCTTATACATTCGTTAATTTGACTGGACTTTTTGTGTACGATTATAAAATAAAATAAAGGAAGATACAGAAAGATTTATTTGAGATATTATATACACTTTATTGATTACAAACCGTATAGTGGAAATACAAGAGAGACTTCTAAGGAGTTGATCTGTAAGATGTTCTCTTATGAGTCTAAGTGCATGTTTGGTTGAGTTTTCTACTGGCTCAAATAGTGGCTCAAAAAGTCTACCAACGTCTATTTGAGTTTTTTAAAATTTCCCGATAGAAGTTTTTCAAAAACCCAACCAAACAAGTTCTAAGCAGCGTTCTAATTTATACAAAAATGAAAGTAAACGACCAAAACAAGTGGCTAACGGGAAATTTCAAAAGAAGATATCATTTGTTATTCGGGTAGATTTCACAATATCCGTGGTCAGAAAATCCAGTACTTAATTGTCCTCAAGTTCCTTTTTATGCTACTTTACTATTTTAAATCTTACCATTTTTTGGGGAGTAGTAATTAATAAATATATTTCCAATGAGTATTTTGTTCTTTCTCTTTTGTACTTATTTTTTTTTTCGGTGATTTTGGAATCAAATCATTGATCAATAATGGTGGGGGTTGTTTTGTTGTTGTGCTTTCCTTTGGATTTTTATCCATTTGTCTTGTACAGTATACACTTGTACTTCATTTAGGTATTCATTTGAATTTCCTAAGCTACACCCCAAAACCCTCCTCTACCAAATAAACATTTCCTTGTTGAGTAAAACAAATCTATGTGATTGGTAATGGACTGTTCTTTTAGGTTTTCTTGGTGCAATTGATGGGTATATGTTTGGCAAGTTTCATTCCATCTGAAATTGTTAGTGTACAAGATAAGATCATACTTCCAATCCAGTTCAATAAAATCCTGAAGATCAAACATGACCTGAAAAGGTCTACCAAAAGAATGAAACAACATTTGCATCGTAAGTATGTCGTTAGAGATTTCATTACTAGTACTACTGATTATGAACCCAGCTCAAAAATGCTTTTAGAGTAGGACTGGTATGAGTGCCTGAAATCAGAGAGGCCTAAAATAAATAAGGCAAGAAGTTTGGGGGGGAAGGAAGAAGATAACTAATCACTTCGGTCCATTGATCTAATCTTTACAGGATAGAGTGATAAACATCATCAATTTCAAGTCACATGCAGCTTTGTACGAATGCCCGACACTGATGAATGAAATCTCAAACTTTTGTTAGGTTAATGACTGGGAAAATTTCTGGAGATTAGTTAGGCTCTTAATTAGAAGTCTTTGGTGGATAATAATTTGTCAGAAATTGCAAATCACGTATTTGTTGGGGCTTTGTATGTCCACCAACACAGGAATTCTTGCATATTAAGGCTATGTTATGATCTATCACTTAGTTGAAGTTATCACATAAAAGTGCTTTTAGAATATAAAAAGCCCTTTTCAAACTTTTTGTTGGTTATCTGTCTGTTCGACTTAAAACTGGAACTCTAAAAGGCTAAGGTAGTTCTCTGCTCTTTGCTTTTTCCTCTCTACCACATGAAAGAAAAAAATCTGGTGGGGTTTGCCAAACCCTTCCTTTCATCCCCACCACTCATCACAAGTACTAAAAACTTTTCCAAAACGAAAAAATAATCGATGTAATGTGTGCATGCACTCGCGTGCACATACTTACGTATAATTAATATATATATTCATGTATTTATACTTTTTTATATATATATATATATATATATACAAGGGTGTAGGTGGGTGTAAGACAGCCCGGTCTCGATCTAAAAAAATATATATAAAAAAAAATAAAAAAAAATTATATGCATACTGTTGTAATTGGATTTCCACTGCTTGGCTTGACTTGCTTTCCAACCTTTTACTTTCTACTTTTGATTGATGATGCAAGCAATGATGATAAAAGACAGGTGGCCAAGTGAGACCGTGGGAGTGATACAACCGAAGTTTATAAATAGGACTTCTCTTTAATCTGTGAATTTAGTTAGATACTCTGAAATTAATATTGAATGTGGGTGCTTTCTCCCCGTCTGTGGGAGCTTCAGTTCAGGCTGTGTTTGTAAAGCCTAGTCTCACTGGTCTTGGTAGTTGTTGTTTCAAAAAATATATATATATATTGAATTTAGTTTAGGGTTTGCTTAAAGATAATTTAACATGTTATTTACATTTGATTAGAAAGTTTAGTTAGACAAATTAGGGGTCTTTGAGTTTAGGCAAAGTTTACATTTGATGTTCCGATTATTGAGAATCAATATATTTCTAAGCCTAATATAGTTGAGGTTAAAGAGTTCTCCTGGTATATATGATCTATACTTAAAGGAGCATTGTAATATATCAATATCCTGAGAACATTTTCACTAACAAATACGAGACTCTGGGAAGCTCAAATTGACCCAACACGAGTCCTTGTAAAATTTAAGATCTCTTTTGCTTTGAATTAGTTCATAAAACTATAAAAGTAGAAGGAAATTACTTTTCTAATAAACTGCACCTAGACTGAGATAGCTAATTCTAAGTGATTTGGACAACTTTGGCTTTCTTGAATTAAAATAAAACTCTTCAGGGTTTTTTTTCTTTTCCCATGAAAGCTCCATATGAAGGAGAAAATCCTGGGTGCACCGATGCAGCAATTGAGTGATACACCAGGCCACTAAAACATTGACATGTGTTAACTTTTAAATTAAATATAATATTTTCTCTCTCTTTTCAGTATTTTTTAAATATTTTTAAAAATAAAAATTACCACATGTCTCGTTATGAATAGCTCGGTGCACCAATCAGCAATGATGATTGGTGCACCGGGTGCATCCTAGTTTTTCTCCATATGAAGTTGCAAGAAGTTAGAGGTTGGTGTCACCATGTTTTCTTTTCATCAGTTGGTCATCATCCATGTCTTCAGGAAGCAAACAACAATAAAGTTTCTTTCAATACTATCATATAATATCCCATGTGCCAAATTAGAGAATTAAATTATTATTATTATTTTAATAAAGTAGACATTTATTTTCTATATATAGAGATTATCACAGTTTCAGTTTTGGCCATGAAATTTCTCAAACTTCCATCATCCTCTCTTCTCGTGCTCTTTTTCTAATTCTATGCAAAACATTTGAAACAAATCTCATCTTTTTTACACAAAAAGCTTCCACAAAGTCCATTCGCATATATAAAGTTAATGCAAACACAATCCAAACTGATCGAAAAGTACTTAAACACAATGCAAAGTGATCAAATAATGATTATTGGTCCTGTGATCATCGGTGCAGGACCATCAGGGCTAGCTGTAGCGGCATGCCTTAAACAGAGAGGAATCCCGTCTCTGATCATCGAAAAAGAGAGCTGTATAGCCTCTCTGTGGAAGCATAAAACGTATGATCGTCTTCAGTTACATCTACCTAAGAATTTCTGTGAGCTTCCTTACATTCCCTTCCCTCCAGAATATCCGAAATATCCAACGAGACAACAATTCATAAATTACTTAGATGCCTATGCTAAGCACTTCTCGATCGAACCCTTGTTAGGACAGGAGGTTCAGCAGGCTAAATTCGACACAACCACGAGGTGCTGGTGGGTTCGAACCAATGAGTATCAATTTGTGTCTCCCTGGTTAATTGTAGCAGCTGGAGAGAATGCAGAACCTGTGATACCGGATATCGATGGAATTTCAAATTTTACGGGAAGAATACTACACACCAGCACATACAAAGATGGAGCTGCATTTAAAGGAAGTAAAGTTTTGGTGGTTGGTTGTGGAAATTCAGGCATGGAAATCAGTTTGGATCTTTGTGATAATGGTGCTCAAGCTTCTATAGTTGTGAGAGATAAGGTACAAAAAAAAAAAAAAAAAAAAAAAAAAGTCTTTGAATTTCAGGTTTTTTTTGCTTCATTTCCAAGCTTTTTATTTCATGCTTCAGATTATTTATTACTTTTACTGTAAAATCTTGCAGTTGCATATACTGCCTAAACAGGTCCTTGGAAAATCAACCTTTGCTCTATCAATGTCACTGTTAAAATGGTTTCCAGTGACAGTGGTTGACAGGTTTCTTCTCTTCTGTTCAAGACTTGTTATTGGAGACACAAACCGAATTGGAATCGAAAGGCCTGAAATCGGACCTCTTCAAATCAAGAATTCTGTTGGAAAAACCCCAGTTCTTGATCTTGGAACTTTTGCAAAAATTAAATCTGGTGAAATCAAGGTCAACATTGCCTTCACTTCCAACTTTTATTAGCCAATCATTACATTATAATAAATATTAGTCCTTTGCTAGAATCGGTTCTTTCTCTAGTTATGTCGGACTGTTTTGATAATCAGTGAATCTATACAGAAAAAAACCAGGTCCAACCTAGAGAATTATTTTGCTAGAATCTAATGAAACTATGAAAGGGACCAAATTATATATGCTTGCCACAGAACAGCTATACCATGTAAGTCAACTAAGGCAAGCATATCAAAACTTTAAACAAACTTAAGATTGTAAATAGTACATGAAAACTGTTGTCAAACCATCCAATGAAGACTTTTTTTTTGAACAAACACAGGCTCTAATAAAAAAATTTAATGCCTAATTATAGGTGGTTCGCGGTGTTCGAAAATTCACAGAAAAAGGTGCAGAATTCTTGGACGGAACAGTAGAGGAATTTGAGTCAGTAATTCTAGCAACCGGTTTCAAAAGCAATGTAAAATCATGGCTCAGGGTATGACATTTTTTTAATCTCATGACAGAATCTTTATTGTGTCTTATTATATGATTATGATGAACAAATTCTCTTTACAAATTCCAGGATCTCAACTTCTTCAGCCAAAACGATGCCAATTCCGAAAAATCATTACCTAGAAGTTGGAAAGGCAAGAATAGAGTTTACAGTGTCGGATTTACCAGACAAGGCTTGCTTGGAGCTGCAATGGATGCTCACAAAGTAGCAGATGACATAAAACGGCACTGGAACTCCGAGGCATGGAATCTACATTGAGAGAGTCGTCCAAACCGACATTTACATTTCAGTCTATGATCAATCATTACTAAAACAAATTATCTTGTTTAATTAGCAACATATATAAGCATAATTTGAAGCAAATATGTAGGAGGTTTATGTTCTAGAATTTCTGTAAGAATGTTTAATTTATTAATTAGTAGCTATCATACTATATATATAGCTACATATATATCGCGTTTCTGTCGTGTGAATGAAAGTTTATATATTACATAATTTCAGTTTTACAATCATAAATTTTCTCAAATTGTGTATGCATTGAGGAGACAATCTAAAATCTTGCAAAACCTGACATTAATTATTGGTTGTGTTGTTGTGTACTGTTGTCGATAATAAACTAGAAACTGGTCTGGTCCCCTCCCACTATAATATCTATGTGAGCTGCCAGAGAACTGAAAATGATTGTTATCACATTCCAAGCCCCATGGTCGGTCCAATCAATAAGTTCTGCAAATAATTGAAGGTCCACTTTTTAAGCTTTAATGGGGATTCTTCTTGAATTGCTACCTTCTACTTTGTTTTGCTTCATGAAAATAGGAAATGAATGGAATAGCTTAGATAGAATTTTCTAGTACTTTGTTTTGCTTCATGAAAAAAAAAAGAGAGGAAATGAATGGAACAGCTTTGAAAGATTCTCTCTTTAATCAATTTCATTTCAATGACCAATTATTTAATCGAAAATTACGCATACACTTAAAAGAAGAATTTAACCATCATCAATCTCAAAGAATCCTTTCAAATTATCTAATTTGTTCATTTGTTGACTTGTATTCTGATACCAAACGAATCAGAGATTTATCGGGATCTGCCAAGATCAAATAATGCATATACGATTTGTTCGGTGCTCGTACCTTCTAAAAGGGTATTTCTATTAGTGGACCTTTTGTGCTGCAAGAGAAAAACAGCTACATCCATGTCTGCTCCTCTAGAAGCCAAATGACACTGTGACACTATCCAAACCAAGTGCATTACAGTTGCGTGTTTCACTGTTTCACAAATAAATCTCTGATGTAGAAAGCTAGAATTTCCACTTCCAAACTTGTCCAATTAAAAGGAATTTAGCTATCAGTTGAACTGTTATCAGGTCATTCACACAGGGTGACAGGGTGGATTGTTTTTTTTTACTTAAAATTTAATGGGTCTGAATCATAATTATTAAGTAGTTTTGTTTAATTTTTTAAGTGGTCAAACAACTTAAAAATACCAAAAAACAACATAAAATAAAAAGTAAAAAAATCTTGATTTTTCACTTGATTACAAATCACTGAATTGCATTAAATGCAATCCAAAATCTTTTCTTCCGATACTATCCTCCATGTATAACATATTTACAATTTCATCATAATTATATATGGTATAGAAATCTTTATGTTAATACATATCTTATTTTAATTAACTTTAAAAATAAAAAAGAACCATAATCACTTCTCATATTGATGTTTAATATCAATATTTTATTATGATATTATGGTGATGCATATATATATATATGAGTGTTTTGTATGAGTTTTCTTGATACCTTTTTTATTTTTTGAAAAAAAAAAACATTTTTCTTTTCTTAGTAAAAATGAAGTGTGTTTGTAATGGAAGAGGAAGATCATGATCATATATATATGTGTTCATATATAATTATTATTATTGAATTGTTTTTATTCCATATTATATGTATAATTGTTTAACATGAGTATAAATATAAAATTACTTATTTTCAGACAATTTTACTTTTAAAAAACAAACATGTTGACAATACATTCAAATGTAAGGGGAAACAAAAAAACATGTCATTCAAGTTCATATTTCAATTAGAGTTGCACATTTTCCCTCGGATACCAATTTCCCCATGTCCCCATCCCCATTTGGGGAAAAATGGGGAAATGGGGGGGAGGTACCCCATCCCCATTTCCCCCATACATATATAAATATAATTATAATATATATTTTTAATTTTTGTTTTTATTCTTTGAAAACCCTAATTATATATATACATTTACTCTTTTTAACTATATATAGTTTGAAACTTTGAATTATTTGAAACACTTTTTTTTGTATTTGTAATGCACTAATGAATTTTATTTTGTATTTGAAATGAAATGTTTATTTTTTTAGTTTATTTTGTAATTTTAATTAGTCAAATGGGGAAATGGGGAACCGGGGGAAACATGGAACAACGGAGAAACTAGGGATGAGGATGGATATACCTCCCCCCAAAATGTTTTCAGACAAAAACAAACAAACGACTTGCCTACAACAACATTTATAACTTCTTTGCTTTTCACCTGTGAAAATTTCTTCAGTAATTTTGATGTAGTAGTGAAAATCCTGAAAAGTTTAGCCAATTGATTGAAACCACTGTTTCTTTTTTTCAAGATTCGAACCCAAGACTTCATGGTTAAGTCACCGTTTAAACCCTAAAGCTTAATCTGATAGATAGAAAAAGTACGAAAAGAGATACAGTACTAGAACCCCTCTAAATTAATATTCTTGGGACCCCCCTTGAGTATTAATTTAGAGGGGTTATTAATTTGAAGAGTTTTGTCTTGTAAAGTGTTATTTTGTGTCATAAAATATGTGGAAGTCGGTTTTCTTGTTTAGGGAAGATTCTTTTTCGAAATTCCTTGTTTGGTCGGTTCTCTTCTTTAGGGAAAGTTTTTTTTTTTTTTTTTTTTTTTTTTTTTTTCAAAATTCCTTGTTTAGGAAAGATTTGTTAAGGAAATTTCCAATTCATTTTGGGAATGTGATTACTTATAAACCAAGGATACTTTTTGGTTGGTTCTATACATGGCAAATCAAAAAGCTTGGATGACACATTCTTTTTGTACAGTGGCTTCAAGCATTTGATCTTCACATGGCAAATCAAAAGGGTTTGCTTCTCATTGACAATTGCACTGCCCATGTACCACATGCAGAGCTACCTAATCACATCCAACTCAGGAACACCACAGTGCAATAATTGCCACCAAATTTGACATCAAAGCTACAACCATGTGATGCTGGAATAATTCGAAATTTCAAGGCATATTATCGTCGTCGCTTTAATTGTATGTTGCTCGAACGTTTGGAATCCAACACACCTGATCTTGAAAAGATTGATATTTTAGAAGCTATTCGTATGGCTGTTGCAGCATGGACTTTTGATGTTAAGCCGAAGACCATCGCTAATTGTTTTCTTCATTGCAAAATTCGTACAGTCCAAGGAGAAACCGATGGAGACATTGAGGATAGTGATGTTATGAGTGAATTAGAACAACAAATTCAAAGCTTCCACTATTGCAATCCTATGGATGTTAATCTTTTACTTAACCATCCAGCGGAAGAAGAAGTGTGTTACACTCCAGCTGAAGAGGATATCATCAATGATATCACAAGGCAGAATAATGATGGTGTGGTTGAGATAGACGACGACGACGATAGTCATGAGGTACCTAAAATCTCTACACGTAAATTTAGTTAAAACCTTTTGGCTACAACAAGAAGGTGATCACAATAACTTCTTGAGGACAATTCAAAAGATGAAGGATGAAATCAAAAATATAAAACATGGTGGCCTTGTGCAAACTAACATCTTGAAGTATTTTTCTTGTTCTTGATTATTATGTAATATATTTTGTACTTTTATGGAATTATTAATTTATACGACAGTCGGGACCGAAATTTTACATTAGGTTTCAAAAATAAATTATTAATTATTACGATAGAGGGGTTTATTAATTTTTGTCGGGACCGGGATTTTTTATTAATTTAGAGAGGATATTAATTTATAGAAGATTAATTTATAGGGGTTCTACTGTATATGATTACTCAATATGTGGAAGGAAATATTCCTGCCAATAATAATTTCAACTAGCACATGCCCATGAAATATGACAAAGAAACAATACCTTTGATAGAATGTTGGGACCATAGTATGCAAAAATGGAATCATTGTCTTGTTAATTTTCACAGAATGAAAATCAATGAATCATATCACCAACTGGGGTCTCCAAGTCAAAGACGTCACTGAATCATTACTCGATACAATGTCGATTTTCCGGATAAACAAAATTACAAGGTTGTAATCAGTAACCAAAAAAATTTGTTTTATTGTGAAGGAGAGGAGTACTGCAATTGCAAATTTGCCAATAAAAATTTTTTGGGACTCCATTTGCTTTCTTTACTTATCTCTAATCGGTCAATTTGTTAGGCGCACATTTTGATGGACTAAATCTCCCACGTGTTAGAAAAAACTAACTTGCTGAAAATATAACATATAGCATCACAAATGTTTTTACAAGGTCCAGGACAAATAGAGCCCATTAATCTGTGCAACCAATATTAACTTGTGAAGTTGAACTCTATGAGCCAACAGGGGTGTAGCTCAACTGGTAGATGAACGGGTTTGGGGTTTGTGTAAATGACTCCCAGTTCAACGGTTCGAATCATACCAATAACGAAAGCTTTCAAAATAAATACCAGATCCCGAATTAATAAATATTATCAAAAATAAAAGTGAAGTTGAACTCTATGTTTCTGAAATAGTACGTGGAATCTAAACGCTATGCATTGTAAAAAACACTTATTTCTCTTGTTCAAAACTCTGAATAGTGTTTTCTCAATGGAGTTCTAACCTGTTGTGTTTCGCTTGCCATTTAAGATGTTTTGGGGTGACAATATAATCGAACCCTTAACATTATTTATGGCAAATTTGGTTGATTTTGTAATAATAGTACTGAATCTTAGAAGAACTTTCAATAATTGTAGTACAATAGCATTTTGTTTTTCTAATGTCCTCATCTGATGATAGAGATAGCAATTCATATATGCATCATAATGTATATACATTGTGTACTAGCTACTATTTATGGGCTAATTTATATAGTTGGTAAAATATTTTATAATTGTATATTTGTATGTAGAATTATTTCCATTTATTTATTTTAATAAATTCTCATTAGCACTGAATTATTAGGAATAATATTGCATATCTACTCTTAAATCTTAATAATGTGGTTGTGCACTTCCCATTCACTTATGAAATAGAAGTTTGAGTCTCACATTTATCAATAAAAACTTAAAGTGTAGAGACATCAAAGAGTAAATATATTTTTTACTTAATTACTAATCATAAAAAGTATTGGTACATCAAATTTAAATACAAAGAAGTCAATATATAGGTATCTAACACGAATATATGGGATTTTGAATTTACAAAAATATCGACATTGATAGAATATTAATATTCATTTCCCCAACCTCGACATGAATAACCCAAAATTATGAAAATATAGAAGACATAATAAGTTCATTATCGAAAAAAATTTACTTATCACCAACAAGGGCGTAGCTCAACTGGTAGATTGACCAACTTGGGACTTAAGCAAGTAACTCCTAGGTCAACGGTTCGAATTCTACTAATGGTGAAAGTTTAAAAAATAAAATAAATAAAAAATCCTGATCCCAGATTAATAGATATTGTAAAATAAATAAATAAATAAATTTTTTTAAAAAAATTACTTCTCCGATGGAAAATGTATTCAAGGTTCACATAAAGCACTAGATTACTTCTCATTCATTATGGGCCACAGCCCAACATACAAGCCCAATCTCTCATGCATCCAAAAAAACCCAACATATAAATATAATATATTTTTTATTAAAAAAATTTATTCGTTTTTCAAATGTTTAAGACGTGTGTTAGTTTAAATATATATACATATAGTTTTTCTATTATCAGTTCGAATAGATATAAAATATATCAGTTCTTTACATATATGCCATTGAATTTAAATGTTTTGGCTTGATTGCATGCATTTATTAAAGTATGTTTTAAATCCAATGACTTACATGTAAGAAACTGATATATTTTTATATCAATTCAAACTGGCAATAGAAAGACAATATATATATAAATTTTCAAGTTAATGCGCACTGATATAACTTCATGAAGATATTGGATGTAAACCACTAATTTTACATGCTTTGACTCGAAGGTATGACTCACATTCATTCTCACGAAGGTATATCATTAACACTAATCAGATAGGAGTATAGGACTATATATATATATTAAAGACATAATAAATATATTAATAGCTGGGTTTTGGGGTCCAGATAATCCAAGTAAGTAGGATTCGAAAGATCTAATCCCAAATCTCTCACGCACCCAAAAAAAGCTGTCGTTTTCATGGGAACAAGTGCGCTCTCTGTCACTTTAATTATTTTTACTCAGTTTCCTAACCCGGGTAAAGAATCTCTGATACCGTGTACAACCTTTGTCCACTATATTTTCTACTTAAAAAAAAAACAAGTCTATAGAAATTTTACAATGACGTGTACTACACGAAACTGAAAGAGTAGTTGTAGTTTGTAGACATGTAGTACTCCTCGTCCAGACTCCAGAGCTTAGTGAACTGCATATCTATCTCATATCTATGAACTCTCTCTTTTACTGATGTGCTTGCTTAGTCACATTGCTCAGAGAAGTAAGAGAGAGAGAGAATTGCAAAAAGAGACAAACACAAAAAACCTGAAAGCTGGCATTGATTATTGATTTTAGTACTAGTCTGAGGCATAGCTAAAGATAATGACTTCTTGGTTGTGGCCTTGTGGTGGAGGTGGAAGCGTGGAATGTTGAGTGGTTGGAGGTGGTAGTAGATGGAGAGTGAGGTGATAGAAGGAGATTGATAGATAACTCTAGGAAAGTGACAATTGTGTTTTTTACTCTAATCAATCTATTGGTTGATGCAATAGATTAAAAAGATAAGGTTTTTTTTACAGACTTTTAGGGCAAATCTTTACAACTGTTTTCAGTTGCTTTTTATAAGTTTATGTGGCACCAGGTTGGAAATTACAAAAAAATAAAAATAAAAAATAAAAAAATTGTTTTTAATAATATATTACTTTAATTTGAAGTTGTAGACTTTTGTAGTTGTGTAGTGCTTGAATGTTTTGGGTCCATGTTAAAAATTTTATCAAAAAATCAAGAGGGGTTTATGATAAATCATAGTAAAATATCAAATAATTAATTGTAATAGATCAACCAAGATTAATATCAAAACTACTTTTCGCCATATTGCATATAGTGATGAATCAATAAAATTAAATTGTACTTTAAAAGTAAGACACTAACGATTCTAGTCAGTAGAGGCTTAGCTCGACTAGTAGATAGACGAGCTTAAGATTTGGATAAATGACTTTTAAGTCAACGGTTTGAAATGACCAATAGTGAAAGTTTTAAAAAAAATACATAGTCCCGGATTAATAAATACCGTCAAAAATACTAAAAAAGAGGACACTAAAGACACCAATGGCGAAAACGATATCCGAAGTATCCAATGAGTTACGAAAAAGTTGCTGATGGAGGAAGAGATTGTAGCTGTGTCCCACCATTGGCAAGAGTCACAATTAAAGACCAAGATTCGATCATAAATGTATCACATCAACATTTCGTTACCTTGAAATTCAATTATTTGATCTATTTCTTGCAAACCTCATATTGCATGCCCATGTGGATACAACGAAGAGTTTCTCATCAAGTTCTCAAGCAAAGTTTTTTTAAAAAAAAAATATGAATTTTTCTCTTTTTGCTGTTTCCATCAATCATGAATCATACATATATTCTTTATCCAAATTTCTTGTCAACTTCAAAATTTTGAAGTAATCCAAATTAGGCTCCATTGTCGGTAATCTTTTCATACAAGAGGTACAAAAAAGAAGACAAAATTTCAAGTCTGTCTTGTTTAGCTCAAACTTCAAAAGAAACAATCGATCATATTTGCCCTAAAAACTTAAAAATCGAAGTGAAGTTAAAGGCTCATCAGAGTGTAATTAATTTCACTGACTTCTAATCACAACAGAGAAGAAGCTCTCTCTCTCTTTCTCTCTGTAGGGCGTAGGCTCCCAACAAAGTGAGAAGATGTGGACCCCAACCATGGAAAAAAAATTTCCACGTGCACAAGAATAATCACCGGGCAAAGCGGGGAGGGAAACTGGACAGACAAGAGACAACCAGTCTCATCGCATGCTGTCTTTTGAATTTTTGATGATGATCATCATCAGTCAATCCAATGGATGAACCAATCATGTAGGGTCACTTTCATTCAGGGGCTTCCACGTGTAATCTTGTAGCGCCTGTCAAGCTACCGTGTCCGGGAAAAGTCTATGCACATTATATTGCATGCCCCGCTTATTGATTGTTTTGGTGGTGGTCCATCCATCGAACCATCATCAAATAATAATCCAGAAATGTTTAAATGGGTCCAGTATACTACTCTCTGTTCTTCATTCTCAATTTGGTCCTCCACATGCAAATTATCGATTTTGTTTTATTGAAATAGAGTAATGATACTCCACCCAAAATTTCAACCCAAATATTAGGTGTCATCACTACACATAATATGGGGCCACGTCATAATATGGGGTCACGTATAAATGTACCAAGTGACACAATCATGGAGAGTTTTCATGCGGTAAAGAAGAGAGAGTTGTGGTTACTTTGATATCGGAAGTTGTCTAAATTTGCTAAAGATATACAATTCCATATTCGTGTATGGAATGGGAAATGTTTCAATGCGGACGGACTTATATAGATTTAGAATCATAAATGACAATTTCTGTCATGAATAATTTCTTAATACATGCCAATAGCCAAATACACATTAATAAATATAAATATATATATATATATATAGAAAACTTTTCTCCTCAATGTATATTAATAAATATATATAAATGTTTTGAATGTGAATCATTGGATTCAATTGATTTGACTTGGTCTGCATATATTTATCAATGTTTATCTATAATTTATAGCCTAAATACAATACATCGATGTATTTTATATCGATACGCACCGACGAGAAAAATACTATATATATATATAATTGATATTCACATGTACTTTGACTGTGTCAAATTGTATGTACGTTATGATACAGGCAGTTTGCCTGTCTCATGAGTTCATGTTTTTGAGACAAGGGGTTTACATACAGACATACAGTAAAACTCACTATTCACTGCAAAGTTCAATACAGTAAAATATCACTATTCACTGCAAGTTCAAATTCAACAAGATCATAACGTACTATTTTTATTATTTAAAATAATTAATTTAAAACTAGATTACATATATGATTAACTGGACTAGACTCTAGAGAAACACATTGGTTTAATTTTATTATTAACATATAATTTGATTACGACCATTAATTAACTACTTAGAAGAAGTAGAAACTCTGAAACTACTGAATCTTCGATAAAACAGAGCCTCCCAAATCTCAGAGAAAGCTTCAACGATAACCTTGTGATGCTGTCTTGAATTCAAAGTCAAGAAACAGTGCAACAGCTGTTCCAATTCTTTCTCTTCAAACATTTGCTTCTCAAGAATCATCTCCATCATCGATCTTCTAAAATCCTCATATGGGTCCTGAGATTTCTTCACCACTGCAAAGCTCTCCCTCACTTTCCCATCAACAGTACACGGTATCAGTCTCTGCAGAAACATTGACAGCCTAGCCGGAGACGACTCCGTCTCCGGAGACGATAACGATATTCGCCGACCACCATTATTGTTCTTCGTCGTCTCTGCTTTTTTCCCGTTTTTCGAAACGCACCGTTTCGATCTCTTGAATGGGATTTCTCGTATGGTTTCCAGTTGGGGGTTGAATTCTGATGAAGAATCGGTTGAGAAGCTTCTAGAAGACGAGACTAGAGTTTCTGTTTCTTCGTCTTTTATGCTTGTAAACAACTCAGTGTCGACTGATGAAGAAGTGCTGACGCGGGCCTTTGGTTGATTTTGTGGTGGTGGTGGTGTCGTTTTCTTCTTTGCAGCACGCCGTTTTTTCCTCTCAGTTACTATTGGAGGTAGAGGAGGAAAAACAACGTCGTCTTCGTAGTCGTCAGGTGACGTGTAACCCGAAGCGGAGGAGTTATAGATTTTCTGGCGAGGGGTGGTGGCGGTGGTGTTGGTGGTGGTTTCCTCCTCGAAGACTTTTGCGATGACGTGGAATCTCTCGTCTTCTTCCCAGTGGAAACCGGGTGTGGGTGGTGGGGATCCGGTGTGGTCGGATACAGAGATGACGTAGTGTTGTGGTCTTGATGATGATCTTGATCGTAAGCCGCAAGCGAAGGATATGAAGGCGGAGGTGACGTGGTGTTTCAGGGAGGAGTGATGATGATCGGTTTTGGTTTTGGGGGAGGACGTTGTTGGAGAGAAATGGAGGGTGATGGGGTTGGGGCTGGGGTTGACTGGAGTTAATCGGAGGAATGAAGGGACAGGATTTGACGGCAGCATTTTGGGATCTTTTGAACGGCAACATTGCAACGATGATGGGATGATCCGTGATATTCGGACCTTGAAACGTTTTCCCATTGCGTTTTTTTTGTTGTCAAGATTCAAGAACTCAATGGACTGAGAAAAGTAGGGTTTATATAGCGGGCATGGTGACCCAATGCAGTACAATTGTAAAATTACTTCTATCAATATTTTTCTAAAAATTTGGATACTGATCTTATCTCCTTTTTTAATATATATATTTTTTATAATCTTTTTAAAGAATGTGATTGGTGGTCGATAAAGTGGTCGTTACAACCAATCATATCTTAACCACACATTCATTGTAACGCTTATATGTCATGAGATTATATTAGGTCAGGGGAAGAAGATCAAATCAGTAGATGATTCAAATTCTTTTTTCTAATCCGTGAATATGATAAATACTTAATTACTTTGTTGAAATATTAGTATAATTCAAGATTTAGAGAGGTGATATAATCCAACCCACAATCTCACGGTAGGTTTGAGAGGCAAACCACTCGAATAGCCTCAAAAATTTTATTTTTATAAATTATCTTAATTCTAACTTTTCAAATTTAGGGGTCGTTTGTTTTTTCCACTTAAGACTTAATGGGTCTGAATCATAATTATTAAGTTGTTTTGTTTGTTTTTTTAAGTGGTCAAACAACTTAAAAATATCAAAAAACAACTTAAAATAAAAAGTAAAAAATCCTGACTTTTCACTTAATTGTAAATCACTGAATTGCATTAAATGCAATCTAAAATCTTTTCTTCCGATACTATCCTCCATATATAACATATTTCCAATTTCATCATAATTATATATTGTATAGAAATATTTATTTTAATATATTGATTATTTTAAATAGCTTTAAAAATAAAAAAAGAACCCTAATCACTTCTCATATTAGTATTTAATATCAATACTTTATTATGATATTAGGGTGATGTATTTATATATTAATTTTTTTAGAGTGTTTTGTGTGAGTTTTCCTGCTTCCTTTTTTTTTCTTAGTAAAAATAAAGTTTGTTTGTAATCGAAGAAGAAGATCATGATCATATGTGTTCATACATAATTATTATTTTTGGATTGTTTTTATTCTATATTATATGTATAATTGTTTAAAATGGGTATAAATGTAAAATTACTTCTTTTCAGACAATTTTATTTGTAAAATACAAACATGTTGACAGTACATTCAGATGTGAGGAAAAAAAAAAACAAACATGTCATTCAGATTCAGATTTCAGTCACTATTCAGTCTTCAGTAAAATTCAGGACTATTCAGTCTTCAGACAAAAAAACAAACGACCCCTTAGTATCCAATTAGATTGTTTCCTAAATCCTAACTCTCATACACTTTCATTTATGCTATAATTGAATAATTTTTTTATCATCACACGTTTTTATTAATTTCCCAATTGAATTGAATTTCATTAGACTGTAATACAGCTATAACTGATTCCAAATTCCAAAACAGTTAACTACAAGTATATCCTTTTGTCTTATTATTTTGAATTACCTACCTTTATATATATATATATAGTATTTCTACAGCCAGTTCGTTTTATATAAAATATATCAGGAATAAAAATGTGGACCATACATTATGAAGAAGTTCATTTTATATAAAATATATCAAGACAAAAAATACGGACCATACATTATGAAAAAGTTTTGATAAGTGCATATACTTTAAGTCAAAGTATGTAAATTTAACGGCCACGTTCTTCGTCCTAACATATTTTATATCAAAACGAATTAATAATAGAAAAACTATATCTATAATAGAAGTATATTAAAAATAAGGATTGCGATATAAAATTTAGCTATATTATATATTGGAAAAAACCGTGTTGGAAAAATTAGAATATATAATTTGAGTATTTTTACTACGAAAATAAAATTCGATTTTGATTTTATTTATATATATATATAAATAAAAAATCCAATGTTAACTACAAGAAGGCCTAATTTTTTTTAGTTTATTAGCCTATGGCTTCAAATACCCTTGAGTCGGTCCTATTTATGAATAGAATAATACTAGATTATTTAAAATATTTGTTCAAATTCATGCTCGACAACTTAACATTATTCTTATGGATATCACAATCCAACAACAAATTCTCACAAAAACATAAAAATAAACGAATATAGAAAATTAACATAAACTTTTCAACATTAGAATTGTGTTTTTTATATTCTGTTTAGCTTTTCTGTCGATTCAATTTACAAATATAATCTATTCAAATATTGAAAGGAGAACACATACGTACATATCATATCCCAAGGCATCTCTCTCCCTCATTGTCTCCATCAAAAGAGCAAAATTCAGTAGAATTTCTCTGTTGAATAGTTTTTGGAGGGAAGCTGAATAAACGGGAAGCTGCCTAATGATGATTTATGATACAAAGGAGTAGTGGTTTACTGATAGACACTATCATAAATTTGAAGTTACAGGTTTTTTCAGCCTCCTCTTTATATATTATATTATTATTAATTAATGATTACACACTCTTTTGTTTAATAAAGTCACGACAAATTTCGTATCTGATATTTGGATTACACGTCTCGTACGTACAGGTTCGCTTCCCTAGTAGAAGAATACATGAAAAAGATTCCTGAACCATGTCCTTTCAAAATTATAAAAAAATAAAAATAAAAATACAAGAAATGACAGTTTAAAATTCAAATCAGACAACCTGATCAATCAGCATTGCAGGTTTCAGGAACTAATATTAAAGCATGTTATTTATTTTTATTTTTTTTTAACATTTATACAAGAAATTCATGCTATTTTTCAGTACTTTTTTCACTCAGAAATCGGTTAATTTATTATATATATATATTAAACAAAGAATGTTCTCATAATTCTTCCTATTATACTCTAGAAAACCATTTTATAAAACACTTGTAATTAGAAATACTTGGAAAAAACATGCAAAGTATTTTATATTATATACTGGAAAAGCAACAAAATGAGATTTCACTTCTCTCTGAGACTCTGCAGTGAGAACTGGACGCTCTCGTATAGAGAAAAAGCTACCTAGGGTTGCTAAATTAGTCCAATTAATGAAGATAAAAAAATTATGGTTGATTTGATAGCCTTTAAATTACACATATATGGAAATAAAAGCAATTGAAGCAGTAGAAAAAAGAACCAACCTTGATGGTGCAAATAAATAAACAAAAAAATGTAAAAGAAGTGAAAAGGAGCTGTTGCAGATCTCTCTCCATTCTTATCATAAAATATCGAATCACTTGTATAAAAAAGTAAGCAAGCAAGGAAAAAGCAGCATAGCTTTTGTAGTGCTAAGAGATAAATACGTAAAATAAAAGGGAAATTGCACAAACATCCCATGAATTTAATTAATATTACATTTAGCTGTAACTTTACTAAAATTGCACATATTTCCCATGCTTTTCGTTAATTAAATGTTAATTGATAGTTTGACTAACCATAAAATTTAAAATGTCTAATTAAATTATCTCTGAATTAATTATTTTATTATAATATAATTAATTAACTAACAATTGTTTTTAATTAATTCACAGTTCTTATTCTTGGTCATTTAAAAAAAAATTAAAAAAATTATAGATTTTTACTTACTTCATTTTGAGGGTTAATTTAGACTTTTACTTAATTCATTTTTTTTCTAAAAAAAATTATAGACTTTTACTTACTTCATTTTCAATTTTCTATTGATCTATCTCTAAATTCCTCCCATGAATTTTTTTTTTATTAAAAAACAATTTTTTAAAATAAAAAAATTGTTAGTTAATTAATTTAATTATAATAAAATCTCAAAAATAATAATAATAATAATTAAATAATTAAATCAGGGCTAATTTAGACATTTTAAATTTTATGTTTAATCAAACTATCAATTAACATTTAGTCAACAAAAAGAAAAGGAAGTATATACAATTTTAGTAAACGTTATAGCTGAGTGCATTATTAATTAAAGTCATGGGATGTTTGTGCAATTTCCCCTAAAATAAATACAAATCTCTCTGATATATGCAGAGAGAAGAGAAGACTTAACAGTGTCGATGAAAAGTCAATAGAAATTAAGAAGCTCCTCTCTCAAACAGAGAGGTAGGTGGGGACCGGGGATCCAAGGAAAACAAAATGATCAATATCAACTTTGCATGCAACTCTCTTTATTCTTTTTTATTCTTTTTTATTGTCTTTTTTTGAGACATTGCCATTTGCCCAATAACCAAAAAGTTCTCTTTTTTTTTTTTTTTCCTACACTATCAATCAAATCTCACTAACAAGGAGCCAATTTTGTGACTGATCGATATATAGATTTATTATAGAAGGCTTTGCTGGTGCTTGCTCAGCTCCCAAAGTGTCAACCTGTCGGTTGAAAATTTTTGAAATATTTTGAACGTTAGAATTTATTAGATACACTTTGGGCTTCGAATACAAAGGAATCTGCACATATATATGTATTGACCGGCCTTTTGGGCCGTATATTTTGAAGTTAATTATGGGCCAGTTTGATGTCCTCCAACACTTTTGGTCAGAAGTGTTGACGAAAACACCCACCTTTATTTCTTTAATTAATCCAAACAGTTAACATTTTTTTTATACAGTACCTATTTATCCAAATATCTAAAAAAAAAAAATGAAGAAAAGTAAGAGAGAAAAAAAAATAAAGACAACTAATCTCAGTTATTATTTTACTTGTTTGCCACGTGTCAATAGATTATTAAAAGTTGAGTACAAGTAAGATGGGTAAGGGATCTCAATCCTTTTATTAAAGTTTTTTTCTATCGGTTGGATTCGAATCGCTGACTTATGAGTTATTTGTCTAAACCACAAACCCATCCATCTACCAACAAAGTTACGTCCTTAGAGACAAACAATTAACATCTTTCATAGCACAAACGAGGCAAATTAATATGAAAGACAATGTTCCATTTACACTTGGACCTATAAGAATTATCATATACCGAATCTTAAACGTTTTTTCGTGTGAAATTTTGTCCTTCAAATCTACTCTCAGCATGAGCCGATGGCGATGAAATGTTTTCGTAGGTTCATAGCTAATTGATACTTCTAGAGTTCTAGCTTTTTCCTCCACATCAAGTTAGATGCTGAGTTTATTTTTAAATATAGAGGGATTATTATATTTTCTTCCTTAAAAAAATCTGATTAGTATTAGAGTTTAAATGTTATTTTATCAATCTCATATTTAAAGATTGGTTTTTTTGAGATTAATTAATAGTTTCTTTTAACATGGAATCAATCAAATCGGTCAAGATCTATAATATTATTCTATATCCCACATTCGAATCTTCAATATCATTAATTAAATGATATATAAGTTGGCAATTCCATAACCTCCATGTATGTTTAATTAGATCCATTTTAGGTCTCCGTAAAATCTTGTACCAAAACAAATATCTAAAACCTAAAGTTTGGTATGTACGTTTCCACTCTGATTTTTTTTTTTTTAATTTCCAAAGTTGCTGTCAGATTGAGAATATATTCGGGCATCTTCTAATTGGTTTAAAGTTCTTCCTTGAACTGTTTATCAAATTAATTAATCAACAGAAACAAACTTTGTTATCAGATTTATAGATAATTAATTTCTTTTTAGTTATAATATTATAAGTTATTATCTTCCAAGATATTATGAAAATAACGTGAACAAATCTTTAACAATTTGAACAAATCATTATTGCAAATGCGGTCGAGACAGTGGAGAATCTGGAGATTATTTTGACTTAGGAGGAGTTAGGAGTAACAAAATTGAACAACCAAAGTCGACGTTTTTTGTTGAAGGGAGACTTCACACACATCAGATAAGAAAATATCGTTGACCAATAATTATCGAATTTTGCCTACTAAAATTTTGCAAATCCTACCAAACCTGTCTTTTTTGTTACACTGAACGGTACCTTGATCACTTGAAGATATTAGCATGCATCAATTTTGCCCCCATAACATAATCCAAATTAAAAATGAGAAAAAAATCACATGAAATAACCTAGTGGATATACACGCACCAATCTCAATTCGAATTTGTCACGGTCTCTTTATTAATTATTATTGATGAGATATTTCGGTTTATTTGATTAAGTAGTATTTAACTAATTAAAATAGTGTGTAATCAATATACAGTAGAACCTGGTAAATTAATCCCCTATAAATTAATATTCTCTCTAAATTTATAAAAAATCTCTGTTCCAACTCAGGCCAATGTAAAAAATTAATAAACTCCTCAATTATAATAATTAATAATTTCTTTTTTAAAACCCAGTGTAAAATTTCGGTCCCGACTGTCTCATAAATTAATAATTTCATAAAATTGCAAAAGATATTACATAATAATCAAGATCTATAAAAGTATTTTAAGATGTTATTTTGCATAAGACCACCACGTTTGATATTTTTGACTTCATCCTTCGTTTTTTGAATTGTCATCTTGTTATAACTTATAACCAAGAAGATAGAAAAAAAAAAAAGATTTAAGAGTTGTTAGGAATAACATTTTTAAGTATATCACGAGATCTCTCTTGTTATATACAACCAAAAATTAAGCCTCATTATTTATAGGGTGAGTATCCTTGGTCAACAAGTAATCACATTTTCAAAAGGAATTGGAAATTTTCTTAATAAATCTTTCATAATAAACAAGGAATCATGAAATAAAATAATAATAATAATAATAAAGAACTTTCCCTGAAGAAGAAAACCGACTAAACAAGGAATCCCGAAAAGGAACCTTCCCTAAACAAGAAAACCGACTTCCACATATTTTCTAAGACAAAATAGCAATTTACAATGTAAAACTCTTCAAATTAATAACCCATCTAAATTAATATTCAAGAATAGATTCCAAAAATATTAGTTTAGAGCTAGGTGTTCTACTGTATATGGTCGATTTGATGGGTACCCTTATTGAGTTATTCGATGGGTAACAATCAATATATTTCTCATCAACCGACTCATGCAGTCATGCATACAACATTAAAATGATAAATATATAACATTAAAAAAGAAAAAAAGAACATCTATATATTATACAAAAGTAGGACTTGTAGTTAATGTACACGAGAAATAAACCCTTTTGAAACAAAGCTTAATTATAACCAAAACACTTATTTTCTTTCACAATTCATGCATGTACTGATTTACTACTATGCATTTTTGGTCACGCGCAATGTACTAGCTAGCTAGCTAGGAACTCATGGCTGGCTTTAATTAACATGAACGTCGATATCAAAAATGTAATCAACTTAAATTTGGATTACATAAAGATTACATAAAGATTGGTCACAAAGCAAAAAGGCTAAATAGATGAGATATATAATTGACCAATTAATGACATTCTTGTATCTGGTCGAAACTGTTTCTTTTATTTGGAGCCACATTTTGTGGAATTTTTGAATCTCTTTTTCAGATCATGAGCTTGTAAACCCACTATATACCAGTCTACCACCCACCCACTAATTACTGATTACCAATAAGATATATTTGTACATGCTGGCTTGCTGGGTGTGTCATTATTTGTTTTGATGACTCTCTCTCTCTCTCTCGGTGGGAGTGGTTTCCAAAATCTCAGAAAGTGATGCATTGATGCATACTAATCAAATATGCCCACGTTGTATATATAATCTCAAAATTGGATAGTCAAACCTACCACTACTATAGTTACTGTTTCGTGTATCTCGAAATTTATATTTTCCACAATATAGATTGAGTCTCTTATGAGGGATCTCTTATTTTAATTTTGGTAAGGATCATGATGAAAACACATCGATTTTAATAAATTTTAATCTGAACTTTTGTGTGGATGATGAGTTCATTGAAATCTACCTATGAACAATGAGAATATTATAACTATTTTTCTTGAATTTTCCTATATTTTACCTATTTTCCGATACCTTCATATTTAACAAAATTTGGATAAATAGTTCTAGTGTTCGGAAAATTCTCAAATTTTGTTTATAGGTAGATTTCAATGAACTCATCATCCACAAAAAAATTTAGATTAAAATTCATTAAAATCGATGTGTTTTTATCATGGTCTTTACCGAAATTAAAATAAGGGATCCCTCATGAGAAATTCACTCACAATATATATCTATCATCTAGTAACTAATCGTAATTACTAATTAAGAAGTGAAAAGGACTTGAAATAATGGCACCATTTTGTCCTGACTCCTGATATTTTGTCATTAGCATTTAGCACTATATGTTAATAAGTTCAGTTTAAATGGTATTAGTGTATGTTTGGTATGACTTTTGTTGAGATCAAAAACACTTTTTTAATGTTAGAAGCTGTTTTAAGTTTTTTTTTTTTTTTTTTTTTTTTTTTTGACAAATTTCAAAAACAGCATTTTTAATCTATAAAAAAAAAAAAATCATTTTGTGTCTAGTGGGAGAAGCCCAAATTTTGGGTTTATCCTAAGAAGCTCATTTTGACCCTTTTTAATACAGTTGCATTGTCAATACTACCCTCTTTGAATTTTAAATATTCTATCAGATACCCATTTTATTACACAACCCTATTATATTTGAATACTTATCTAACATCATTTTTGTCTCCTCATCTTTATTGGCATTCAAACGACAAATTTTCATCTATCACCTGTAAATTTAAATCAACACTTTTTTTTTTATATATATAATCATAAATAATAATATTTATTGTTTATTGTTATGAAATTATATATGTGTGTGTGTGTGTACGAGTTTGGTTGATTTTTTTTTTTTTTAAAAAAAAAAAAACTCATCTACATGGGATTTAAAAAAAAAAAATCATATAAATATACTTTTGTATCTATGATATATATTTTTATTGCGATTTTCTTAAAACTCGTTTACTTGTGATTTGTTTTATTTTTTTTTTTAAAAAAAAAACAAAACAAAACAAAACTCACGTGTCTATAATTTTTGGTTTTTTAAAACTTATGTATTTGTGATTTTTATTTTTTAAAACTCATATATTTGTGATTTTTTAACTCATGTACCTGTAATATTTTTATTTAAAATATAAAAAAAAAAAAAAAAAAAAAAAGCTCATGTATCTATGATTTTTTTTTTGTTGTTGTTGTAAAACTCCTATATCTACAATATTTTCTTTTTTAAAACTTACTTACCTGTGATTTTGTTTTTAAACTCATATATCTGTGATTTTAATTCATGAACCTTGATTTTTTTTATAAAAATAAAAAATAAAACTCATCTATCTGTGATTTTTTTTTTTTTTGAAGGATATTGATATATTTGTTATGTACCTTTGATTTTGATTTTTTTTTTTTTTTTAACTCTTGTATCTATATCTATGAATTTTATTTAAACTCAAGTACTTTTGATTGTTATGTACTTGTGTATCTGTGATTATTGAAGGATATTGATATATTTGTTATATACTTGTGATTTAAAAAAAAAAAAAAAAAAAAAAAACCCATGTATCTGTGATTGTTTTTTAAACTTAAGTAGTTGTGATTTTGTTACGTATTTGATGAATATTGATGTGTTTGTTATTTACTTATAATTTTTTTTTTAACTCGTGTATCTGTGATTGTTTTTTCAATTGAAGTACTCATGTATTGTGATTGTTGATGGACATTGATGTGTTTGTTATTTATTTGTGATTATTATTTTTTTTAACTCAAGTACTTGTGATTTTGTTATGTACTCGTGTATATGTAATTGCCTATTTATATAATACCTTTGATTATTTTTTTTGACTTGTACCAGTTGATTTGGTAATTAATCTTTTTTATTTCTTTATAATCATAATTTACAAATCCATTATTTATGCCCTTATTTGTAATTTATCACAACCAATAGTACTTTTGGAAATATACTACCAAACAATCTAGTTACTGAAAAACATTTCTATAATTGAATATCAAACAGCATATGGCTTTTTGTTAGAAGCTCAACTCTAGAAAGATCTACTTTAGAAGCTCAATTTGAAAAACCATACCAAACATACCCTTAAAGTATGATATGTGACGGAAATGTTGAGACACCTCTTTCACTTCAATCTATTTCTATTTTATTTTTTTTCCTTTTTTTCTCTCTCATTCCGGTCTATCTCTATTTGAAATTAAACTCCATTTCTTTGGTCTGTTGTTTGAAATATGATAGATAAAACTGATGACTCTCTCTCACTCTCTCTCTCTCTCTCTGAGTGTGAGTGGTTTCCAAGAACTCAGAAAGTGATGCATTGATGCATACTAATCGTTGTATATAAAATCTATCTCAAAATTGGATAGTCAAACCTACCACTACTATAATTACTGTTTCGTGTATCTGGAAATTTATATTTTCCACAATATATATCTATCTTCTAGTAACTAATCCTAATTACTAATTAAGTGAAAAGGACTTGAAATAATGGCACCATTTTGTCCTGACTCCCGATATTTTGTCATTAGTACTATGTTAATAAGTTCAGTTTAAATGGTATTAAAGTATGATATGTGACGGAAATGTTGAGACACCTTTTTCACTTATAATCTATTTCTATTTTATTTTTTTTCCTTTTTTTTCTCTCTCATTTCGCGATCTTCATTTGAAATTAAACTACACTTCTTTGGTTTGTTTGAAAAATGATAGATAAAACTATAAAGAGAAAATAGAGAGAGACTTTTTTTAAAAAAATGACAATGTAACGTAGAAGAGGAATCAACACGCATTTTTTTTCAAGTTATTAAAGTTAGTGTTAGTCTCATGCACCGAGTTGTACTATAACTATAAGGCATGAAATTTGGCAGGTTAATAGTCCCCTCACATGCAACACGTGCGCGATGCAGAGAGACAAATACAAATGAGTTGAATCAAACTACATAGCCAGCTCTGATAGTGTTTAATATTTAAAAAAAAAAAACGCATAGATTGAAGGAATTTTTTATAGAGGCATGCACTAAATAGAACTTTTTATTTTTATTTTTTTTATTTTATTATATTACAACTATTATAATAGAATTGTCGGGATCAAAATAGATGGTTTTTCATAAAACATTTTTGCTATTATAATTAGAATTTTATTTTAATATTCATAACTACAGTTTACATCTAAGACTAAGAGCGAATCGAGGCGTAGTTCAGCTGATAGATGGATAAACTTAAGGTTTGGATAAATGACTCCCTGATTAGTAGCTCGAATCCTCCTAATGGCGAAGGTTTATGAGAACTATATTCTCTTACTCACATATCACCTACCCAAGTTAGCCACTTTCGTTTTATGTATTTATTCAGGTTGTATTTGTGATATTGTAGTGCTTGAGAAAAAAAAGTTGTATTTGTGAAAGTGCTTGTCTGATATATACCTTTTTAAAAGGTAAAAGCAAATAAGCAATGATGATATTAGTAGAACAATTAGCAGCGTCGAAGCAATTATATAGACTTTAATTGGCAAGTCAACTCTTTTGAGCAAAATAGTGATTGCTACGAATTGTAATTAATTCCCCATTGGAAGATTGTGTATGTGAACTTAATTTATAGTGGGTCGACTTTTTGTCTGGTGCAAGTTGCAGAATTCAGCTGGAGAATTGCTAGACACATTTGTAGTTGGGGCCTGGGGGTAGGGTATGTACGTGGTATGTGTTTAACACATGTTTATATATTTTTAATTAAAAAACAAAAATTGACATTGTATACTATAAACGTTTATATATATATATATATATGTTTATAATCGTAAATATATAATCTCACAATATCGAGAAAAAAAAATCCTTATAAATGTTTTGAAAATGTGTCTAGTAAAACTCGAACCTACATCATTAGATGTGGAAAGGCTTAATGAACCATATATTTTTTCAATTATATATTCACTAGATTGCTGTTCAAACTGTCTATTTTCAAACCAGACTAAAATCATCAAATGGATCAAGTTCAAGCATTGCTCAACTCATGAAATACTGAAAATAGCCTATAGGTTCCTTGTTTGATCAAGTCGGTTCTGAAACAAAATTTCATAACTGAAGTTGCATAACGTTGCAAACTAGTCGTTTAGTTGTAGATAATATTTCGTAACTTGATTTGTTTGGAATCCACAACATATATTAATTGGATTGCTAGAAACACGATCTTCCTATGATCCCAGGATTTTTGGGATCGATGTGGGCTTGATTTGGTTACCATTCATGGCTGTGAAAGAAGCTCTCTCATCATGGACAATAAAGATGGGTGGTGACGCTTCGTTTTAGCTAATACTTGGAGATTTTATATATCAAAACATGTCTCTTTTTTACTATTTAGGTTTAAAATTGCCCAATTTTTAGTTGCCAAATCCGACTAGAAAATCCTATCAAAACTACATGTCAGATATATATTATTGGCTGGCATTCTTATCCAAAAAAAATTAAATAAAAAATTATTAAACAGACAAGAAAATAAATTCTCACACAAGTGCCAGAAGTCAAATAAAAGATTACGATTTCCCAAAAGATATGAATAATTTCCAAGTATAGAAATATTTTATTTCCAAAGTCAATAATATAACAAGTTTGTTTCTTGAATTGTTTCTTTGTTTCTTTTTTTTTTCTTTTTTAAAATAATATAACAAGTTTGTTAACTTACTTAATTTACCAGTTTTTTTTTTTTTTTTTTTTTTCAGCCTGTGTTAGTAACCTTATATTTACATACCAGAACTTGTGGGTTCCACGAGCCTGTACATGTTTACTTTCTAATACCTCCCTCTTCTTCTATAAATAAACAAGCTAGATTTTGCTTCAAAGGATACAAATACTGGTGTTGATTTAGTTGATCAAACACAGAGAGAAACACATCGAATCGATCGGATATCGATTAACATGGGCTTGCATGGAGTTCCAATGGAGGGTGATGATGATCATGGAGAGCCTCAGAAGTTTAACAAGTATGCTTGTGGCTGTTGCATAGTTGCTTCTATGATTTCCATCATCTTTGGATATGGTAAGTTTCTTCTTTTCTCTTTGATTTTTTTTATTTTTATTATTATTATTTTAAATATTACAATATTTCAGGATCCAGGATTCTAAAATTTTGGTTTTTATTAGTTTAAGTAAAAATCCTACAATCTCAAATCATGAACATGAAAAGATTCCTGTATGTGATTGTGAACAGTATATAAACATTGTCTTATTCTCCTTTGATTTAAAATATAATTATGCTTTAATCAAAAGTTTAGGTCTGTTTGACTGTTAATCAAACACAATTTTTTTTGTTTTTTTGGATTAAAAAAAAAATTAAAAACAGAAAGTTTCAGGAAAACTTTTATGCACGGTACTCATTAAAGAATAAAAAAAAAAAACAACAATAAGAAATTGGGTTTGATCTTTTTGTGTATGTTGATTTATTTTGAAAATAATAATAATAATAATAATAATAATTTCTTATCCAAACCACATCCACATGTCTACTAAAATTTGGCGTCCTGCAATAATTTCTCATTGTAAAATAAAAATAATTTTTGAATAAATATATATATATATAATTATAATTATTTTAACTTTCTATTTTCAGACACCGGTGTGATGAGTGGGGCCATGATATTCATAAAAGAAGAGCTCAAAATCGGCGACGTCAAAGTGGAAGTTCTCGCCGGAATTCTAAACATATGTGCGCTTGTGGGTTCGTTGATGGCCGGAAGAACATCTGATTACATCGGCCGCCGTTACACCATCACGTTATCCTCCTTAATTTTCCTGGTGGGTGCAGTTTTAATGGGGTGGGCTCCGAACTACGCAGTCCTTTTAGCTGGTCGGTGCACCGCCGGAATCGGCGTCGGATTCGCATTAATGATAGCTCCGGTTTACTCTGCAGAGATCGCGTCTTCCAAATCGCGAGGTTTTTTAACCTCTCTCCCCGAGCTATGCATCAGCATCGGCATCTTATTAGGTTATGTTTCCAATTACTTCTTTGGAAAATTGACTCTTAAACTCGGCTGGAGACTTATGCTTGGAATCGCAGCAATTCCATCATTTGTTTTAGCTTTTGGGATCGTGAAAATGCCCGAATCGCCACGTTGGCTTGTGTGGCAAGGTCGTTTGGGAGAAGCCAAGAAAACTCTGCAACAAGTTTGCAACAGCGAAGAAGAAGCCGAGAAGCGCTTTCGAGACATAAAAAAAGCAGCCGGGTACTGTTAAATTTCCATACTTGATGATTTTTTTTTTTTTTATGAAGTGGTGTATATATTGATAGATAGTTTTACGACTAAAAAGACTAATGTATTGGGTTGTGACATCCAATAGTATATTTTCTCATTATGTGTGTTTTCAACGTTGGATTCATCTCGTCTTTCTAGTTTTACATGTGGGTTCTCTAACACTAGTTTCATATGTGGGTTCTCTAACAGGTACAACGAGAATTGCGAAGCAGACTTCGTGGAGCCTCTTAAGAACAGCAGTGGCGGTCAAGGAGTCTGGAAAGAGCTCCTGTTGAGGCCAAGACCAGCCGTGCGTTGGATTCTGATCGCAGCCATCGGTATACATTTCTTCGAACACGCGGTGGGCATTGAAGCAGTGGTCTTGTACGGTCCACGAATATTCAAGAAAGCTGGAATAAAAGGAAAGGACAAGCTCTTGCTCGCGACGATTGGGATTGGAGTCACGAAGACGTTATTTATATTGGTAGCGACATTTTTACTTGACAAAGTTGGAAGAAGAAAGCTGTTGTTGATAAGCACAAGTGGTGTAATTGTAGCTCTAACAACGTTAGGTTTCAGTTTAACAATGGTGGAGAATGTAGAACATCAGATTTTATGGGCTCTGATTTTAAGCATTGTCGCTACCTACACATTCTTAGCTTTCTTTTCAATCGGTATCGCTCCGATCACATGGGTCTATAGTTCTGAGATATTCCCTTTGAAACTTAGAGCACAAGGAATGGCAATTGGAGTTGCAGTGAACAGATTGATGAACGCTATAATTTCAATGACTTTCCTTTCACTTTCTAAAGCAATTACAATTGGAGGGGCCTTTTTCATGTTCGCTGGTATATCTGTGATGGCTTGGTGGTTCTTCTATTTTCTTTTGCCGGAGACTAAAGGGAAGTCGTTGGAAGAGATGGAAACACTCTTCACCAGAGGCCGCGGTGGTGGTCGGATAAAAAATAATGGCGGAGTAGAAATTCAACAAAGAAACGACGCGTAGAAATACTAGCTAGTTTAGTCCGTAGAGCTTAAAGTTGTACTAAGTAAATTAAAGCTTTTAAAGAAGGTTGCTGTTCAAATCTCGAAGGAGGTTTGAACCATAACTACTTCTTTTTACTTCTATATTGAGTTAATGTTGTTTGGAGAGATAAATTAATCGGTTAAAAAAATATATATGGGAGGGTTTTAATTTTTAATGTGTGCATTGTGAATTAATCTGTATTTATTGGAAAAAAAATATTATACTATGGTCTCAGTAGTAATAATAGGAATTCGTAATTTATTATTTATTTTTGTTTTGAAAGAAATGAATTCCTTTGATAACCTTCGTAATTTTTAATGTGTGCATTGTATACTAATGTTTGATTAATGGAACGGTTAAAAAGTGATGAATTTCAATATATATAGTCAAGCTAAATCAACTTAAATTTATGATTTAAAATTTTCTTTTCGGTGTATACCAAAAAATATATATCAGTGTCTTGTATGCTGACCATTAGATTCAATTGCTATATTTATTCGGGAAATTATTATTCTCTCTCCTGTAGTTTGTCATATTCTCCATTTTCCCCCATCTAGTTTCAAAATTCTCTAAATTTCCCCCTCCCTTGCTTATTTTTATAAGATGAAATTGGTTGTATTTGTATATGGGAGGGGGGAATTTAGAGAAGTTTGAAACTAGAGGGGGGAAGAAATGGAGAATATGGCAAACTATAGGGGGAGAATGATAATTACCCTATTTATTCATAATCTATAGTCTATATCCAATACACTGATATATTTTATATTAGTACGTACTAAGAAGAAAAATATGAATATGATAAAAACATTTCAAAAGGTGATAGATAGTAAAAATTGCAGAACTCATGTTAAATTATTATTATTATTATTAATTTTACGTGGGCTGGATTTTCATGTAGAAATGGCCCATGAAATGAAGACCCTTTTGGTCAAATGTGATTTGTTTGGTCATGAGTCAGGACTCGGTAGACCCATCTCAGTTTAGCACCGAGAATGGGGAGCATCAACATGTAAAGAGATTTTTTTTTTTTTTTTCTTTTTTTTAAGAGTAATGCTACATTATCTAAATTTGGTGCCTAAATGATGTGGCAACACTCTAGTCCATTCATTTAAATCATTCAAATCTAGAGTGTTGCCATATCATTTGGGCACCATATTTAGACATCAAATTTGGACAATATAGCATTACTCTTTAAAAAAAAATTGGATTTAAATGAATAGACACCAAATTTGGGCACTAAATGATGTGGTAACACTCTAGATTTGGATGATTTAAATGAATGGACTAGAGTATTGCCACATCATTTGGGCACCAAATTTGGACAATGTAGCATTACTCTTTAAAAAAAAATAATAATAATAATAATAATAAAATAAAATAAAAATAAAAAATAAACACTGAGATGGGTCTCCCGAGTCCTGACTCATGACCAAACAAATCACATTTGACCAAAAGGGTCTTCATTTCATGGGCCATCTCTACATGAAAATCCAGCCCACTTAAAATTAATAATAATAATAATAATTTAACATGAGTTCTGCAATTTTTACGATCTATCACCTTTTTAAATGTTTTTATTATATTTATATTTTTCTTTTTAGTACGTACTGATATATAATATATCAGTGCATTGCATATAGATCATAGATTATGAATAAACATCAAATTTAGACAATATAACAATACTCTTTTTTTAATTTGGAAAGAACATATAAAGAGTAATTAAATTCACAATAAGATTTATTGTCAACAAAAATTAAAAAAAATCACAATAAGAGTTAATTGAGATCGAATTCCCACTTATATCATAATTTTAGGGGTTTTGTCTTTAGTTTGAATAGTATTATCATGTGATATGAAAAAAAATATATTTATTTATTCTGTTGCTTGGAAGGGGTAAAATTCATTTCTATAATTTATATTATTTTGCTAGGTATTATTTAAATATATAGACTCTCTCTCTATATATATTAAGTCTCTCATATACAGTATAATAGATCCCTTATTTTAATTTCGATAAAGATCTTAATAAAATCACATCGATTTTTATGAATTTTGATCTTAATTTTTTTGTAAATAATAAGTTCAATGAAATCATAAAAATTTGAGAATTTTTCAAGAACAAGAACTATTTTTCTTGAATTTTCTATATTTCGTTCATTTTTCTGATGCCTTTATATTTAGAGTAATGCTACATTATCCAAATCTGGTGCCCAAATGATGTGGCAACATTGTAGACCATTCATTTAAATTGCATAATTTAAATGAATGATCTACATTGTTGCCACATCATTTGGGCACCAGATTTAGGCAATGTAGCATTACTCTTTTATATATATATATATATATTATTTTGTCAAGTGAGTTTATTTTATATTATTTATTTTAGAAATAATTTTTAAGCTTGGATCAATTCATAACAGGATTCTAGATACCGCGATAATAAAAAAATAAAAAATAAAAAATAAAAGGCAATAAAATTAAGCATTTGATTACTTCCTTTCTATTAACCTTTTAAAAATGAAAATTAACCATTCTTCAAAGGGTTTCTGTTTTGGAACAAATGGAATTTGTTAAAACTTTCAGTCTTCAACTTTTTTTTTTTTCAATGTTTTATTAATGTAATATTTTTCTTTTAATGTAATTCATAAATCATAATCTTACAAAAAATATTTGCAAAAGTATTCCTTAAAATAGAAAACTCATTATAATTTATAAACAATAAAATGTTGCTATAAATTAATCCTGCCCACAAGAAACCTACAAGTAAGGAGAGCCCATAGCAGACCTTTTTTCCATGCTCAGGTATTGCCTGAACACAAAATAGAAATCAAAACTACATTATTCAACCATTCAAAAAAAAACACACACACACACACAAACATAAATTTGTTTCTTTCATTCTCCAATTTCTTTTAATCAATCTTTTACCAATTAATTTGTTTGTGTATTCATGAGGAAACTTTGTCCGAACATCGACAAAGAAGATGGTCTGGAGACGGTTCTGGAGGTACCAATACCGGAAGAAATGTTTAGCAGCATGGGAAGCAACCCTCAGTTGAGATTGCAGAACATGTTGACATGGATGAGAGCACAAACTTCTGACAAATGGTCACAACCTGCAATTTCTGGAAGGATTAATGAGCTGCGTTTCTTGCTTTACCTTGTTGGATCTCCTCTTATTCCTCTTCAGGTCCAATTGGGCCACTCTGTTCACAAGCCTGTTAAAGATAGTTCCATAGTAAGCATTTCAATTTTCAACTCTCTTCTTTTGTTTTAATTAGGAAAATTGGAAATATAGTTTTTCAAAGTGGTATTAAATCCTAATTTACAAAATCTTAAAGGTATAATCTAATTGGTTAGAGCTCTTGTGGTGCAAATATCGTGATTCGATTATGTTCTTAATTTTGTGTGTGTGAAGTAATACTATACGATCCTATATATATATATATATATAACATCAACATCATCCTTCAAGCATCTTTGATGCAAGAGTGGTTTATGTAGGAAAAAAAAAAAAAGATGTCTCGTTGAATTAATAAACACTCTTTTAATAAATCTTTCTTCAGTGCAGATGTACATATTCAACATTAAGCTCACGTGGTAAAAAAAATATTAAACATTTTCAACATAATTATCTATTTTCAGACGATCTGTTACACAACTATTTTTCAGTTGACTCAGCAAGTATTTGAAACTTACCTTACTTTTTCATCTAATTTTGGTCAGGAAATAAAATAAAAAAATAAAACAGGAAAAAAAAAAATAGAGATGTCATTTAAAAATTAAAAAATAAAAAATAAAAAGTGTTTTAGACGGAATAATTGGAGACCAAATTTTGAGTTGACTGTCTACCAAATCTATTTTTATACAACATAAGAAGTAAGTCTCTTGACATTATTGTTATGTAAGCCACTTTTATATTAGAGGTGCTCCTATTTTTACTATTATTGAATGATTGCCTAGGAAAATCTAGACATAAAATTATATTCCTTTAATACAAAATTTTGGTCCATGCATGCAATAGAAACCAAAAAAAAAAAAAAAAAAAAGTCTTATCGGCCATTAATCAAAACAAAGTTTAATGTTTACTAAAAATATATAGTTAAATATGACTGAATTCCAAATGAAAAAGAAAAAAAAAATGAATTATTCTAAAACAAGCAGTAATTATAAATTTATAAGAGGAAATACCCCTTTTTAACCAAAAATTAAGAGTCTTTATTGTTTTTAGCCAGAATTAGTAAACTGATTGTTTTTGTCAAAAAATCCACTGTAGAGACATAATTGCCCCTCATTTTTGTTTTAAATACCTCTTCTCTCTCCTTTTCTCTCTCATTTCTGCAGATTTTTTTTTCCTCTTTCTCTCTCTCATCTCACGCCTTCTTCTTCTTCTTCTTTCTCTCCTCTTCTCTCCTCCATCTTCTCACTTTCTCTCCTTCTTCTTTCTCATTCAATTTCTCTTTTTTTTCCAGATTTTAAAAAAAAATTCAGATTTTTTAAAATAAAAATTTCAGATTTTTTTTAAAATAGAAATTTTCAGATTCGGTGGTTTTCCGATCGTCGGTCTTCCGATCTTCTCTCCTTCTTCTTCTTCTATTTCTCTCCTCTCTTCTCTTTCTCTTTCACATTTTTTCCAATTTTTTTTAAAAAATTTCGAATTTTTTTTATTTTGAATTTTTTTTTTCAGATTTGGTTGTGGTTGTGGTTGTGAATGTTTGGTGGTGGTGGTGGTGGTTGTGAATGTTTGGTAGTTGATTATAAGTGTGGTGGTTTTTTTTTATGAATGATGGGAGTTTTTTTTTTTTTTTTTCCAGATTTTCGTGTTGAAGAAAATTTCAGATCATGTTTGAAATTTTGTTTTCCAGATTTTGTTCAATTAAACACACCATATCACTAATTAAACACACCAGGCAAAAAGAACTAAACACACCAGGGAAAATGAATTAAACACACTAGCCAAAAAGGAATTAAACACACAAGGTAAAAACGACTAAACACACCAGGCAAAAACGACTAAACACACCTGACAAAACTCACTAAATACATCAGGGTAAAAATAATTAAACACACCAGACCACCAATTAAACACACCAGACAAAACTCATTAAACATACAAGGGCAAAAACAATTAAACACACCAGGGCAAAACGAATTAAGCACACCAGACAAAATGAATTAAACACACCAGGCAAAACAATTAAACACACTTGGTGTGTTTTGTCGTTTTTGCCTGGTGTAAACAATTAAACACACTTGGTGTGTTTTGTCGTTTTTGCCTGGTGTGTTTAATTCATTTTCCCTAGTGTGTGTAGTCCTTTTTATCTAGTGTGTCTAGTCATTTTTGCCTTGTGTGTTTAGTCGTTTTTACCTGGTGTGTTTAATTCATTTTCCCTTGTGTGTTTAGTCCTTTTTATCTGGTGTGTCTAGTCATTTTTGCCTGGTGTGTTTAGTCGTTTTTTCCTGGTGTGTTTAGTCGTTTTTGCTTGATGTGTTTAGTCATTTTTGTCTGGTGTGTTTAATTCCTTTTTACCCGGTGTGTTTAGTCGTTTTGGCTTGGTGTGTTTAGTCGTTTTGGCCTGGTGTGTTTAGTCGTTTCTACCTGGTGTGTTTAATTCATTTTCTCTTGTGTGTTTAGTCCTTTTTATCTGGTGTGTCTAGTCATTTTTGCCTGGTGTGTTTAGTCGTTTTTGCTTGGTGTGTTTAGTCGTTTTTGCTTGGTGTGTTTAGTCGTTTTTGCTTGATGTGTTTAGTCATTTTTGTCTGGTGTGTTTAATTCCTTTTTACCTGGTGTGTTTAGTCGTTTTGGCTTGGTGTGTTTAGTCGTTTTGGCCTGGTGTGTTTAGTCATTTTCACTAATCATAAACACAATAATAACCACCCTCAAACCTAGATCGGACGACCGACGATCGGAAAACCCATCGGAAAACCCAAACTTAAACACAAGCAAATCTGAAAAAAATTTGTTTTAAAAAAAATTCTGATTTTTATTTAAAAAAATCTGGAAAAAACCAAGAAAGGGAAAGAGAAGAGAGGAGAGAAAGAGAAGAAGAAGAAGAAGGAGAGAAGGCGTGAGAGAATAGAGGAAAGAAGGCATGAGAGAAGAGAGGAGAGAAAGAAGAAGAAGAAGAAGAAAGAAGAAGAAGAAGAACACGTGAGAGAAAAGGAGAGAGAGATGAGGTTTTTTTTTTAAAAAGGGCATTTAAGTCCAAAAAGTGTATTTTTTGACAAAAACAATCAAAATACTAATTCAGGCTAAAAACAATAAACCTCCTTAATTTGTGGCTAGTTTCCATTTTCACCCAATTTATAATTATATTTATCATCAGCAAGCTTCAACAGCAAAATACATAGTGCAACAGTACATAGCGGCCATGGGAGGGCCAACGGCACTAAACGCAGTGCACAGCATGTGCGTTACAGGACAAGTGAAAATCAAGGCGACGGAGTTTCACCAAAGCGACCAAAGCAAGAATGTGAAGTCCTCCGACGAAGCCGGTGGTTTCGTTCTGTGGCAGAAAGACCCTGATTTATGGTGCTTAGAACTCGTTGTGTCTGGTTGCAAAGTCGTTTGTGGCAGCAATGGCAACCTCTCATGGCGGCTCTCCTCCAACCAACTATCGCCTGTCACCACTGGCCCCCCAAGACCCCTCCGTCGTTTCTTACAGGTACATACTTTACCACCCCTATCATTACTGCTTTTAAGCTAAATTATTATTATTATTATTATTATTAGACAGATAGAAGATGATATTATACTATATGAGATTGACTTGACGATAAACCTCTCACGTGGTCACATATACATTCAAGATATTGTGGTTCGAGTCATGTTATCTTCCTAAATACCGAAAGACAATAATAGTTTTTTAAAAAAAATTATACTAGTATATAGGGTCAACCGTTATTGAAATATTATTTACCTCGATTTCAATATCAGCATAAAAAAAAATTATGATGAGACGAGGTTGATACTATTGATTCAATTGTATCTACATTATAAATTATGAGGTCGTGGGTTTGAGTCATTTTTCATATTGAGTAATTTGGCAGGGGTTGGATCCAAGGTCAACAGCCAATTTATTTCTAGACGCGACATGCATAGGAGAGAAGATTATAGGCAACATAGACTGTTTTATATTGAAGCTGGAGACGAGCCCAGTCATTCGAGAAGCCCAAAGCGGGCCCAATTATGAGATCATCCACCACACCATCTGGGGATACTTCTGCCAGAGATCCGGTCTAATGATTCAATTCGAGGACTCGAGGTTACTGAGCATGAAAACCAAAGACGACAACGAGGTCTTTTGGGAGACAAGCACGGAATCTATCATGGAGGATTACAAGTATGTTGACGGCGTCAACATTGCTCACGGCGGCAGGACACGCGTCACGGTTTTCAGATACGGAGAGCGGTCTGCGAATCATAAGAGAGAGATTGAAGAGAGGTGGAAGATTGAAGAGGTCGATTTCAATGTCTGGGGTTTGTCTGCTGTTCACTTCACGCCGCCGACGACGGACGTGAAAATGTAGAATTATTGGATATATATATATATATATACGAGCATGGTATGAGAAGTATGTGTAAATAGTAAAAATCTGGGAAAATCATGATTTTGATATAATTAAAAATTGAATGGGCATTTCTGTTGATGGTAAATATATTGACACCATATTCGTTCAAGGAAAATTGTTTTAATCCAAAAATCAAATATGGATTTTAATATCAAGGCTCAAAAGATTTTTTTAAATTTTTAAATTTATTTATTTATGTATAATCGAATCATTTTATTAAGAGGAGTACTAGATATATTCTCTCAACTCACTCTCTTAACCCACTTTCTCTTCTTTTTTTGACACTTGTCATATATTGAATTTTTTGAAATAAATTTTAGAGCTATTATTAATGGATTATTTTTTACATGTTATTTAAAATTCAAATAATCCACATCTTCCCAAATTACTTTTTTTTACACCAAATTGTTATTTCCAAATATGTGAGCAAAAATCTTCAAAGGTAAAATGGGTTAAATAATATTTATTAAATTTATTTTATATTTTTCTTAAAAAAAATAGCAAATATATTATAAACAATATTTAAGTTATTAAAATCTAATAAGCATTGGCATCTTGCGTTTTTTAGTATATTTGAGTTTTAATATTATTAATGAAATTTTAATTTTTTTAACTATATTTTTCAAATTGCATAAAAATAAAAACTTTATAAAATATGATGAACTTATTATAATATAGACAAAAACAATAATTTTTCAAATATAAATTGTATTTGTTATGATAATTTAGAAAATAAAAAAGAGTTATATAAAATAATAATAATATTAATATTTAAGAAAAGGATCATGACAATTCAGTGTATAGAAAAAGGGCAATTTGGGAAGATATGATGGTTTGAATTATAAATAATATATAAAAATAATTCATTAATGATGATTCTAAAATTTATTTCAAAAGAGTAAATAATGGACAAGTGTCAAAAGGAGAAGAGAAAGTGGGTTGGGAGAGTGAGTTGAGAGAGTGATTATAGCACTCTTCTTTTATTAATTCTTCAATAAATTACTTTAATGAATTTAATGTTTTAAGAGAAATTATTAATAAATATATATATATAGAGAGAGAGAGAGATTTAAGCATTGAAGTAAATTATGGTGAAAATACGAAAAATTTTAGATACAGGTATCGGAGATTTGACCAATATTTTTTGAAGTAAATATAGGGTGAAAATACGAAAAATTTTAGATAAAGGTATCGGAGATTTGACCAATATTTTTTGAAGTAAATATAGGGTGAAAATACGAAAAAATTTGAATAAAAGTATCGGAAATATGACCAATATTTTTAAAATATCGGAGATAATGAAAGATATTTTTTTTATAGCAATACCCTCCCAAATCTCAATATAAAAAATACCAGTAATATATCTAAAAATTATCAATATTTACTTCCTTTCATTTAAGTCCTTTGTTTGTATAAATTGGATGGCTCTGACCTAGATGAATAAATTATTGCGAGTTTGCAACCAACTAAATGATTATTAAACCTTACAATTTTTATTTGTTTTTTTTTTTTTTTTTTTTTTTTTTGCACATTGATGGTATTATTTTCTCATTCAATCTCACAATGCTTCAAAGAATGAGCGAATGACATATCATTTTACTCTCATAAATAGAGATATTAAATAGGTAGGACGGGATGCAACGGTAAATCTCTCATGATCGCACCATGAGATTGTGGGTTTGAGTTCTCCCTCTTTAAATAAAACCCCGTGTAATACTTATAATAATAATAACAATAATAATAATAATAATAATTAGGTAGGATGGCCCAAGCCGACCTCAAATTATGGGTCGGTCCGTGTCCAAGACCAATGATTTAAGTAGGCATGGTTTAACTTGAAGTCAATGAATTCGAAGGGGTGGGCTCAAAGCCTCAAAGAAGGAGAAAAATACACCTCAAAGAAGGAGAAAAATACAGGTTTACAAACCAAAAAAAAAAAAAACAGTTAAAGCCATTTGAGCTGGGCTTATTGGCCGGATTGGGTCTAACAAAAACATTGAATGCCTGTTCTCAAGCCCGTTTGGACTTAAAAATTTAAAACCCGGCCTGACCCATTTGACACGTTTATTTGTAAACGTTCATTAAGGGGGTGTATTCAATTAGGATTTCAAAAAACTTTTAAAGACTTTTTAAAGTTGATGATTTTTGTAGAGTTCATGAACTTTTATAAACTTTACAGAATTATGAAACACTTTTGTGGACTTTCATTTTAAAAGACTTACATAGACTTTTATTTCAAGACTTTCATTTGAAAAAACTTTCATAGACATTTATTGACTTTTATTGATTTTTAAATACAATATATACTTTGTTTCAAAAAAAACTATATATATATATCCATCAATAATTTTTTTATCAAAATAACAAAAAACAAAATCATCATTAATTAATCTGACGAAAGTATTCATGTTTATATACATGATTTTAAAATTTTTATTTGTTTTTATTATTATATTTTGCATAATATAGACAATTATGCATCTATTTTTTTTTTTTAATATAATTAGTCCAAACAAATATGTAAAATATAATTAGTCAAATTTTTATTTGATTTATATAATTATTAGTCAAGATATTATAAATTTTCTTTTAGAATAAAAGTAGCAAACTGATAATAGTATTAACATATACATATCTCTACGAAAGTATAACAGTGGGTATAAAAAAATCTACCCCAGATTAATTCAAATTACTAAAGATAAAACCTAAAAACCGTACTCGGATGTTGAACAGACCTATGCCTAAAAGTGGATAGTTTGATATTAATCATAATCACATTAAGCACACTCATACGCGACTTTGATTATAGCATATTGGCATGGTTGAGTAGCGGTTTTTGTCTTTTATTATTTTTAATTAACATAAATGAAGTTCGTTTGATTTGTTTTAATGCTGTTTAGTTGCTTTGAAAATAGAGGTTAAAAAAAAAAATCTATTATTTTTAATTGCATAGTCGATGGATAGTTTTTTATATTATTTTTCAGTTTTTTTTTTTTTTTTTTTTTTGTTATAAATCTCTAATGTTTGTATGATTTCTTTTTTCATCATTTATTCATTTTAAAAGTTTTTTTTTTTTTTTTTAATGACATCTTTATTTTGTTTGTGAATTTTGTTAATAATAATGAATGTGCTCTTTTTCATTTATTAGAAAATAAAATGTCACATGTTTCATCAAGCAGGGTTTTATATATATATATATATATATAACTAAAAGTCATTAAATGTCGTTGACATTTTAAAGTCATTAGAAATTATTGATATTTTGAATGCCTTTAAACTTTTATAGACTTTTAGAAGTTATGATTGAATACTTTATGACTTTTATAGACTTTTTGAAAGTTTTAAAAGTCAGGATTAAATACCTTACGACTTTTATAGAATTTTTAAAGGTACATATTGAATACACTTAAACTTTTTTTTTTTTTTTTTTGGTAAAGAGGGGGTCAAACCGCCTAAAAAACAGCAAAAACTAAACACTGGGAATCATTCTAGCAATAGCAGTACCCCTGCTATCATCCTCCAAAATTGAAAGAATCTGTAAAGGAGGGTCTTCATACACCATAAGCCCTAAATCCAGCGAGTGACCAAGATTAGTAAGAAAATCAGCAGCCTTATTTCCTTCCTTGTAAATATGTTGGACAATGCAGCTCCACTCCTTCCCAATAAGAGATTTACACTCTTCAATGATGTTGAACAGAGGGTAATGCAAGGGAGTATTGTTGGACAGCAGCATAACAACACTCTTAGAATCCGACTCCACAACCATTTTCCTGAACCCAGCCCTTCACACCAATCTAAGGCCTTCAAGGATGCCCCACGGCTCCGCTTCAGCGATGTTTCCATTGCCCTTGTTCAAAGCAAACCCAAACAGCCACTCATTCCACTCATTCCTCTCATTCCTAATGATACCACCAGCTGCAATAGACCCAATATCAGGTTTCCAGCTTCCATCCACATTAATCTTAACCCACTCATTCGAAGGAGGAGACCAAGATATGAGACATTTTCTCTAGGAGTGCTGCTATATAGATTAGAATTAGCAGTCATCCAATCATCCACATACTTCACAATAATCTTACCAGGCTAGAGGGGAATATTGAAATTCCTATTAAACACCTTCTCACATCTCCACTTCCAAATGAACCAAAGAGTAGTTGCAAATAAGAGATAGCCAGGAATACGACCCTAAAACAGCTCATTGCACTTGAGATTATCCAGCAACCAATTATTCCAATCAGAATTATAATTGCTACTTGAAGTGATACCCCTACAAATATCATTCCAAACACGGGTAGCAGCACAACACAACCTGAAAACATGATCTGTGTCCTCATAAACCGCCACACAGCTACCGCAAGAAGTGTCATCTGTAATACACTTAAACTTTTTAATTCCATAAAAATCTTTAAAAGTTTAGATTGAATACACCCTCCTTAACTTTCAATAACGTTAGACATCTAAGAACAACTCCAACCAAACCCTAAAACACAAAAATGAAGCAAAAAACCCAGTCTAACATAGCTTTAAAAAACCGCATCAAATTGGGTATGTATACAATGTTGCACTAGATTTGGCGCAACACAGTATAATTGAAGTAGTCCCCCACCCCCACCCCCCCACCCCCCCTCCCCTCCCTTTTTTTTTGTTAATACCTTAACTTTTGTTTTATCAAATTTTTAACTTTATTCAATAAGAATTATTTCAATTGTATCCCTTTTTATTATTTTAAAGTTTTGTTTAACCACAGTTTTATCCTTATTCAATCAAATTTATTCCAATTGTATCCCTTTTTATTTTATTTTTAAATTTATATTTGTTTTAATTTAATTATTATTTATAATAAACTAAAATTAAGTATATACTACAAAAATTATACTATTTTTTTTTAAATCGCTAATTTGAAAACACTAAATTAAAAGAAAAAAACAAAATTAAAAACATTAAAAGCTTCATAATGATTAAATAAATTATCACTAATTGGGAAACAGTAAAATTAAGGGAAAATACAACATAAATTTCAACTATGATCAATATGTACTTTTATTTTTATGTTTTTATGTTTTTTTTTTGTTTTTTTTTTTAATTTTATGAAATGTAATTTAAGTTAACTTAATAATAATAGCAATATTTTAGTTAATTACATTTAATTTTTTAATGTACTAATTTCATAATTTCTTAACTTATTGTAATATTATGTTAACTATATGGTGAAATGTTAATTGTTGAGAAATAATAAAAAATTGGAAAGAAAGATAATATTGGAAGAATATCCTCTACTTGAAATCTTAAACCATTACATAAATAGTTTTTTGGAAAACAGGGAAAACTTGAACCTGCACGTGGTACATGTGTTAGAGATTTACCAATTGATCAATTTCATCTTGTCTTCCGGCTGAAGTTGGTTGATTCCACAAACAGTTTATTAATAAGTGATAAGTCTATACAAAACGATGTCGTGCTTTGTCGGTTGCTTCTAAAGTTCTAATCGAGTGGAACAACACTTTGACATAAATCAACGGCCAAGATTATCCCGCCACTGGCTCATCAAGAGGAAATATAAGGAGAAGTCAAAAACCCATAGAACTGGAGATTTCAATACGGTGGTCCACAAAGCATAATAATTAATTAAATCACCGTCACCTTCCAATCCCTTCCCTAAATCAGAAAACAATACATCAAATCAAATCAAATCAAATCAAACCGTTGGATCAAGTATCGTTTTCCAAATCCAAATTTTTTCACGGAGTATTCGAATCCGGAAACAAATCGAAACCATCTCCAGCTGTTTCCGTTTCCGGTTTATTCGAAATGAAGGATGACGACACACTCCCAACAACGACGGCGATTGTGAGGAAGCAGAGCTCGGATTCGACTGTGTTCGGCAAAGGCCGTTACAAGTTTTGGGCGTTAGCGGCCATTTTGTTGTTAGCATTCTGGTCGATATTCACCGGCACCGTTACTCTCCGTTGGTCGGCGGGAAATCTCAACCGTCTATCCGACGATCTCGACAGTCCAATTCACGACGATCTAGACGTCCTTGTAAGTGATACACACGAGTAGCTATATTATGTATGTGTATTGATGTGTGTTTTATTTATTTATGTTGATTGATTTTTGGTTTTTGATAGGAAATGGAGGAGAGAGAGAAAGTGGTGAAGCGTATGTGGGATGTGTACACGAACAACCGTCGGATCAGATTACCAAGATTTTGGCAGAAGGCGTTCGAAGCTGCGTACGAGGAGTTGACCAGTGATGTGCCTGGGTTTAGAGAAGAAGCTATCAGTGAGATCGCTAAGATGTCTGTTGGCTCCGTTGATCTTGATCCGCCTCCTTTCCACTCTACGGTCAGGATTTATTTTCTTTAGATATCGAAATTTGTAGTGGTTTTTATGTTTCTATTTTTCACTTCTAATGTGGTTGTTTCAATTGTCGTTTTGTTTGTTAATGTTCAATAGTCTAATGAATATGGAACTTACTAAAAACTAGTCTAGTATTCATTAATTTTAGATCTGATCCATTTATTATCTTACTGGTTAGTGGATCTTTTAGTGATATGAATCAAGTGGTTTTTGACTGAAAACCTTTTCAATGCAGTTTAGTTTGGAACACAATATCTGACTTAGCTTCGTGAGATTTAAATTCAAGCTAAAAACAGTTGGTTTAGGCATCTAGCAGACTGGACCTAGCTGAGAGTGTTAATCAGTACAGTCCATTTGGGCATTCTGAGTACTGTGTAAATTTAACTGGATACTGGATACTTGGATGGTCTACCAATCTACAAAATCAATTTTCATTTAGTCTTCATAAATCATACTTATACATATCATAGTAGCCGACTGTCTCAAGTAGTATGGGTAATTGCTTTCTTGTATGGCTGGAGAGTTTGAATTGTGATCTGATACCCACGTCGGTAGCATCTGGATGAGGACCAGTGAAACTGTCTCTGTAGTAATCCTTCTGAAACATTCTTGTTATGATAGAAGAAGTGGCTGTTAGAAGGTGTGGAGTTTGTTAGCTATTAATGATTTTTTCTCTATGAAATCCTGAAGAAACAAGCTCAAGCTGATCGCGCTTGATATGAGGCTGTGACATCAGGTCCTAAATTTAGGAACTGAACTGCCTCACAGCATTCTAAACCCAACTTACTTCTTACTTGAATGAACCTTACCCTCGATTCATTCTTTAATCCCATGATGGAATGGATGAGTCCGAATTGAAGTGCCAACGACTCTGTTAATAAGAGCTCTTGGGAGTCATCGGTATTTTTCCTTGCCATTATGCAAGCATATGCTTTTTCTCCCCCTCTAATTTGGCCAAAAGTTCCTCTTCAAATAAAATTTATGTGAACATGTATCTTTGTTTGATATAATTATCAATAAGCTGCAAAATCACGTGTTGAATCTGTTGATATGAGTGTCCAGGCCATTCTGGCTTTGCAGTCCCATGTTTTATGTTAAATCAACTAGGTATTTCATAGAATTGGACAGGACAGGAGGTTGTGATGTGGAAGAAAGTGGACTAGATGATTCCTTAATACCTTATACAATGCACAGATTGAAGACATTGACGTTGAATTTTAGGTCGATTATCTCTGTCAAAAAAACCTAGAAGTGCTGTGAAATTTTGTTAGACCGAATTGAGTATAGTAATGGAAACATTATAGAAGAGTTGAGGCTATATGAAGGTGGGATAAGTGGATGCTGGTACATATTTGATCGATCTAATTCTGTACATTAGTTACCTAAGGAGTATGAAGATTTGTGTAGGGAGAGGGGGATATCCTTTCCCATGAGTTTTTGTCGGGGAGGATGTGTTGCGTTGAACACTTCTAGGGGAATATGTTTTTGGCTGAGTCCTTATTCACTGCTTTAAGTAAGATCACAACTTCAAATTTCTCTTGGAAGATTGTTTGGCCAGCTAGGCTAATAGAAGGGGTTGCTTTTTTAGTAGAAAGGTTAGCAGTCTGAGATTAGTTGATATAATTCACGTAAAAGGGATAGAGAAACCATGGATAATCTTCTTCTTTGCTGTCCAATTGCTACTAAGATTGCAATATCTATTTGGTCCTGCCTGAAATATTGATGGAATGCTATCAAGTTGGAGGGAAATTGAACGATGAGGTTTGATTTATTTTGAAAGGAGGACTGTCCCAACAACCTATTTGCTGTGAGATTTATGGCAGCAAATTTCTTGAGCGTGTAGGCATTCTACTTAAGTTTGGGATTTTAAGGAACCTCTTTTGTTATCCGAATTTACCTGCGCTTATATTTCAAGTACTTTCTTAGTGTACATGGATATGTTATATTTTATAGCTTGATTCTATTGTTGTTATTTTAAGTGCTCCCTTGTTCCTCTTGATCCTCTTTTTTCTTCTTTTGGCAATTTTCTATCAAGTTTGTTATTTATCAAAAGAAACCTTTCACATGAATTGACAGTAAGTTAGAATGTCTGTTACTCTATTTGAAGCTAAGGACTTAACTGCTATGTTTGCAATTCTCTTGATATAACATAACTTCTAGCATATTCGCGCTTTGCCATCAATTTTTGTAATAGCTCCCAACAATTGATTCGTGAAGGCAGTAATAATCTACATTTTGATATTCTGACTTGGTGGGTTCTGGCTCCACAGATGTATGTCGATATTATTACAAAAGAACCGTAGGAATTTTTTAATTCTCTAAACCTGTTGGCCTGAAACATTTAGGATCAGTATTGTAACATTAATGAGGATATCGAATCATCATTTATACTCTTGGATTATCCCAGAGAAATAGTAAATTCTAATATCTTCTATGGAAAATTTATTTGTATATTATTTCCGTAACCTCTTCTATCACTGATGAGTATTCCTTTGATAATTGAGGCAAACATACTCTTCTCATGCTCATTTTTGAATTAGAATTCGGGTTTGGTTTTATTCCATGCATTTACAAAAACTAACATAACTGTTTTGGCTCTCTGATTTCCTATTTACATTTTCAGAGTGCACAACAATTAAGTAAGAGTCTGAAACTATCTGAGAAAGGCAGGGCAGTGGTAGCCTCAACAGGGACTAGTCGATGATGTGAAGAATGCCAAGGACCCGAGATCACGCCCACGGTTTGCTCCTGTGCTTCCCAATGTTAGAAGAAAGGAAGCAGTGATTGGGCTAAAAATTATACTGTGTTTTTTTCATCATGTTTTTTCAACAGGGACAAATTATGTATTTAATTAGGTCCTCATTCTTCCAATTTTTTGCCGACACGATATTGTGTAGTGGGTTGTAGAGTAAAACAACCATTTGAACATATCAATTCAAGTGAGAATTTTTTCATGAGTCCCTAGTATAAATTGAAATGAAAGAATTTTTGAAACCATACTTTGAACTTTTAAATTTCCACTGTAAGTTGATGACATCCACTAAAATATCTTGAGAATTTTTCATTTGATAGTTGATAAGCAATTTCTTGTATTCTTGTTTTTTCTATCTGTAATGGTAATTTGCTTGACTTGAATTTTTCATGAGACTTAATAGCGTGTTTATAGTGTTTTTGAGAGTATATTTTGTGGCATTATTAAAATAGAAGGATTATCAGGTGCTGGATTTTCGGTATGGAATCCTCGATTTCTATCGGTAGTTATTGGATTGTTACTGATACCTGTTGGATTATGACCAATAGCTATTAAATTACTATCGGTAACAATTGAAGATTCCGTACGGAAAATCCTGCACTTGAAAATTTATAATTAAAATAACTTCGGGATCATACAAATAGTTTCTTGTTCATTTTATAGGTTTAAGTTAAAATAAACAGATAGTTCTTTTTAAATAAAAATTTAATCCGGAAGAAGGTTTTTTTTTTCAGTTAAAAAAAATGTAAATAAGTAATTATCCAACCAAAAAAAGTAATTATGGAATATTATGAATTTAAATGGATAATAATCTTTCTCGGATTTTTCACAATGATTATATAGGTCCTGGCTCCTGGGTTGTTTGGTAAATTGGTCCAAATAATTTAACAAAACAAGAAAAGAAGAACCAAAATGAAGTGCCCGTACTGTTCGGGGACGCAGGGGCGGTGCGCCACCACAAGCACAGGGCGGTCAATCACAGAGTGCAGTTCATGCGGCCGTGTCGTGGAAGAGCGCCAGTCCCAATACCACCATCTCTTCCACCTCCGTGCCCAAGACAACCCTCTCTGCCTCGTCACCTCCGATCTCCCCACCATCAACCACCAACACCGCAACGGCGACGGCGGAGATGACGACGAAGAAGACCCCTTCGAGTCCACCGGCTTCATCACTGCCTTCTCCACCTGGTCCCTCGAGTCCAGCCCCCTCTTCCTCCGCTCATCGCTCTCCTTCTCCGGTCACCTCGCCGAGCTCGAACGCACCTTCGAACTTCTCTCGTCCTCGTCCTCGTCCTCGTCTTCGTCTTCATCAGCGCCTGCATCGCCGACCGTTGTTGTAGACAACTTGAGAGCTTATATGCAAATAATCGACGTGTCGTCGATTCTGGGGTTGGATTACGATATATCTAATCACGCTTTTCAGTTGTTTAGAGACTGTTGTTCTGCTACTTGTTTAAGGAACCGCAGCGTCGAAGCTCTTGCCACTGCTGCTCTTGTTCAAGCCATTAGAGAAGCCCAAGAACCCAGAACCCTCCAGGTATTTTTATTATTTATTTATTTCTAATTATTGTTGAATTAGCAATTCTCGTTTTAAAATTGCTTGTATATATTGCTATTGAATTGCAGTTAAAAATTGTATGGTGTAATGGTGTTGAATACAAGTGAAGTGTATTGTTTGCAGTTTGTGTTTAACTTGAATATGTGCTTTAATAATATCACAGGAAATTTCGATTGCGGCGAATGTACCTCAGAAAGAGATTGGGAAATACATCAAGATACTTGGAGAAGCTTTACAACTAAGTCAACCCATTAATAGCAATTCTATATCAGTTCATATGCCGAGATTTTGCACCCTCCTTCAACTGAACAAATCCGCGCAGGTACCTTCTTGATCACAAGTCACTACTTGAACCTTGTCATTTTAGTTGTTGTAGTTGGTAATCGAAAATCTTGTAGGCCTTCTTTTGGTTAGATTATATTTAAATTACTAAATGAGAGATGATACGAATGTGCAAACCTGAATATCCATTGAGAATTATAAGAATGGTTTGGACTTTCTAGAATTATATGAACTAAAATATATAGACGAAAGATTGTTGCATATTCCCGATATCCTCATAGTATTGGCAGCATGATGGAACTTAGAAAATATTGATATATACGTTTGTCTGTGTCGATGACATTGAAATTTTGCAATTAACTTACTTCATATCGATTGTTTTAGAAGACTACGTTTGTCTGTGTCGATGACATTTAAATTTTGTAATTAACTTACTTCGTATTGATTGTTTTAGAATATTACATTGTTGGACTACGTTCCTCTTGATCAAACCTTGGCCATGATCGACTCTTGTGTACTTTTCCCAGGAGCTTGCAACTCACATAGGAGAAGTTGTGATCAACAAGTGCTTCTGCACTCGGCGAAACCCCATAAGTATCTCTGCAGCAGCTATATATCTGGCTTGCCAGTTGGAAGACAAACGCAAGACTCAGGCAGAGATTTGTAAGGTAACAGGTCTGACCGAGGTCACCCTCAGAAAAGTCTACAAGGAACTCTTGGAGAATTGGGATGATCTGCTTCCGTCTAATTATACCCCAGCTGTCCCTCCGGAGAAAGCATTTCCGACTACTACAATTCCTTCAGGCCGCACTTCTCCAGCAGTTAGAATTGATTCAGGTGAAGTAACTTCATCGGAGAAAGATAAGCAGCAACCGGAAACCAAACCAAATAAGCCAGTTGATGTTTCAGAAGCTGAAAGCAATGGTAGTGCTCATTGTACTGCGCATACCCCCATGATGAATCTGCCACCATCCTTCAGGCAGCCCTGGCTTAACTATGCAACTTCTGGTGTTAGGACAGCCGGAGAGAAAAGTCGGAATGTTGCTCGAGGGGATGTCAATGAGGTGCAGTTTAATCATCAAGAGTTAGACCAGATGGTAGATAAAGATACACCGGCTGCTACTAGTTCTCTAAGGTCTAGCCACCAAGTATTGAATTTCCCAGCTTCGACTGTAAATTCCCTCAAGTGGCCATTTCGACCACCCTCGTTTTCTTCAGGGTCCTCTGCAAGTAGTCAAATCGTTCATCCAACAAGGTTGCTTCCTGGTCACAATGAGATTAAAGGAACTGGCTGTCAAAATGAAGGTAATTATACCAATCAATGTGGAGACACATAGTGGCTTTTAAAAACTTGATTATGCTTTCTCGTGTAGATTACTGTAAAACTCGAAGAACATATAGTTCGATATGAATTTTAATTTTTATGCATTGGTCCCATCTCATAATAGGAAACAAATTGCCTCATGTTAGAATGGGAAATACATTCTGCTGAACGCAAACACGGAATTGCCATTGGTCGAATTGGAATGTGGCAATATTGATATAGTTTTAGATGCGTAGATCACATTCATATTTAGATGGACCGTTTTGCTAATCAAACATTGCACTTACATAATCTTTTTCTTTGAAAGATAGTACCAAATGCGGAAAATAAATGTAAATATTATTGATTTTTATGGGTTGCATCTAGGATAATATGATTTTTTTTGTCTTGCAATAAAACATTACATGGTTCTGTCATTTTTGTATTTTTATTCATTTGGTAACTTTGATCGATGTTTTTCTAGGTGATTTGTTTTTACGGTATAATTTTTATGAGCCGACTCAAGTGATAATTACAAATCATTTTGACGGTTATTTGAGTTGATTTTTTGGGTTGTATAGATTATTGTTAAACGGAAGGGCTAAATCCTAATTGGGTACAAACAATTTTGGGGCATTTGGGTGCCTGAAATCGAGGCTTAGGAATTACAACTTCAAAGCAGAAGTTGTAACTTGAGTCTCCTATGCCATTGGTTATGGAAAATTGAAGTTGACTTCAAATTTATTGATTCCAAATTCCAATTAAATCAATTGATCAGAAAAGATGAATGGATGAATAAGATGAATTCATTAATAAAGACCATGAGTGTTCATTTATGTGTTTTCTGAAAAATTCTCATGCACTTGTGTAACCATCCCAAATTTATTTATTTATTTATTATTTATTTATTTATTATTATTTTTTTTTATAAGCCCGGAGACGAGTTGATAAAAAAGTTTATTAGAAGTAATAGTTGAGATCTTTATTTATTTTGCACCACCACGAGGTAAAAAAAATGTGTTAATAACAAACTAGAAAATATTAAATTATAAACCTTGAAAATTAACTATAAATCATTTGAAAGTCGACACCACAACATGTCTTATATAAAAATAAAATAAAAAAATTATAATTCGCTTGTATAATATTTCTTTACTAATTGTAATCGATCGGATCTACAATTAATTCAAGATCGAGAAGGTGGGTACTGACAACCTGTAAAATGAGAAAAAATAGAGCCGTGACGAACCATAAAAGAGGATGTTCCCTTGGGAGGTTTTTTTAACGCTCAAGTCAGTATATCGTAAGATTGAAGTCAATTAATATGAGTTTTGAAATGACAACCCGTTTTATTCGATATATCGAGTCGAGCAATTTGTTAATTATCGATTGATCTAATGAGTTTGATGGTATGGGTCCCATATTCAGTGTGGGTTGATCAGCAATTATTAGAAGAGAATTAAGGAGCTATGCTCAAAGAGCTTTCACGTATGAGTTGAGAAAATTAATACCCTTTTCTCTGAGAAGGGATTTAGTATTTATAGTGAAGCTCTGAAGCTTTCACGACTCGAGCTTTTAATTGCCTGTTTTGATTCATTTGAATCTAACAATAAGGGCATTGTCAGACGTTGGGATTCGCGTAACGTCTGATATAATTGTGATTTATTTAAGACGTTTTTGACCACGTGTCTAGCTTGGTCAGATGCCTTGATGGGTTTAGCCTAGTTTTGGGCACATGCTGGTTTTATTAGTTTGATCTCTTTGGACCTTTTTATGATACTCAAACAAGTCTAGGCATGTTTTTATCTTCTATTTAATTGTGGGTCTGTCTATTGGACCGTAAATCTATATTTTGACTACTGCACTAATAAGCCTTTTTTTTTTTGGTAAAGGGGAGGGCAAAAGCCCAGGAGAAAAAAAAAACTAACAAAAAGGCAACACAGGCGAGGACCTTAAACAGGCAAGGCCTCTCAAATCATTAGCATAGCAGCTCCTGACTGCAGAAGGAGGTTCTTCAAAGAATAAGATACCAGGTTCCATATCTTCACCCATATGAGCTAAACCATCAGCCAGCTTGTTGCCCTCTCTGAAGACATGGTTCACACTGCAGCTCCAATAAGCCTTAATCATCCTTTTACAGCTCTGGATGAGGCTAAACAGGGGGTGGTTGGGGTTGGTGTCTTTGGCAAGAGCCTGAACAACATTTAAGGAGTCAGATTCTACAGAGATATTACGAAAGCCAGCATTCCAGGCCATTGTGAGACCTTCAAAAAGTCCCCAAAACTCTGCCTCAAGGATGTTGCCAACACCCCTGTTTAGAGCAAACCCTCTAACCCACTTCCGCAGATGATCACGGATAACACCACTAGCATAAATAACACCAGACACACCCTTGCAACCACCATCAACATTAAGCTTAACACATCCCTCATGGGGAGGATTCCAAGCAACCACAATAGCTTTAGGAGTTTTGGACAGATCAGCTAAGTTAGCTTCCAGCCACTCCCTACTAAAATTGCTAACAATCAGATGAGGGGCAGGGGGCACACAGAAAGTGTCATCGAAGGCCTTATTGCACCTCCATTTCCATAGCAGCCAGAGGGTATTAGCAAAATGTAGGTAATTAGGGCAACCATTAACAATCTTACCGTCACACAGGTTGCTAGCAAGCCAAGAATCTAAGTGTTGATTAAACTCAGCAGAGGAGGTGCTACCTCTCGCGATGTTTTCCCAGATTGTAGCAGAGACTCTGCAGCTGCGCAACAAATGATCAATATCTTCAATGCCACTCCCACATCTTGGGCAAGAGGCATCATCTGTCAGACCACGCACAACCCTCTGAGAATTGGTGAGAATTTTACCATGTAGGAGGAGCCACAGAAAATGCTGCACTTTTGGGGGCAGCCTAAGGCTCCATAGAGCCTTCCAAGGCCACGGGGTGGGGCACTCATCCTGAGCTTGGCTTTCATAGGCAGACTTGACAGTGAAATCTCCTCCTTGGGTCCATTTCCATATTGTTCTATCAGGCCCACTGCAGTTCCTACCAGCATGAATACTGAAAATCCTATACACAATATGCCCAGGGAGAACAGAGGCTAACTGTTGTAAATTCCACTCTCCATTAGTCATAAAGTGATCAACAGTAAGAAGCATAACATCATCAGATAAATCAATAGTAGCATGCTCTTTCAGCACCCCCAAACCTGGCACCCAATCATCACTCTAGAACCGTATGTGGTTACCATTACCTACCCTCCATTTGAGGCCTTTAGCAACAAGTTTAGCCCCAAAAGCAATGCTTCTCCAGGTGCTAGAACAAATAGTCCCTTTACTCAGGTCAGGCTCAGTGAGAGGCTTAGAACTGAGGTATTTATGCGTAAGAAGGTGACACCAAATACCATTGTCATTATGGAGAAGTCTCCAACCAGCTTTGGCAAGAAGGGCTTGGTTCATACTCTTCATTCTCTTAATCCCCAGCCCTCCATTCCTTTTGGGCGAGCAAACAGTGTCCCAATTAAGGAGGTGAACAGCCTTTTTGTTTTCGGTATGACCCCAAAGAAAGTTCCTATTGAGTTTATCCAACTTAAGGCATACCTCATTAGGGAGCTTAACCGATTGCATAATATAAACAGGTAGGGCAGCTGTAACAGCTTTTATAAGAGTGGCTCTCCCTGCCAAAGAGAGGGTATCACTCTTCCAAGCCGCCAACCTTTTTTGGGTTTTTTCCACTAATTCACTATAGGTTCGGTTAGTAACCCTCCCATGGATGAGAGGGACACCCAAATAATTGCCAAGGTTCTTAGTGAGGGGCGAACCACACACATTGGCAATACTCATGGCAGCTTCCTCAGTGATATTGGTAGAGCAAAAAATTCTTGATTTAGCAAAACTAATTTGTTGACCTGACAGATTGCAGAATTCCTCAATGCAGTCCCTCATTAAATCAGCTTGAGGAATGGTAGTTTGACCAAATAGTATAAGATCATCGGCGAAGAAGAGATGAGAAATCATAGGACCACCTATTGAGGTCTTAACACACTTCCACACACCTGAAAGAACCTTTTGAGCAATTAGGTGAGAGAGCTTCTCCATACACAACACAAAAAGATAAGGAGAGAGGGGGTCCCCTTGCCTAATACCACACCCATGGGTGAATTACTCAGACATTTCCCCATTCAAAATAACTTTATAACTCACACTAGTAACACACCACATAATTAACTCCAACAAGCTGCCACCAATGCCAACTTCCATTAACACATTCTTAATGAAGCCCCATTGGAGCTTATCATAAGCTTTGGCAAGGTCTATCTTCCAAGCAAAGATACCCTTCCTACCTTTCATAATCTTGAACTTATGAAGGACCTCTTGCGCCACCACAATGTTATCCTGGATTTGCCTACCGGGAACAAAGGCTACTTGGTTAGGGCTTATAAGCTTAGGCATAAGATCTCTAAGCCTTTGAACCACAACTTTACTAACAATCTTGTAGGCAGTGTTACAAAGGCTAATTGGGCGAAGTTGGGTCATAGCAAGAGGGCTTGGGACTTTAGGGACCAAGACAATAAGGGTTTGATTAAGATTGGCAGAGAAATTGCCTGTCCTAAAACTGTCCACAACAAGCCTAACCAAGTCATCTTTACACACAGTCCACTGGTTTTGGAAAAAGGCAGCAGGGAAGCCATCGGGGCCAGGCGCCTTAAGACCCCCAATCCCAAAAAAACCCCCTTTAACTTCCTTCTCACTAACCTTCTTATGCAGCTCATCAACCACACTCTCCTCCAACACCGGGAATAAACGGGGCAAACTATCATAAGTGTTAGAAGTAGGTCGGGTAGAGAAGAGGTTCTTAAAATAGGAAATCACAATGGCTTTCATACTAGCTTTGTCATTCTTCCAAATACCATCCTCATCTTTGAGACCCTCAAGTTTATTATATCTCCTCCTAACCATAGTGGCAAGGTGGAAGAACTTGGAATTCCTATCTCCCTCCTTAAACCAAATGTTTCTGGATTTCTGGAGCCAGAAAATCTCTTCTTGCTCAATAATCTCATTATACTCACCTCTAAGCTTGATCTCAAGATTAGCCAAATAGGGTCTAAATCTTTCACCAAGACTACGTTGAATCCCTTGAAGCCTAGCCAGAATTCTCCTTTTTCTATGGAAAATACAACCAAAAACATTTCTATTCCAGGTACTAAGAGAATTGGCTAACTTGTGAATTTTATCCGTTAAGCTATCCCCTTGGAGACTCCATATATGATTCACCACTCTACCAAACTCCTTGTGCTTAATCCACATGGCTTCAAACCGAAATGGCTTAAGAGATTTATGGGGAATATGAATATTGTGAGGGCATAACATGATAGGACAATGATCGGACACCGTTCTAGGTAAGTGTCTAACATAGCCTTCCGTAAACCTCACCCTCCACTCCATAGAGCAAAGAGCTCTATCCAAACGTTCCCAAATAGCCTCACTAATGCCTCTCCTAGCCATCCAAGTGAATTTTTGTCCAATGAAACCCAAATCCACTAATTTATTCTCACTAATCCAGTCCACGAAGCTAGTATTAGAGAAACAATCCCTCCCACCTCGTTTTTCCATATTACAAGTAATCTCATTAAAATCGCCCATCACCACCCAAGGACCTTTAAAGCAATCTCTAATGGCACTAAGATACTTCCATATGTGTCTCCTAATGACAATATTCGGGTTAGCATAAACAATCGTGAGGACCCAAAAGGCACTCCCCTCAGCCACCACTGCTGTAACAGTATGTCTGGAACTAGCTACCACTTGGAGCTTCACTTTACTTCCATTCCATAGGAGCCAAATGCCCCCAGAGAAGTCAGAAGCCTCCACAATAAATCTATTAGGAAAACCTAACTTATCAACAACTCTACGAGCCTTTAAGCCACTAATCCTAGGCTCCAAAACAGCCAACACCTCAAAATTGTAGAGGTTACGATGGTCAATAACAGCTTTAGCAAAACCTTTCTTCCCAGCTCCCTTCACATTCCAAGAACAAAACATTAAAAAAATTAAGAAAAGGGGACCAAACCTATTATTCCATAGCAACCTCCATTGCCTTTTTGAGCTTAGAGGCCACCACATCAAAGCTAACAGCATTAGAGATATCCACCTGCTGCAGATTACTGTCAATAGTAGAAACAACATCTTCTTTAACAAGACTGCTTTCCTTGATTCCACTAGAGGAAGGAGTCTGATTTCTAGTGGAAATATTCTGACTAACCTCTTTATGAAATATCCTCAAAACTTCAGAATCCTGTAGATCTTCTTCCATATTTTTAGATTGAGAGCCAGCCTTCGAGTGGGTCACATGCTGTTTATCCTTCTTAATCATCTTCACATTACCCTGCCTCACATTCTCTTTAAGGGACTTGTTAACACTACTCCTATCCCCAGAGTTGCTTACCAAGTATTTATTGGCAAGAGGATTCCACTGTTTCCTATTCAATCCCTCAATGTTGGAAATTTCCACTAACCCCTTCCTAAGGATTGGCTTCCCCTGATCACCGGACTTATTCTGGGCCAAGTCAACATCAAGTTCCATATCCAATCCTTCATTGAGGATTTCAAACCTAGAACCTCCCACTTTCTTGACCCCCAACTTTGTATCCTTAGTAGCTAGCAGCCCATTTCTAGCTCTTCTGTCATTGGTATTCTTACTAGATTCTTTCCTAGTTTCAGTAGCTTGTCTCATAGTGCCAACTCCATGGGTAGGCAATCCACTCTCAACCCTGTTCCCACTGTCCATTTTCCCTGGACTGCCCCCATTTCCGCTTCGCTTGCCAACAAATCTTGGGCCATTGTTACTTCTCATATTCCTACATGCAGCCAGGGACCATATGGGTCATCCTTGGTGCTAACAGCAGCCGGGCTTAGCTACCTTCTCATTCTGGTCACCAATGCCCCCCCTATAAGTCTCTTTGCAATGCCCGATCCTACCACAGTTGAAGCAAATAAGACCTAAACTCTCATATTCAACTTTGATCACCCTCTCCTCTATATTCGATGTCCCCTTTAGAGGTTTGGTGATGTCAATTTCAACACAAATCCTAGCAAACCTCCCTCTAGCTTGCGTTTCAGTAATGGGATCAACCTTATAGGTGGTACCTAACATTCCTCCGACATTCCACAAGAGCTCAGCATTAATCCATTCCATAGGGAGCTTGGAGAGTCTTACCCAGACTGGCATCCTCTGAATCTCCTCTTCTCCTGGCACAAAGTTGGGTCTCCATTTTTGAACAATAAGGTACTGGTTAGCAATAACCCAGGGTCCTCCAGTCAGAACATGTTCCAAGTCATCTCTCATCTGAAACCTTGCCACAAAGTAGCCATCGTCAAGATCTGTGAGCTGCCATTGACCAATAAGAGACCATTTTTGGCTTAACTTGGAGATCATGAAATTTAGACTATGAGCTCTTCCCATAATCTTCAAAATTAAGGCATTAGACCAAGGCTCACATAATTGTTGCTTCAGCGTGGAGGAGAGTTTCATGGCCGGACCATTAGGACTCTTAATGGTGATATCACCGTCTACAATCTTAAGTTTCTCCTTATTAGTTCCAAAACCAGACCAATTGTTAGGTGCAGACATACTCAACAGTTTTGATTTGAAGCTAACATTCCCTGATTTCCTCAAAATACCAGCATCGTATTCCTCCACAGTACGAGATCGTTTGACACCGGCATTGGGATCGGGTGGATTTTCTTTCACTTCTTCACTCCTTCCCTGCTCAGGTTGAGCAGAAAACATGAACACATCTAACATTGCGAGCCAAAAAAGGAAGAGAACGGAGGCGCGTGGGACAAGATCTAGATCTCACGATCGCACGCGCTGGGCGCGTACAAACTTAGACATAACACTATTACTAATTTTTCGGATATTTCAATTCCATTGAATACACTAATAAGCCTTTTCTTTTATCCTAATAAACGGGTAAACAAGTACTTGTAAATTGAGTGACAGTAGAGATCCCAATTGAAATTGACATCACAAATTGTAATATTAGTTGGAATTTAAGTTGAATTCTCTAATAGAGTTCTTAAAATTTCTAGCACTTTTTCCAAAGCCATTTATGGAAAAGTCACCCATTTAATAAGTTTTGTAGAAATAGCACCAATTAAGGTGATCTACCAAAATTGCCCCTAATATCTCTTTGTCTCTCTCTTTCTTCCTTTTTTTTTTTTTTTCTTTTTTTCTTTTCAAAAACCTCCATTAATCCATCAATGGAGGTCGGACAGACCTCAAATGAAGGTCGAATGGAGGGCGAAAGACCTCCATTGGAGTCGAAATGACCTCGACCTCCATTGGTGGTCGATGAAGAAGAAGATTAAAAAAAAAAAATCTGGAAATAAGTCTCGGGTATTTTGAAATAAGTCTCGGGTAGTTGAAATAAGTCTCGGGTAGTTGAAATAAGTCTCGGGTAGCTGGAAATAGATTGAAATAAGTCTCGGGTGACCTACCCGAGACTTATTTCCAATTTTTTTTTTTTTTATCTTCTTCTTCATTGACCACCAATGGAGGTCGAGGTCATTTCGACTCCAATGGAGGTCTTTTGCCCTCCATTCGACCTCCATTTGAGGTCTGTCCGACCTCTATTGATGGATCAATGGAGGTTTTTGAAAGAAAAAAAAAAGGAGAGACGAAGAAAGAGAGAAAGGAAGAAAGAGAGAGACAAAGAGAGATTACGGGCAATTTTGGTAGATCACCTTAATTGGTGCTATTTCTACAAAACTTATTAAGTTGGTGATATTACCACAAAACCAATCCAATTTTGTGCTATTTCTCTCTATTTCCTCTTCTCTAATATTATTATTGTAAATTGTATAGGTACAAAAACAATGTGAGTTTTTATTTACAAACAAGTTTTATGTAATAAAACACTATATTCAAAAAATGATTAAAAAATTACAACTTGTATAATCTTCTAATGAAACCTTTTAACTCCAAAAGGAAAAAAAATAATTCTTTACTCATCTCTGTGGTTTTTTTTTTTTTTCAATTATTTATTTTCATAATTTTTTGTTTTATAATTCCTAACTTTCATTTTTTATGATATGTCTGAATTAATTTTATCTTTTAGTTAAATAAAATATAAAAAATCAACAGAAATAATCTAAATTATTTATTTGCTATACTAAATATATCTCGATAGATAATAAAGGTGAGGATATAACATAAAAAAAAAAAAAAAAAACGAGAAGAGGATCAGATCCTCCGAAATAATCTCAAATTGGAATTTGTATTGGGATCCGACCCGTATAAGTCTAAAAAACCGCAACGCTTCACTAATGTAATCGTCCTTCCCGGTTCACGCGCGTATGGCATTCTTGTAATTCTTCTAAACTTGGAAGGGCAATTTTCAAACCTACCCGATATTTACATCAGAAGTGACGTGTTATACTTGGAAAACCAGCCCGGCCGCACCCCATGACCCCATCACTCCCTTCCTACATCCTTCTCGAAAACAAACACACCCACCTCCAATCTCCACCGTCCATTATGTCCAGGTCATCAATCCTTGTCTCTCTCCATCCAACGGTCCTCCTTCTCCCCACCCAAAATAATTCACTACACGCACCCAAACTTTAGCGTACTTAGCCACGCTCCTAGCCCTCTAACCACGCACCCCGCGCGCGCGAGTCTTATCTCGACCCCTCCCCGTACTCTCACCAGCCAATAAAAACCAGAGAGAGAGAAAAATAATAATAAAAAAACAAAACAATAGAGAGAGAGTCGGGTTTTATATTTGTGAGTTTTTTTTTTTTTTTTGTTTTTTGTTTTTTGTTTTTTTAATTTTCTTATTTTCCTCTTCGTGAAGCAATTTTTAGAGAAGAGTCCGTACACCTGAAAAAATATTTTTAGGGTTTTAAGCCGTTTAAAGAAAGAAAGATAAAACTACTATTTGACTGCTGTAATCGATCTTCTTCAAAATCTAGGGTTTGTATCAGCTATAGTGTTAGGTTTGTTTTTGGTTTCATTTCACCATGAAATTAGTCTAGTGTTGTTCATAGCATGGCCCAAAATCACTGCTCTGTTTAATATATAGGTCGTGTATAGAGATATATAGAGAGGATTATTGTAGGATAATAGAGGGTTGCTTTGGTGTATGAGATACAGAGTTTCGTATTTGATGGACGAGATCTGGGAGAGAGCCGTGGAGACAGCTTTGGATGGTCTAACGGACCACGGCGCGGCTCGAACCTTGACTCTAGACGGTGCGGTGAAGTGTGTTCAAGGCCGCTTGCCTCCTCCGAGTCTTCTGGAGAGATTCGAGAACCTTCAACACCTTTCGATTGCGAATATCGGTGTTTCTTCGCTGGAGCAGTTTCCGCGGCTGAAGAATCTGCAGAGACTTATCTTGTCCGACAACCGCATCGCTGGAGGCCTCGAGTTCCTTGTCGAAGCAGGCTTGGATTCCCTCCGCGACCTCGATTTGTCCAACAACCGGATCCAGTTCCTAGAAGATCTGGCGCCGCTGGCACAGCTTAGGCTCACCTCTCTCGATCTGTATGAGTGTCCTGTCACGCGAGTGAAAGATTATCGATCTAGGGTTTTTGGATTGATTAAGTCGTTGAAATACTTGGATAAGATGGATGCGGAGGAGAACGAGACGCCTGAATCCGAGGAGGAGGAGGAAGATGATGAAGAAGATGAGGAGGATGATCCCGGGAGTGGAGAAGTGGACGGGGAGGATCAACCTTACAGGGCGGATAATGGACACAGCGAGAATATCGAAGGAATTGTGGATGCTGATGAGGAGGAAGAGAGTGAGGCGGACGAAGAAGAGACTGAGACAGCCCAAGGGGCCAACGGACATGGTCATCAGGCTAATGGGTTTCGGGTTGCACCTCTGAATGGACACAACGATGTAGAAGAGGATGATGAAGGTGAGGATGATGATGATAACGAATCTGGAGAAGAGATTGATGAGGAAGAAGATGTGGTGGAAGTTCATGGAGTTGGGGATACTGATGATGAAGAAGACGGGGTTGATGATGAGGAGGATGATGACGATGATGAGGATGAGGACGAAGAAGAGGAGGTAGATAATGATGAGGGTGATGGGGAGTTCGTTGAACCAGAAAGTACAGGTAGGTTGACGAGCACAGAAGGAGAAATTGATGGCCATGAGCAAGGGGAAGAATATGGAGATGACGATGATGGAGAGACTGGAGAGGAAGAGCAAGGTGTTGAGGATGATGGTGTTTTTGAAGTTGAAGATGAAGATGAAGCTGAAGAGGAGGTGAGAATGAGATTACCTATTTTTACTGTTATTTCTCTAGTAGAATCTTATATTACAAATGAGTCTTTTGTCACACTTAATTGATTGTTTGCTATTGTGTTTTCAGCTGAGAAGAGGACTTTAGTGCGGTTAAAAAAAATCGCATATGATCTGTTACTGATTATTGTTTCGTGTTTTAAATATTTCTTATCTTTTGCATCTGGTAGAGATATTAAGGTATTGCAATTGTTTGATGTCATAACTCATTTTTGTGCTTTAAAGCATTTTGCCGTAACAGTCATGGTACTTTAAAAACAATTTATACATTGTGGACTAATGTGAAAAGGTGGGAATCTGGTATTCCACTGCATTTGCATATGTGAATATTTATCTGTTAAAATTTGAGCTTAAGAACAAGTTTTTAACAATAATTGGAGTTTTATACTTTGTGGGAAATGAAGGCTCTGAACTTAGTTTTGAATGGTTGTTTATCCTTTTGGTTTTTTGAATATATGCGTTCAGATATTTATATATATTTTTCAGTAAAATGTCATGACTGTAACATTAGATAGAGAAAAGATGCTATATCTTAATGAATATGTGATTTATAAGTGAAGGTTTTGAAATCAGTTTTTGGAATAGTTCCTTACTTCATATTCAAGATTTAATCTCTGAGAATGTGTTTCATAAACCCTAATATGAATTCTTGCTTTAGCTCAGATGTAACAGGACTGTGATGCAGGGTTTCTAAGGATTTGTAGGACTTCTTGTTTCTTTGTTGAGTGTCTTACTGTTTTCGTTAATTAGCTCTTTACCCTTTTGATTGCCACAAATTATTGATTGAATTTGTTTAATTTCCCACCCTATATCGCTGGGGTTATAAATATTTTCACAGAATACGATGAGATTATAGTCCAGAATAGACAAAGTGTATTCTGGTTTCATTCTCTATGCTTAGTGCTTACCAAGATTTTTACCCTTATATGACTTCCTAGTTCCTGCATCAGGTTCTGTTAATTTGATCAATTCTTCTTTGCATTTATGTCAACAGATTAATCATTTTCCATTAATCTGCTCATGTCTGGTTTTTTGCATGGTTTTGTTTCTCTTAGTGTTGCTATACTTGTGGAATTTTCGTAGCTATGTTTTTGTTGATTGTGGCTTTTGTTTCATTTTGTGTGTGTGTGTGTTTTTTTTTTATAATTAATTATATTATATTATGTTGGATTTGAAGCTAGGCAGTTTTCATTTTTGTGTTTATTTGTTGTGATTATATACACCGTTAAAACGGTTACTAACAGTGGAAAGTTTTTGTGGAATGATAGGATGAAGACTACGATGCAGGGTACTTGGTTCAGCCAGTGGTGCAGACAGTAGAAGATGATGCTGGTGGCAGTGATATGGAACCAGGCAACGATGATGACGATGCTGAAGAGGAGGAAGACGTTGAAGACGATGAAGAAGTTGAGGATCAACCGCCCTCAACCTCTCAGCTCAAGAGAAAGAGGGGTGATGAAGCAGCAGCAGCAGCAGCAACAGCAAATGAAGATGAAAATGGTGAGGACAATGAAGATGATGACGATGATGATGATGTTGTTGATTACACCAAGTCATCATCAAAGAAGCATCGTTAGCAGTCAGTTTTCCAGTCTGATGACTTTGTTAATGTTTTGTTAATGTCTTAAAAAAATTCTGGAGGATAGAGGATATTGGTTGGTTGGTAGATTTTGGGTGTCTTAGTTGGACAATGGTTTTAGGCAAACAAAAAAAGGAAATTGTAATGTTGGGTGGCATATGTTAGTAGAGTTCAAAAGGTTGTTAGTATTTCACTTCCCGCTTGCCCTTTTTGCCTCTCTTTGTAGGTTATAGCCGTTAATATCTTCTATATATATATTCAAATGGCAGTTATCATCCAAGGATTCACCGCCCTTACTTTGCTTACAGGGACTTTGTTTAAAAGAGTGTGTTTGTGTGTAGTGAATTTGGAGGGAAATCTCTTGTTTTTTCAGCGATATTTGGAACCTAAGGCATGGCATCTTCGTAGATTAGCTTATATCGTAGTGGGCTTTTTGGAATTTTGGGCATTTTGACCTCTCTCATCAGTCATCTCATCTCTCAGTTAGTATCCTTTTCTCATTATATAATTGTCAAGTTATGATTGGTACACTGCCAGGTGGCATTTGGATTCGTGGTATATTTCCTGCTCTCCTAAATGTTCACATGGATATGGGACCCTTTTTGCCTGATGATGGCCAGAGATTCGTTTAACGATTATAATCCAACGATTCAGCAGCTGCCTTTACTTGCACCTGACTTCTTTGGTGCATTATTTTCCATTTTTCTTGTAAATGAGCGCGAGTACGGTTCTGTTTTTATTAGTGCGAGTCCACTCGCTTGGTCCAACAGCCAGCTAAATGCGACTAGGCTTTATTTTATTTTTCTTTAAATTTGGGAGCCGTGCACCAAGCTACGCGCTCACGTGTTACGTGAGCAGTGAGCTTGAAACTGAAAGCTTTTAATTCTAACTATTGAACCCAAATTATTTCAAAAGAGCTACTAGATTAATGATTTATAAAATTATTTTAAATAAGTAATTTTATAAAAATACTTATTTAAGTGATCATGGAACTTGTTAAAAAAAATAAATCTCAGAGTCTCGGTTAGTCACACAAAAATGGATAAGGGCACTTTAAAAGAGCATCATAAAATTAGCATTACTTGAAAAGAAGAAGCAGTATTCTCTCTCTCTCTCTCTCTCTCCCTCTGTACATGGAGGCCTCAAAGATGTTGCTGCTATCACCAGCATGTACACTTCCATCACCCCTACAACACAAAAGCTTCCACTACACCTCTTACAAAAGAAGCAAATTTCACACTTCACTCAAAATTTCAAGCATGGCAAAGGAGAGCAGCGACGACGCAGCAGCAGGCAGTGGTCTCGCCGAGAAAATAGCAATAGCCGGTGGCTTGATCTCCACCCCAGTAATTGGCTGGTCTCTCTACACACTCAAGACCACCGGTTGCGGCCTGCCACCAGGACCAGGTGGGTCCATTGGTGCACTGGAGGGCGTGAGCTACCTAGTCACTGTGGGTATTGTGGGCTGGTCCTTGTACACCAAAACAAAAACTGGGTCTGGTCTCCCCAACGGACCTTTTGGCTTGTTGGGTGCTGTTGAAGGTCTCTCTTACTTGTCGTTACTCGCCATTATTGTTGTTTTTGGTTTACAGTTTTTTCAACAGGGTTCTATTCCAGGACCCCTCCCCTCTGACCAGTGCTTCGGTTGATAATGTCGGTGTGTGTGGTACTGGTATGGTCCACTACAACAACTCTTTATCTTTTCTCTGTGACCATGGATGGTTTCTAGTGAATTGAAAATAGTTTTATATATGTTCTAGTTTTGCTACTATAAAATTGTTGTGACTCGACTTTTGTTTATTAATATTATCAAAGGAACATATATTTTAAATCAATTGTTAAGAAATTGAAGATGTTTAATATTCTTTTTCCACTGAAACTAACCCAAAATGGTGTTTTCCATGAAATAATTTCAGCCTATGGTGAGCATTTTCTTCGAATTCAAAAACTGATCCACAATCATTTATTGAATTTGATGATGTAGTTGCTCAAATCCTCAACGTCTAGGATACTAAATGGATTAAAGAGTTTACTGGAATCTGTTGAGATCAAACTCTATATTTGTAATTCGGATATTTACTCCCATAATATCAAAGAGAGAATTCCTTAGACACATATTTGTAAAATAAGCACCATATAAAGGGAGATGCATAACGCCTGAAATAAAATGGATGTGTATTGTGCTTCCTTTTTCTAAGAAAGCAGTATACAACAAAGGTCATGCCAAATTTGTTTAAGCTTTTGTCTACCCACCACAATAATACATGATTCCTTGTAGACTGTAGACTGTAGTGCTCTCTGATGGGATGATAATGGATCGGATCAGGTATGGATATACCTGTATCCATTTGAGATATGTATTTTCATCTCTATATCCATCTTCATTTCTAAGCCAACAGGACAAATTCGGATAATGCCCGAATTGAGATAGAGATATCCATTCACATTTCATCTATATTCGCATTCGATGAAAAAAATGTAATTAACACGTGTAATAGTACATGTTATCCCATTTAAAGGGAGAAACAAGAATTTAGATCCTCTACTGATCTGATCTTTTTCCTGATTTAATCTAATCTTATGACACATGAGCATTGCAATGAATGTGTGGTTAAAATGTAATTTGTTTCAATAATCACTTTATTAACAACCAATTACATGCTTTAAAAAGGTCAGGAAAAAGATCGAATCAGCAGAGGATCCAAATCCGAGAAACAAATACATCCAATAAAGTTCAAATAAAAAAAAAATAACTTATATAATTAGAATTCATAATTACATAATAATTTTTTTTATATTTTTAAAAAATATTAAAGTCTATAATGGATCTAGATGGAGATTGATATCCATCGACAATATCAATCCCTATCCTTGAAAATAAAATGGATATTAGGATGATATTCATCTCTGCTCTGCCATCGAAATAATAGTATCCATCGTCATTTTAAATAGAACGAATTCTTATGTATATCCATATCCGCAGATAATTTTACCGTCCCTATCTCTAATAGTTTGTCAATACATAACAAAATAATTGCTCTTTATCGAATCCTTTTTGTTTATTTTTTTCACAGTGATTAGCGGGAAAATAAAAAAATTAAATAATATTGATTGAACTCCCTAATCTTATATCATCAAATCAAGTAATATTCCGTACATCTTCACATATTTTATCATTAACTCAGTTTTTTTATTGGACTAAGTAATCTTTCACTTCTAATAGACCAAATAGGAAAATTATTATTATTATTTTTCTTTTAAAAATAATCATCTAGTTTAAAATTAAAATGAAAAGCTCCTAATTATATATTAAAATCACTTTTTTAATTTTAAAATTTAGTTAAAAAATTCCCTTAATTGTGTATAAAAAAAATCTCATGTAGTGGTGTTTTCTCTAATTTTCAAACTTGGAAAATTCATTTTTTCTTAGAAATGTTCCTTATAAATAAAATATTATTCCGAGTGCGGACTGCGGACCGGTATTAGGATATGCTATACTGGGCGCAAGAACAACAATCACATGCATCCAAACAGACTCTTCCGTGTTATTAGGTAGTCAAGATAAAAGTCCTTTTTCGTGGACTTTCGCTTTAAATTGTGAAACGCCTAAACAATTAAAAACCTCTCACTCGTTTTCTCGAATCTCTGTCTTTGTCAAATATTAAAGGTACGGTTTTTGTTTTCAATTAATTACTTTGAATCTCTTTGTCAATCTTGATTATCGACGTAATTGTTCTGCTTTTCTACGCTACAACAGTTGATTGTGTGAAGTTTTTTGATCTGTTAATTTTTGATTATGTTTAGAGTGTGTTTGTTTGACGAGAAAACAGAGGAAAAGAAGGATAAATCTCAAGTTAAAATTACATGAAAACGACAGAATCGACATGCGAAAACTAAGTTAAATTATCGTTTGAATTCTTTCGAGCTGATTTTGCTATTGTTGAATTAGACAATATATAATGTTATATGGTATCCGTATATGTGTGTGTAAAAGTGAAGTTAAAGGAAAGTAAAATAACTGGAAATTTAAATTTCTTGGCTTTTGTAGAGTATATTGTTTGGATCACTCAGGCTTTCGATTGAAATCTGAGAACCAAGACAGTGTGATTGTGTTTGAATAATTGGAATCGCTAGCTTAGGTTAAGGCATGTAGTTGTTTTGGCAAATGTTTTTGTTTTGTTTATTGGTGGTCTGGCTTTTTTGTTGGAAAGAACATAAGGAAAATTATTACCTGTACTGAAATTGTTGGCTTGCCAAGTACATATGTTGTTATTGATGAATTCAAGAAGCAGTGACTATGCTGGACATTGTATTATTATTATTATTATTAGGGTCGGAAGAATGTAAACCTGTACTCTGGAAGTAAATATAAATTGCTTTGGTTAGTTCACATAACGTTGAAGTGAAATGATGAAAACCATCCCTAAGCCTTGGATCCTGAATTTATTTTCAGTCTTGTCAAGTGATGAAATGGGTAGCTTTTCCTTTGATATATACCTAAATCTATTTCCAATTGTTGTTTTGATGTAATTTGGGGTGCGGTTGCAGCTAAACATGAATCAGGGAAAGAGACCAAGTTCCAAATTTGCAAGCAGCAACAACAACATCTACCTGGACCTCAAGGACGTGATAAGAGAGCATGCCCTGCATTTTCTTCCAGCTAAATCACTATTTCGGTTCACAGGAGTTTGTCGGGATTGGAAGTTCATGATCTCAACTCCTTTCTTTGCCCATAACCAGTCGTATTCTTTTAGAACCATCTCAGGCTTCTTTTCTCAGGTTTCACATGGGGAGCCATCATTTCTTTCCCTCGACCCTATGGCATATGGTGTTCCTGACCCATCTTTGAAGTTTTTGCCCGAACCAGTTGATATTAGGAGTTCTTGTAATGGACTACTCTGCTGCCAGGGTCGCACTGAATACAAAGCCTACTACATCTGCAATCCCACAACCAAGCATTGGCAGAAGCTTCCTAAACCTGACAATGATCATGGTTCTAACCCTGCAGTTGTGCTCGTCTTTGATCCATCGCTACTGAACTTTTCAGCTGAGTACCAGCTGATATGTGCCTTCCCATCTGAAATGGAGGGATACGAATTTGAGATTTATTCCTCTTCCAAAGGATCCTGGAGAACATCTGGTGAGATTTTATTTGGCAATCGGGTGATCCGACCAAATTCAGGTGTTTATGCGAATGGAACCGTTTATTGGCTGACACAGTATGATAAAATTCTTGCTTTTGATCTCAAAATGGAGCGGTCACAACTGATGAATGGCCATGGAACCTTGGGTGTGAAGGATGGGAAGCTTTGTACAACTTCTCTGCACGGGCTAAAACTTTCTGTGCATGTGCTGTCTAATGCCTACACAAATACAATGCAGATGCATAGTCATACCAAGGCTTGGAAAACTCATGAGATTGCTTTAGACCACTCTGTTTTCACTGACCCTTATTATGATCGGGATGCTGTGCTATTTACAGGCAACGACGTTGTGGTGTTCCGGGGAAGGGATTTTCTTTATGTATATGATATGAAGACGAAAGAGACTAAGCAGTTGGGTCATGCATCTAATAACAATGAGAGACGTGCACCTAATTACAATGAGAGGCTTATTTCTTATGTGAGTAGCCTTGTCGATATCTAATTAGCCTCTCCCCTTGGCAGTACCTTCAACAGCAGTCAGTGTAATTAGGTATCTTAATTTGGAATTTTGATTGTTATCGAATGTTGCTCCTATGATTTACTTATCTGGATTTCAATTACTGAAAATCGGGTTATGACTTTACGTTTTATGTTAAATTGAAATTTGATGGACAATTTGTTGTGTTTATGGTATAGTGTATATCCGTTTAAGCCCTACAATTTGGGGTTTAATAGAGTTGTTTTGTGTATGCTTACAAGGTATATGGTAGAAAATTATTTGTTTGCCACAAATTCTGGGTAGAGACATCACAGGATCTTGAATGGACTTCCGGTCTCTTGCCTATCTCGGACATTTGTTTGTTTAAATGTTTGAAATTGTTGGTCTATTATAAATGTTTGAAATTTTCTATTTTGAAGGTAGGACTTTCTTGAACATGATCGTGTCAATTAGGAATTGTATTATAACTTACAAGCGAAATCTCGTATTCAACAACGTGATTTGTTGTCGCTTCTACCTTTTAACTGGCATTGTAAGCACAGACTTCAAATCTAACGATTGTCTATCATGTTCAAGCCAAATTTCAAATCAAAGGGATTTTCCTATGCAAGTTTCAAAATTCTTTCATTCTTTGGCATCATTCATAATTTAACTACGTACAAGTGAAGAACATTAAATTAATTATATATTTCAACCAGGTATTGCCATATTGGAATCTAAGATTCCATCTAAATGTCGATAAATCATTGGGAGTTTCATTTTAAATTATTACCTTTGAGGTGATGACTTATACGGTCTAGATGATAGCTTATACCTTATATAAAATAGTTCTAATAAATAAAACATCAATCCGTTGTCGTCCAGCGGTTAGGATATCTGGCTTTCACCCAGGAGACCCGGGTTCGATTCCCGGCAACGGAACTTTTTTTTAATTCATTATAACCATTTTCACAAAAATTATGTACCTTTTCTAGTTTCTAGGTATGAACCTCAATTGTCTTACAATTTTTTCATTTGAACAAAAATTTGTGTATTCACCCTATAGAAGTTTCCATCAAGTCGTTCATGAATCATGATCTAAAACTTTGACCTAACTATAAGCAAAACCAATATATATTGTTCGACAATATATATAATATAATTTATGAAACATGTTGAGTTAGGATGTGTGGCTTTAGATTTATAAACACTTCAAATCGAGAGGAATTCGAATTCTAACTTGTCATGCCTCAACAGTGCAACCAAGTGATCCGCCATAGAATGCAATACTAATTAATTACCAATCTCACGTCCACTTCTTTTAAGGTCTACAAATGCAGAGCAGGCATAAAAATTCAAGATAGACCTTTACAAAACCATCTCTTTATAGAGAAAAACATACAACACCCCTTTACAGCATATCATTCTGCTCCCAAAAACTTTGCTGCAATGGTAAAACTTGGCCTTCTTCTATTACGGCCAAATCGCAAAACTTCGAAAAACAAAAAACAGTCATGTCCACCGATCTGCATTCGAATAAAGGATCCTCAACTATTGAGGGTCGAAAGCATGCCTCCAGTTGCTGTTGGCAACACCACCTCCCAACCAGGTCCTTCAAGGGGAAAAGCAGCGTTTTCAGGCTTTTCTTCAAAACCTGACGGACCACGAATCAGGTCACTGCGATCCAAGATCCTCTCTAAATCTTCATCGCTAATATCTGTCTGAATCAATTTGTCTTCAGCGGTTTCTTCATCCCGGAGAAGCGCTAGTAAATCCTCTTCCTAAAATTAACAAATATAAGTCGATGGAGTAAAAAGTGTGGTCAAAGCATGGTCAAATCTAAGAAAAAACTTTCATAGCAACAAAAAGTAAATAGCATAATTGTAAAAAGGCTGAATGTAAATTAACAACCTCCATGTCATTTGTATTATTGTTAGAATTGGTCCCATCATGATGAAACTCCCCTTTCGCGATCACAACATGCTCGAGCTTCAACTTACTAAAGGCTCTTTTCAAAATGCGACCCTGTTAATATACACGTACTCAATTTGTTACTAATATGAAAACAAGCTTTGACAGAAAGGCAAAACCACAACAACAGCAGTTTAAGTACCTCAACAGATTGAGCTGTTGCAAGCCTGTAAACATGGACAGGCTTGGTTTGGCCAATCCTGTGACATCTATCCATGGCCTGCAAATCCATTTGAGGGTTCTGGAAGCACATGAAACATAATGAATTGGTATAAAACTTCACAACCATCGACTGAATTGAACATATAAATATCAAGGAATAAAACAAGACATGACCAAAAAGACATACCCAGTCACTGTCATACAGTATACAAGTATCAGCTGCAGTCAGGTTGATACCCAATCCACCAGCCCTAGTACTTAGAAGAAATATCCTAAAATTGCTGTTAACATCGTTGAACTCCTCAATCTGTTTTACAGAAAAGAAAAAAATATGCTAACAATTATAATCAATTACTCTTGAACAACAATTTCCCAGACACAAACAAAAAATACCAAAATTCTAATGCACAGTATACTAGGAAAATGGCATTTCTCCAAACAAAATGACCATCTATGCTGACACCCAATATGGCACACATACAAGAAATTATTGTTCTAAGATAGGCATACCAAAACATCCCAAAATATAACATATAGAAAGTTTGTTCATTCCAAAAGTTTAATCGTACAGAAAGGGCCCTAACAAACCCATTCATATGTAATTTAATCTAAGCTTGTCACATGAATCAATCAAGATTTTAGTGCTATCTCTCAGTCAAATGATCTTTAATACCATATTGAGAAACCACTAATTTCTAAGAGCTTAAGCTTATATGAAATGTCCCTACAATACTACAATAGTGTTAGTTCTAATAGTACTTAAACTTAAATATAACATTTCTTAAAAATGGCATGGAACTTTAAGTTGATGCCTAAATCCATTTTTTGAAATCCCTATGTTTATCATTAAAAATAAAAATAAATGATTTAAAATGATAGTGAAGTATCACAAACCTGTTTTCTCCTTTTATCTAATTTCACATTACCATCGATTCTGCAAACTTCAAACCCCTTCTCACTAAAATAGTAGTCCATTATATCCAAAATCTTAGTCCATTGAGAGAAGATGAGAACCTGTTTGCAGAGATGATTACAGATAAGCAGATCATAAGAAACAAGAGAATATATGAAGTAACAACTTGTACAACATACTTTGTGCTTGAGGGCAAAAAGCCGAGCCAACAATTTGTCAAGCAAGCGGAATTTTCCACACTGTTCAACAATCTGCTCAACAGGCGGGTAAAACCCTGTCGATATGACCAAAAATGTGGTGTAAGTGAAGCAGTAGCCCACAGTCACAGTAAAAATAGTACATAGGTAACCAAGAGAATACATGTGCCGTCAAAGGCTGACACTAAGAGGTCGGGATGGTTGCAATTCTTCCGGAGTTGAATCATTACATTATAAAGCTTTCCTTTCATACCACGTCCTGCAACTTTGAAAATTGTAAATTCACAGACACTACAAAATAATACAAAAATAGCAGCTTCAAAATCATTAAAAAAAAATCATATAACTCTGCTATTAATATAATAACAATAATAACATGACTATTCATATTGACATTGATTTTATACCAGTGTCAACTTTCTCTCGTAAATGGTTTTCCAATGTCCTATTGATTAAATGATCCTGGAAGTTTCTTTGATATTCAGTCAAGGTAGCATATAAAATAATCTCCTTTTTACGAGGAAGCATCTGCTCCACATCAGACTTCATCCTTCGAAGAAGAAAGGGACGCAATATAGCATGGAGTTTGGACACCATCTGAAGATAAATAACAAAGAATTATATATACAATGTAAATTTTGTTTAAGAAGTAAAGAGAAACAGTTAAATAGGATGCATACTTGCGCCTTTCTCTTCTCTTCCAACTCTTCCTTCATAATTTCACTGTTGTTCTTTCCCGACAGATCAAACCTGAATATAAATTTTTTCATAACAAGACAACAAGCACGTGCACGTCATGATAAGGAAAAAAATAATCAGTTTGAGATTCATCACAGCTGGAAGCAGTCAAAATTTTGTAGTTCAAAAGCATATGTTCAGCAATGTTTTAAAAATTGGCCAAGGCAGCCACCTTGATGCGTGCCTCAATTCACCTCAGCCGTCCAACGCCTTGAGGCAGTGAGGCGGGGCTAAGGGCTATTATCTCTTTTAAGAAAATTCCTTAAAATAAACCACTAAAACAAATTGTCTTTGTTGCATGTTTAAGGGGCCTTACGGTTTTTATTTTTAGGCATTATTTAACATTTTTAAATTAAGGTGACCACCTCATCGACACCTGCCTCACCTCCTTAGGAAAAAACACCTAAACCCAACTCAAGCTTTTTAAAACATTCGTGTTCAGTGCAACTATTCATACTTCTGTTTAACACGAATATGATAAATGTTACTTTTGAGAATCCTACATACATGTGAAATTCCCAAATTTGAAAGACATGGCTGCATTACAAACCACAGTATCTATGAGCAGGAGATCTGCAACTGCAAGAGCTATAACTTCAGAAGTCTAAGATTATACCTAGTATTTCCCTAATAAATAAAAAAGATAGTCCTCACTACTTTACCAACAACAGATATATACATAATCAGCAAAAATTGAATAATTCTGGTACAAATAACTAAGAGATTAGTAGCACACAAACCATGACTGAAATTCTTCAAGAGATGAGAAAATATCAGGCAAAATGAAATGTAGCAACGACCAGAGCTCTGCCAAATTATTCTGCAGAGGGGTCCCAGTTAATAGAAGCTTATTTCCTACATTTAGATATTTCAATTCCTTCAGCAGTTTGCACTTCGGGTTTTTCAACCTGTGGCCCTTCAGTTACAAAGATATAGTTAGTGTAGCAGAAGTATAATTACTCATCCAAATTGTCAATCGTTTGAGAGTTACCTCATCGACCACAAGATATTTCCAACTGTAATGCCTCAAATATCTTTTTGCATCAGATAATGCAACCTCGTAAGAAGTAACAACAATGGGGAAGTTTGGACCAACCGCTCGAGGCATATGCTTCCTTCGTAATTCATCCCTCTCTTTCTTGTTTCCATGGTAAATAATTGCATTGATTGAGGGTGTAAACCTATAAAAATATTTCCAAATAAAATTTAATTATAAGATGTTGGCTTGACCCATGCTGGTATACACAAAAAAGTACAAATTTACCTTGAAATCTCATTTACCCAATTTGATAGAGTAGAAAGTGGAGCAATTACTAAATAGGGCCCATGTAGTCCTTTCCCTTTTAAATGAGCGAGAAAGCTAATGGTTTGAATTGTCTTTCCTAAGCCCATTTGGTCCGCAAGAATCCCATTCAAACCATTTTGCCATAATGAGATCAACCATTTCACACCTTTGATTTGGTAAGATTTTAATTTTCCACCAGTCAACAAAGGCACAAGTTCTCTCTGCTCCTTATCAACTCTTTCTTCCTCATTCAGGTTCTCATCTTCAGCTATTTCTCCTTCTTTAGATCTTTTAAGCATTGCTGCGACTGCCACCTTGGCCCTTCTCTGATGAAATGTCACAGTGTATCACCCCAGATTTTTAAAATTCAATATGTTAAATTAAAATGCATCTCATCACTGTTTTACAATAAAACAACTACCTAACAAAATGACACAGTAAAAATTAGCGATCACGTTTATATGAATGGCTTAATTAGATGGGTCTACAAACAGCCTTGGGGTAATACATATTGACTGATATATGATAAAAAAAAAAAAAAAAAAAACAAATTAAAACAGATCATGAAAGGGACAACTGCAAGTTGCCAACTTTTATTTATTTATTTGTTTTGCTAATTCTCCAAATGGAAATCCTTTGAGAATGAAGTACTATGAAAAAATCCACCAACTAAGCTAACTTGTACCAACCACTGCAAGATGTCAATAACTGAATCATAAGGCAAGAAAAAAAGGAATGCCATATGACTATCCATCATTTAGGTTTTTACGACTTTAACCTAGCTAGCAAAAACAAACATCCATACACCAAATCAAGATACAATAGGAACAGCCTGTGGAGAAATAGAGATGAGAGTAAGATAATGGCAGATTAGCAAGTCTTAATTGCAGACACATTTTCTCTGGAAAAGTAGATTATAATATCCTCACAAGATGTGATGCAACAGAATTTTGAGCATTGTATGAAATTATTTGACCCGTCCTAGCTTTGTTGTAAAATCTTTTCTCAGTACAGTAAATTATCCAATCACCTAAAGTTTTTACATTAACCCTCTATTTTTTCATTGATCAATATACTATATCCTTCACTAAAAATAGCCTCAATACATCTTTCAAAACTTGTCCAATTCTAAAATCTCGATTAATTATAACAACGACCATTTTGATCACACACTAAAAGCAGTAGATCGATTTTTACTCCCACAGCCCCACCAACCTTCCTCTTAATATTCTTAACTTCCATCTGTTCTACAATCGATATAACCATATATAGCTACATACAACAATACACACAAAGGAATATGTAATATACAAGATTAATTTCATGTAATGCTATGTAACAACATCATTTGTATGATGGTATATAATGTTGCATGCAACAAAACAAATTGAAATATATCAGCATGGTAAAAGTAGGTTGGATAATATTACAGTATTGTATTGGGTTGCTCCTTTTCTCTTTGCACCACGACCCTTCTTTTGTTTGACAGGTACACTCTCTTGCTCCACTCCATTCTACCAATGCAATTCACATAAAACTCAATCAGTAGCAAGAAAAATTACTTCCCAGTAAATAGCATCTATGAAGGTGATTCAGGGTATACAAATGTGATGTCTTCCATTTTTTCCATCAGAAACTCTGTATATAGCTTGGTTTGTGTTAGAAGCTCATCCAGTTTCTTGAACTGTGTGTCATCCAGGCGGGCTTCATTGTCGGGTTCCACATCCTCTTCTATCACTCGAGCTTCCAGTAGCTTTTCTTCCTCCTCTTTCATAGCTTTTGATATGAGAAAGGTATCATCAGTGACTTCTTCCTCCAAATTGACACCAACTTTTGCCTTGCATACATCCTTCATTTAATGGAAAAAATAAAACAATCAGAGATTTAAAGAGGGGCAATATAGGAGTCTATCGTTCATTGCAAATTAAATATAATATAAGTTCTATGAAAGGCCTATTATCATCAATGCAATCAGAATCAAGATGGAAATCCACATTCCTTAAGCCATCTACAAATTCACACAAATTCCCCAACACGGAGTATTTGATTACTATATGAATTTGAAATACATGACCCTTGCATCAAATTTTCATAAATTAGAAACACGGTTCAACTTATCCTATGGTTCTTGAACATTAAAAAAAAAAACAAAAAAAAAAAAAAAACAAAAATGGAAACAAAGTTAGAGCCTCCAAAAGTGTGAACAACTAAAAATATTCTGAAAGCAAAAAATGTAAAAGGAAAAAGGAAAAAGTTATCAAAATGAAGTAAACGAGAGAACATTAAATCAAGATGTGAATATATCGTAACACAGAACAAAAAAGACAACAAAACGTAAAATAAAAAATAAAAAAAATTCACACGGACAATACATCGAACAGATATATGTTTGTTCATTAACTTTTCGAAAGCAAATTAAAACCAAAACTCTTCAGCGCAAAGTTAGAAAGGACAAAATGCTTAAAATGACTAAAAAAAAGGAAAACGTTCGAGCTTTTCCGTTTACTTCTCAACATCACTTTCTATAACCAAACAAGTTTTTTCACTCTCATTTCATTTTTATTTATTTATTTATTAATAATTTTTTTTCACTTTCTAGCGTTATCCAGAGAACCAAACAGAGATAGAAAAATAAAATAAAGCAAAAAAAAGAAGAAGAAAAAACCTCATCTTCAAGGACCGATGTTGGCGAGTCAGCAGAGACGTCGTCGTTCTTCGTTTCAATGTCGGACACCATTTCAAACCCTATAAAATCCAAAACAACAGTCAACAAATACACCATTAAAATGCCATTTCCTCTACATAAAACACATCAAAACAAAAGATAAACAACAACAACAACAAAATTTCTCATAAACATTAAACCTAGGGCTCCGATCACAGTACCAAACATTACCACTATATTATACTTTCAGAAAGTTAAAATAATTTTTTTTTAAAAATAAATATGATATTTGCGAAAAAATAAATAAAAGCACAAAATGTGTGAAGACGAACCGCAAATAATGTGATGTGAGCTTTGCTTGAGTGAAAAATCGAAGACGACGAAGAGCCACTGAGTCCGCAACGAGAGACCAGACTGGACAATATGGAAACAAAGCGGTGGAGCCGTGGAGCCGTGGAGCCGTGTAGGTCCACTAGTAGCCTTTTAAATAGACCACCCAGTTTTTTTTTTTTTTTTTCCTATTTTTTTAAAATGCCTTTTCAGTTTGGGCGGGAAAATGAGTGTTTGAAAATTGCCCTAGAAAAGGCATTTAATTACCGCGGCAACCAGCTGGCCTGCATCGTGTCGATATTTGATTGGTTGGATGTTTTGTTTAGTACTATTCTTTTGCCTTGTTTGGGTTGTGGACTATGGCGTGGGTGTGTAAAAGAAAAAAAACCTATTTTAATTTTTACATATATTTTTAAGATTTAATGGCACGATTGCCTTTGTAAATTACATATGTAACCCTTGAATTCTTAAAATGGTCACTAAACTCTCTGAATTCTCCTTTTCTTTCCACCACCCTTATGTAATAAAACAAACTGATGCAAAGAAAATGAGAGTTTAAAGGGTTTAGTGACCATTTTAAGAATTTAGGGGGCACATCTGTAATTCACGAACAATTCAGGGGGCAATCATATCTTTAAGTCTATTTAAAAAAAAAGAAAAAGTAAGGGGCTGTCCGGTACTGTTTTTAAAGAGTGTTTTTGTTTTTGTTTTTCAAATCAAATTTCGAATACGCGATCTTTATCGTTTTTTATTTTGTTTTCCATTTTATTTTCCAAAACAAAAACGAAAACAACAACAGTGTTAAAAGTGAAAAATTTCCTAAACAAGTTTGGGATGTTTTTCATTTTGTTTTTCGTTTTGTTTTTCACTTAAAATAAAAAACTCAATTTTTTTTTTCTTTTTTTCTTTTTTTCATCTACTTCTTTGATCTTCACAGAGCTACTCTTCCTCTTCTTCTTCTTCTTCCCCGATCTGCCGCCGATCCCTTCTTCTTCTTCTTCTTCTTCTTCCCTTCTTCTTCCCGAGCTGCCTCCGATCCCTTCCTCTTCTTCTTCTTCCCTTCTTCTTCTTCCCCGATCTGCCGCCGACCCCTTCCTCTTCTTCTTCTTCTTCTTCTTCTTCTTCTTCTTCCCTTCTTCTTCCCGATCTGCCGCCGATCCCTTCCTCTTCTTCTTCTTCTTCTTCTTCTTCTTCTTCCCTTCTTCTTCCCGATCTGCACCGATCTCTTCTTCCTCTTTTTCTTCTTCTTCTTCCCTTCTTCTTTCTGATCTGCTTAAGAGAGGAAATCTGAAAATTTTCACATAAAATAAAAAAAAACATGTTCTTGATATTCCTATTTTGGGTGTTGCTGACAAAAAAAATAAAAATAAATAAATAAAATTCAACTCATTAATTATGGTCTGTAAAATGATACCAGACGCGTTTTTTACGTTTTCATATTCGGAATCCAGCTTTCAGGAAATGTTACCAGACGCGTATTTGGATTTCGAAACTGAAACCAAAAACACTGTTTTCATTTTCATTTTTATTTTCGAAAAACAAAAACAAAAACAACCTTTGAAAAACGTTACAGGACGGGCCCTAATGCTACTCTATTAGGTTTCTAATTATTATTTTTTCTAAAGCCTTTCTTAAATTGATGTGATGCATAAGTTGTCAATATCATGTAAATTATGAAATTGTATGATAATTGATGTAATATTAAACAACTCATATACCTCATTAATTTGGGAAAGATTTTGAGATTAAAAAATATCTATTGACATAATATGGTGTCAATATAGGGATGGGCATTGTTCCAAGATTTAAGGGACATGCTTCACGTTGTACAGTTCCTTAAATCTTAAAGATGCATTAACATACGTTTTTACATCTAATAGATTTATTTATTTATTTATTTATTATTTTTTTTTTTATTTTTTTGTGGTTTGAAATATCTTATATTTAAGACACCAAACTATACGTATTCTATAGATAATTAAATGTATATCCGTACACTATCATAATGATTGTAGAGGTTCGAAGCATGTTGTATTTAAGGCACAAAAATGTTTGATAATATTGGTCAGTATCCAAGGTGCTGACCACACCACTCATTATTTGCCACGTAACCCAAGGTAAGGAGAAAAATGAAAAAAGCAAAAGAGTTTTACCACGTGGCAACATCCCATTGGGTGGTTTGGTGAGATCAATATGGGTTGAGTACTGACCAGTCAGTACCCAAACATTTTCCATATTGTATCACCACATTGAGGATCTTTTTAAATGTTTGGGTTGTAGATCATGGCCTCATGGGTGTGTAAAAGCAAAACCTATTTGTCATATGTTTCAAAGAAAAATAAATAAATAAACTATTTGACATAATATAGTGTTAGTATAGCCGTATAGGTATGGCCATAGCCCATATGGGCATATTCCAAGATTTTAAGAGACATGCTTTGTCTCGAGATTCGCTTCCAATTAACATTACACGTGTCCAATATGCAATCTAACACCACAAGATTCATTAACATTTGTTTTCACATCTAACAAATGTGATAGTTACACTAATTTTTATTTTTTTTTAATTACAACAGCTATCGAGACCTAACGAGATTAGACATTATAAGTACAGTCCAGAATACTACTCCCATTATCAAGAAGAGGTTATATATAGACTACAATTTTCACATCTGGAGATAAGGATACTCCCACTATTGAGAGATGTCTCCCCAAACTTTAAAATTTTATAATTAAAAATAGGATAAATATTTATAACTACCAAGGCTTGAACCTTGATGGTAGAACTTCCACCTGAAGACTCCGACCTAAATTTTTGTGTGGATGGAAACATGTTGTATTTAAAGCACCAAAATATAGGTACAATGTATCATTATTATTTGCAGAGAGGATCTAGTCTACTTTTTTGAAACACAATGAAAAATGTTTTCCTCCTATATACTCTTTTGGTTGGTCTTCTGATAACAAGATGGAGGCCAGAGCTGAAGAGTAGTATAATGAAAAATTCAAAATGTCCTGACATCTAAAATTATTAAAAATCCCAAATTGTTCTGTTACATATGCTATTAGCAGACACTGACATACAAAACAATATTTGAATAATTGAATGTCTACTAATATAACATAACACATAAAGGCATAATCTTTACTCAAAAAAGCAAAATGGACAATGTAAAAAGCTGGGTGTAATGAAGAGGAGGAGGATACATATATGATACAAGTATATGTAACTACTCCTCTGGCCATTGCTATACCCAGAAACTTAGGAGTGTGAACAGAGATTATCGAACCCCATGTACTCGTGATTCACCATTTTTTCGATCATGTTCTCAATCCCAACTCCACCTGCAACATACATAGAAAAAAAAAATGGATGAGTACATAGTCATGACTTGAAACTTGAAAGCTTGGAGAGGCTTGCTTGATTTATTATACCTAGACTGATTGCACTAACGAAGATCGTTAATGCCAGTATGAAAATGATTATCGAAGCCCTGCCAAGGATTGCAATTATCTTTCTTACTACATGCTGACCAGCGAAGGCAGCAATTGTCGCGACTAAAACAAAATAGGAAGCTGCATACAGGAAGAAAAAAAAAAAGAGGTAAAATCCATTAGGCCAAGTAGTGTTGATGATATCTAGAGAGAGCTAATATAGGTTTCGGTTTCTGCAAGGAAAATGTTGTCACATACCGTAGGGGACTGGGAATCGGTTGATGAGATAATATTGTACAACTGACATTGAGGATGAAAATAGCATTGCAAATGTTGATGTTGCACTTGCTACCTGCACAAAGTTTACAAAATTTTGTTGTGTAGTTGGTTTCGGTGAATTCTTGCATATATGTTACAATATTTGCATGACAATATATAAAACATGGTTTTCAGATCATCAGAAATCACCACCCCATGAAAGATTTTGGACACTATTGTTTCTTGAAGCAGCTTAGTAATATTTCATGCATGAATTGCAGTTAAAAATACCTGAGGAGGAATTCCAAGTTCAAGAAAAAGGGGTCCCAAAATGAAGCCTCCTCCTAACCCAAGTAATCCACCAACCATACCAGCTACTATACCACAACAACAGTAGAAGAAAAGCTGATGCAATTTCCAGTTTGTGATTTCTTTTCCCTTGGATGCAATCACCCTGGTTCCCCTGTATAAGCATACGGCTTCAAAGAGTGTAATGGAGACGGCGATTGGTATCTATACAAATGTGACAATGAAATTTGATACAATCGTTTAGACAATATGACTTTTAAAATTTCTAAAGCATGGATTTGCAGGAAATATATATACCATTTGAGGTTTTAGAATTTACCTGTAAGGAATTCAGAACCCAGTATGTGACAGAGCAGGTTGTGGTATATTCCTGTATTCATCGATACCATATGGTCAAAATGAGATAAATTCACGGTGATTTGCAGAAACTATAACGAAAAATGGCCTCGAAAGGTGACATTATGAGATATATAATAGCTACCTTAGCGATCTGAACGGCAAGAAAACCAATCCATACATAAACAAGCAGCGATAACTCTTTCCAGTAAATGTTCTTTATAAGGGAAACCTGGGTTAAAAAAAATGATGATGTTGCAGTAATAACAGCAACAACAACAAGAAGTGTCAATGTGAAAAATTCTTGAAATAGGATATTGATGTAGTAATAACTGGTAAATTTTTGGACTCACCTCTTCATCTCGCCCAGTAACTGGACCACTTGGTAGTGGTTTGTAATCCTCTTCTTCACCATCTGCAATTGAGGAGGTTAGCACAAACCTTTTTTCCAAGTGAAATTTTTTTGAGAATGAGATATTTTTCTGCAATAATTATTGATATTGTTAGAGTGCTTATATGTCTGATGATATTAGAGCCGGGTGGTTGTGCCAGAAGTCCTGGTTTCGAGTCCCTCCACGTGATTATTTAAATTTGTTGTGTGTTTGTGTTTGGACTCAAACCACGTGGCAAGTTCATTGGTCTTGCAAGTGAATGGAAGTACTAGAGTGCTTAAATATTATGGTTAAAAGATGATTGAGCACTCACCGACAGGTTTGGACTCCGATTCCAATGCCTTTGCTGCTTCCTGAGAGTTAAACAGAATCACAAACACTTCATTACCAATTGCAAAAAAAATCCAAAGAAAGCTGAAGATCAGACCAGTAAGCAGAAAAAAAAACTTACAACCTTCATCATTGTCTCTTTCTTCCATGTATCTACGCCTTTGAACAATGCTTTTGTTGCTGTGCCTGCCATATATAACATGAATAGTTTTTAAATCCTTTCAGGTTTACTTAGAAACAGATTAATTGATAATCAAATATGCGCCTGAGCTGAGCATGGCGATTATTATTTACCTATGAAGAGAATAATAAGCAGAACTGTAACCATCCAATCTGCAAACATGACATTGAAGGCAACTCCAATGCTGATTCCAAGCATGAGCATAGGCTGAAACAACAATGCCAAGTCATAATCTATGAGCGGCATTTCCAGTGTCGGGTGCCTGAGCTTCAAGTTATAATAAACTGTCGATCCAGCTGCTCCCATAATCATACCTGTATAGGTAATTAACATTATCTAATGTTAGTTATATAAAACTAAATGAGAATTTTTAAGATGATGATGATCAGATTTAATTAAACAAAAGCAATTACTAACACTTAGAAATGGCGGTAGCAGACTTGGGATCAAAGCCTATGATCAAAGTGAGCATTGGAACAAAAATTCCACCACCTCCAACTCCTCCAACGCTACCTAATGCTGCACCAAAGAATCCAACTAACGATCCCACAACGATTTTCCAACCAAACTTCATCTCCTGGTGATCATCATCAGCCAACAAATTATACATTGTCAGTACTACTAATGGCACAAAAATACTACTAGAGGAATGAATATATATATATATATATAGAAACTCACCGGCCAGACAGGCTCGTACGAGGACTTGCCACTCTGCCAAAAGAAATGAGCTACTCTAACTAAAAAGCCTTGTTGTCTCATGTCATGATCACTCTCTTCAGGAAAAACCTGTGGATTTTTATCCTTCAACAATCTCTCTGAACTGCCTTGTTCTCCCATCATGACCAAACACATGAAGACCATCCATGCAACTGCAGCTAAAGCTCTTTGGTTTAACCAAGTTTGAGCCATTAAAAAATGTTGTGCCCAACTTTGTAATTAAGCAATGCAAGTGAAATTGCTTGTATATGTATATGTGCTAAGCTAGCACTGATCACCAATGATAATATATAGTTTGGTATTCTCTTCTCTTGTGCCTCTCTGCTATTTAATGGAACACCAGTTTGCACACAAGTTTGAGGAAGAAAAAAAAAATTGAAGAAATTATGAGAAGTGCACTTCTTTAATTTAGTACATGCCTTGTGTCTACATTTATAAATCTCTCTCTCTCTCTCTCTGTGCCTGTGGTCCAATGACATGGACTTCTTATCTATGTTTTCACTTTATTATTTTTATTTAAAAAAAGAAAGAATCAAAGCTCTCTAATTGCTATTTGCATGAATGTGTGTATTAATTGCCTGTCGTATCATACAAATGGTTATTTATAAGGGAGAATCGCAAATACCTCCTCGACTTTTAACCTAATGGCAAATCAAACCCTTTGGTTTGAACAATCAGCAAATAACCCCCTACTGTTAAATGTATACTAACACCGTTACACAAATAATGTCCAAAAATGATGAAATAACAATGGAGCCCTTCTATTTTCCATATTGTAATAATTTTCCATGTTACCCTTATCTCAAAATATATAAATAAAATATATAAACACTTAATGGTAGGGGGTTAGTTGCTGATTGTTCAAACCAGAGAGTTTGATTTGCTATTAGGTTAAAACACAGGGGGGTATTTGCGATTCTCCCTATTTATAATTACTAGATCGGTTCAAAATTTGAAATCATTCGAAATTGTTGTGCATATAATGGAAGATTTAAAATCGACAAATGAATTACTAGGATGGATTATGCAAATTGGTCTACCGTACCAATAACGGAATCAATAGCACATAACAGGGTTTTTTATTTTGTTTTTGTCTGCATTAATTTTCCTCTTGTCACAGCACCTTGAACTTTCCTGGAAGCTAATGTGCCTAATAAAAATATGTAAAAAGTTTCCCAAATCACAATTTTCTCTGGTTACTCCCTCCACAGTAAATTACTTCTAATCAAGCTTTGTTATAGTTCATCATTTGATTCTCGAGCTAATCTAATACAGTGTTACAACTTACAACTGTAATTTATATGAACTGTTGTGTTCTTTAGGAGTATATATATAATTGAATATGAACTTGCATTTACTGCTTGTATAGTTAGTGTTCTTGACTTTTTTGAAAAGACGGGTTTTTTAAGTGGGTCTGCAAGGACCTAACGAGATTAAACTTTACAAAACATGGTTCGGAATGTATCTTTATACTTTGCGGTTATGGGCAAATATGATATTACAGGGTTTGAACCAGATCTTTATTTTGAAGTACCCTTGTTAAAAAATAATGATAATAATAATAATAATAACATTTATATAATTGCTTCATATAAAAAAAAACAGGTTTTATTTATTTATACAAAATGAAAGAGTGTTTGAAAATACTGTCCCCACTTACGGATACATATATAGCCTACATGATACGTCCCTTCGATTCTCTGTTTCTAAATCCATGTTTTATAAAACTTATAATGTTTTTCTTCTTCTTCTTCTTCTTCATGGAAGCTTCACAGTTGTTTCCGGGTTCTTGGCATTACTGTGTCGCTGTTATTTATCAAAGAAAAAATAAAATTAATGCATGTAATGATGTTTAAATATTTTCTACAATAAACACTAGACCAAGTAAGTTGGTGATATGAAATCAAAGATTCAAAATCAAGCTGAAAACGAAACAACTTAGAAAAGGAAATTTCGTAGAAAGCGCATAGAAAGTAGTGAAAAGTGAAAACAAAGAAACAAAGAAACAAAAGAGTAAGTACGAGACCGCCGTGAAGTTTGAAAAACGACCGATCGATCGTCCAGGGACAAGAGAGTCAATTTAAGAACTGTTATTTTACATCGCATTTATAGCAAGGAAAGCCAAGAAGCTTCATGGCTGCTTCTACTAGTTTTGGCTTCTTCATCTCCATTTGATTGCATTTTGCTTCCAAACAAAATAGTCTGTTTTGTTTGCCACCGTTACTTTTATGTCACGATAAAAAGACTCCCTTGAACAAGTGGAATACTCTACCTATTGAACAAGCGGAGTACATTATCATTGCCACGTATACTTTTGAGTAACTCATCCTTGATCCGGTTATTTAATCGGGCCAACACTTTTGACTCGACCCCAACTCTACCTATTTGAATCGTTTCAAACCTGCTCCAAATAAAGCAAGTATCCGCCGGGCATAGGACAGTACATGTAATTTTGCCATCCCTATCTCTATGACTCTATTTCAATTTACGACTACGCAGGAGCGTCCTAGTTCAAACAAACAAATAAAAAAAAAAAAAAAATCTTTTTGTCTATATGATTCGTTTAAGAGTGTGTTTCCTAATTAAGAATCCTAACAAGAAAAAGAGAACTTAATTCTTGATTTATGATGTTAATTAAAAAAAATTGTTAATCAAATTATACAAGCCCCACACGTAAATCATCAATAACTAATTTTATTTTTATTCTTAATTAATAAACATGTCATAATACAGTGATATTAAGTGGAAATTGCTAAAAATAACCACATAAAACATATGAATTTTGTTTGTAACCACAAACGAAATTTTAATTGTTAATAACCATGTTTTTTATAAAATTACTTGAATGCCCCCATATAAAAACACCCAAATCAACTCTCTCTCTCTCTCTCTCTCTCTCTCTCTCTCTCTCTATTTTTTTCTCTCTCCTCTGCTCTCTCTCCCTGATCTCTCTCCCGCCGGCATGATTTGTGCGTTACCGAGCGTCGGCGTGCGTCTTGCAACGGCGCCGTGTGCTGTTGGCTTCGCGAGCTCTGTGACTTGGTGATGGGCGACGGGATGGCTTCACGAGAGCTGTTGGCTTGGCAACGGGATGGTGACTGGCCACGTCTGGCGATGGACAACGGGATGGCGACGACATTCGGTGGCTCCGTGCTTCGTGATCGCCGGCGATGTGGTCTGCAAAAAGAAAAAAAAAAACAAAAAAAAAACCTAAACCTGATTTGAGGAAGAGGAAAAAGAAGAAGGGGAAAATTTCAATTTAGTCCAGATTTCAAGTTTGGACATTTCAATTTAGGCATGATTTCAAGTTTGGACATTTCAATTTAGTCATGATTTTAAGTTTGCTTCGAGGTTTAAAAAAAATAAATAAAATAAAATAAAATAAAACTATTTTCAGGGGTACTCTAGTAATTTATGGATATACACTGAATTTTTTTTTTAAAAAGCGGTCATTAACAATTAAAGTTTCAAAAGTGGTTACTAACAAAAGTTTAATATTTACAATGGTTAGTTTTGGTTTTCTCTCTTAATATTAATCACAATAGGCAGATGGCGTCATGGCCCACAAGGCCGAAAAATTATCACGATCATCATAAAGTCAAGGTCAAGGCCGTAAAGGCCCAAACTTGGTTATATGAATTTTGACATGAAAGTGCTCTCTATTTGGGCTGATTCCAAGCTTGCCCATACAAACTCTTTGGGCAACATGGGCCGTCGTTGAATTTTGATCCAATCTTCCATATAACTTGTAACACTAATCCATTATATATATATATATATAATACTTCTAACTTTATAATTTCAGGATGTCCAACCAAAGCTATACATTCAGTGAGTCTATAACCCTACATTAACCAATGCCCACACCCAATATGAATGTGTGGCTGTGATTAAACGTCATTAACTTATCATTTCAGGACATCCTTATTAGAGAACCACAATATATATATATGGTCAATTAGTCATTCTCACCTACAAACCCCTTAATATAACATTAAGTATAAATCAATTTTCCAACTTTTGGATCAAAATCCAATGATCGATATGTAAATACATGTAATATGCGCACTACCACTACGATTAAAATTTTTGTTTATTCGTATTAGAGATCGGACAAAGAGGATATTTATTACTTTAAAACAATATCAAATACTTAAATTTAATCAAAACAAATTAAATCTTCAATAAATTTTAGAATTCAAATTATATTATATATATACTAAAACTCAAGATGCAATTTCACTGTTCACGTAACAATGAAATTGAGGAGATTTTAATTTATTTACAACAATGCCATTGATGTGTTGTTAATAAAAAATAAAAAAAAAAAAATCACCTCCCTCACTCTCTTTTTCTCTACCCACCCACCGCCTCTCTTTCTCTCAATCTCTCTCCATCTTTTTTTTTTTTTTTTTTTGAATAAATCTCTCCATCCTTTTTAATTCTAACCAACTTTAATATATTTCTATGTAAATTATTAATTAGTTATCATTTTTTTTCTTAATCATTCGAAAATAAATAACTAATGTAATATGAAAATTATATATAAGATAAAATCTCAACCATCAAAACTTTCTAATATACCATCACCCAATGTGGCTTGGTGATTAGAACGCTCATTCAGCCTAATAATGTCTCAGATTCAAATCATCTCATAGCATGTGATATATATATATATATAAAATAGCACATTTTAAAGAGTGACTTTTGGAATTAGCATTGCTTTAATAACTCGAGTTTAAATAGCACAAAAGATTGATTTTGGACAAAAATACCCCCACTTTTCAATAATTATCTCTTATTAGTCCCTTTTTTATTTTATTTTTCAAAAACCTCCATCGATGGAGTTCAAAGCTCCATCAATGGAGGAGCTCCAAAAATCGGAGCTTTCATCGTCTTTGTTGAGCAGCTTCACGAGTTTCCGTCATTGCCTAGAAACGGCATCATCTTCGTTGGTTCGCGCGATAAAATCCGGTGACAAAATTAGCTTGAAACGAAGACACAACGAAATTAGACGAGTAGTCTCCAAAGACAAAATCGAGCCTTCGTCACTTCTTCTCGCTGGATTTCGTCGATCGAGTAGCTATTTTGGAGACAAAGGCTCGAGTAGGCGAGTAGCCTTCTCGCTGGACAAAATTTGAAATTAGATAAGAAACTATTCGATGAACACTCGAGAAGTTGAAATCTAGAGAAAAAATCAAGCCTTCATCGTCGATCTGGAAACAGTGTCATCCTCCATTGATGGATGAAGAAGACGACCTAAATATTTTTTTAAAAAAAAATTTATTTTTACTCTGTAAATTTCAAATTTGTAAAAATACCCCATAAATCTCGAATTATCAAAATAAGTATCGAATTTGCCTAAGTAAGTCTCAAATTTACAGAATAAGCCTCGAATTTTACCCAATAAGTCTCAGATTTACAAAATAAGTCTCGATTTGCGAGAAAAAAAAATTATGAGGGAAAAAACGAAGTGAGGAAATTTTTGTCTCAAACCGAATGATACTCACTTTCTTGGTGTTCCCATCCTTGAAGGTTTCCAATATTGTTGTCGAACCATACAATGCAACCCTCTTTGTTCACCAGTTGGTTGAAAATGTAGATGAATGTATGGTTTTGGACAATAAAGCCCTATATGATATTTGCTTCCGGACACTAAAGCTCACAACTCCAAGCTGTAAGCTTATCATTATCTTTCTCTTTGTTACGAGACTTTTGTGGAATATTTTCATAGTTGTCAACTAATGGAGTGATTTTTATAACGTTTGAATGTTTGATATTTTGATTTGCTGTTTACTGAGAATTTTTTGATATATGTGGTGTGCTCATCTTAATTTGTTTATAGGGATAATTACCTTGGTGACCACCCATTTGGTTATTACCTATCAAAATGGCTATTTTGACAAATAGTGTGATGGAAATGGTCATTGTTTGCCAAAATAGTCATTTTGAAACAAATTTCCAATCTAATGACCATTTTGATAGAGTTTAACTAAATAGATATCCACCAAAGTAATTATATCTTATCCACCAAAGTAATTATATCTTATTTATATTTGTCAAATCACATGATGTGTTCATAGATTTATTGTGACAGCGTCCTAGCGATTGGTAGTTTCAAATGGTTTATTTACTTTTTAAATTTTTTTAATGAATAATTATTCTCTCTCTGTCTGAAAGAGAAAAAAAAAAAAACAAAGATAAAACAGATGATTTAGATGAGAGATGAGTTGATTGTTGAGAGAAAAAAAATTGTTTGGTAGAGATAGTGGATGGTCAAGAGTTGAAGAAGAGATAGAGGATGATGGATTTACATTTGAAAATATATTTGCATTTTATTTTTGATTAATATATTTTTTATATTTTAATTTTGTTTGTTTCATAATTTAGATCAATAAATTTATTAAAATTGAAAATAATATATAAAACGGTATAATACTCCCGCAGAAGAGCGCGGGCCGTTTTACTAGTATATACTAAAACTCCAAATGAAATTGAATTGTTCACATGAACAATAAATTTGAGAGGATTTCAATTTATTTACAAAAGTGTCATTGATGTGTTGTAAAAAAAAAAAAAAAAAAAAAAAAAAAAAAAAAAAATGATAGCAGGTGTACCCACTATCACCACCTCCCTTACTCTCTTTTTCTCTACCCACCCACTGTACTCTCTCTCAATCTCTCTCCATCTTTTTTAATACTAACCAACTTTAATATATTTCTTTGTAAATTATTAATTAGTTATCATTTTTTTTTCTTAATCATTCGAAAATAAATAACTAATGTAATATGAAAATTATATATAAGATAAAATCTCAACCATCAAAACTATCTAATATACCACCATCCAATGTAGCTTGGTGATTAGAACACTCATTCAGCCTAACAATGTCTCAGATTTAAGTCATCTCATAGCATGTGATATATATATATATAATATAGCACATTTTAAAGAGTGACTTTTGGAATTAGCATCGTTTTAATAACTCGAGTTTAAATAGCACCAAAGATTGATTTTGGACAAAAATACCCTCACTTTTCAATAATTATCTCTTATTAGCCCCCTTTTTTTTTTGTTTTTTGTTTTTTTTTTTTCAAAAACCTCCATCGATGGAGTTCAAAGCTCCATCAATGGAGGAGCTCCAAAAATCGGAGCCTTCATCGTCTTTGTTGAGCAGCTTCACGAGTTTCCGTTATTGCCTAGAAATGGCATCATCTTCGTTGGTTCGCTCGATAAAATCCGGTGACAAAATTAGCTTGAAACGAAAGCACGACGAAATTAGACGAGTAGTCTCCAAAGACAAAATCGAGCCTTCATCACGTCTTCTCACTGGATTTCGTCGATCGAGTAGCTATTTTGGAGACAAAGGCTCGAGTAGGCGAGTAGCCTTCTCGCTGGACAAAATTTGAAATTATATAAGAAACTATTCGACGAACACTTGAGAAGTTGAAATCTAGAGAAAAAATCAAGCCTTCATCGTCGATCTGGAAACAATGTCATCCTCCATTGATGGATGAAGAAGAGGACCTAAATTTTTTTTAAAAAAATTCTTATTTTTACTCTGTAAATCTCAAATTTGTAAAAATACCCCATAAATCTCGAATTATCAAAATAAGTCTCGAATTATCAAAATAAGTATCGAATTTGCTTAAGTAAGTCTCAAATTTACAGAATATGTCTCGAATTTTACCCAATAAGTCTCAGATTTACAAAATAAGTCTCGATTTGCGAAAAAAAAAATTATGAGGGAAAAAATGAAGTGAGGAAATTTTTGTCTCAAACCAAATGATGCTCACTTTCTTGGTGTTCCCATCCCTGAAGGTTTCCAACATTGTTGTCGAACCATACAATGCAACCCTCTTTGTTCACCAGTTGGTTGAAAATGTAGATGAATGTATGGTTTTGGACAATAAAGCCCTATATGATATTTGCTTCCGGACACTAAAGCTCACAACTCCAAGCTGTAAGCTTATTATTATCTTTTTCTTTGTTACGAGACTTTTGTGGAATATTTTCATAGTTGTCAACTGATAGAGTGATTTTTATAGCGTTTGGATGTTTGATATTTTGATTTGTTGTTTACTGAGAATTTTTTGATATATGTGGTGTGCTCATCTTAATTTGTTTATAGGGATAATTACCTTGGTGACCACCCATTTGGTTATTACCTATCAAAATGGATATTTTGACAAAAAGTGTGATGGAAATGGTCATTGTTTGCCAAAATGGTCATTTTGAAACAAATTTCCAATCTAATGACCATTTTGATAAAGTTTAACTAAATAGATATCCACCAAAGTAATTATATCTTATTTATATTTGTCAAATCACATGATGTGTTCATAAAATTATTGTGACAGCGCCCTAGCGGTTGGTTGTTTCAAATGGTTTATTTACTTTTTAAATTTTTTTAATGAATAATTACCCTCTCTCTGTCTGAAAGAGAAAAAAAAAACAAAAAGATAAAAAAGATGATTTAGATGAGAGATGAGTTGATTGTTGAGAGAAAAAAAATTGTTTGGTAGAGATAGTGGATGGTCAAGAGTTGAAGAAGAGATAGAGGACGATGAATTTACATTTGAAAATATATTTGCATTTTATTTTTGATTAATATATTTTTTATATTTTAATTTTGTTTGTTTCATAATTTAGATCAATAAATTTATTAAAATTGAAAATAATATATAAAACGGTATAATACTCCCGCAGCAAAGCGTGGACCATTTTACTAGTTAGTTACTAAAACTTATATCAACCTTTCAAGAATAATTAAGTACATTTTCAGTTATTAAAAAGATGTACAAAATTTTGAATGTATTAAGATCAATAACTTAAAATAACCATTTCATAAAAACCGATATCTTAATCGTAATATATAATGCAATTGATCAATATTTTATTTTATACTTCAACAAATTATTATTATTATTATTATTATTATTATTATTTCTGATTTTGTATATTAATTAAATGAGAGACTTAACATGAAGGAATTGTTAAATATCCGAAACAAATCAATCCAAACTAGAATTTAAATTCTTAAAGTGAGAGGAATCCTAATTAAACAAATAATAATTAGAGATGGATTTCTATTGAGTGATTTTTTTCTTTTCTTTTTTTTGAAGGTATTTCTATTGAGAGACTTGAATTCTTATAGAGAGAGGAATCCTGAACAAATTATGATTAGCTATTGTTTATATATATATATATATATACACAATCAAGGGATGTCAAGGTGATTTTTTTTTTTTGGCGCTGGTCGGTGGTGTTCGGTCAATCGGTTGTTGGTCTCTTGTTTCTTGCTATGGGGTCTCGTTTTGCTGCTTTGTAGGGCTTTTGCTTTGTTCCTCTGTTAACAGTTCAAAAAAATAAAAAAAATAGAGGCAGGGCATAGGCAGCAAGTAAACGCTCTCAATGACCATTGTGACTTTTAAGCCGAGTGAAACTCTCTTCTCGCGGGTAAATATTCATACGTTAGGGATGGAAACCTCGCGCTTTCCTTAGTGGATTTTGAGCCCAAAGCATTTCAAGGAGTTGAAAGAAGCTCAGTTGAGTCTGCTGTTACGGGTTTTGAGACTGAGAGTTCAGAAGGAGAGTTGAAAGCTCTTGTTCAGAAGAAGCATCGCCTGGAGCTCAAGTTCGTCGGGTAACTCTGTGGAGGCGATCTCATCGGCAGTGTGAAGAGAACGTATCTCAGTCATAACTAGGTAAAATTAATTTCGCTGTTGTTGTGTTTTTTATTTGTTTGCTTAAGTATTTTTTTTCTGGTAGCAAAGCCTGAATAATCCAGAAAAGTTGATATACGGGAGAGAGATTGCACGTGCACGTATGGAAGAAGAGAGACTGATTTCCAAGAAGAAGGAAGCAGATAATCATGGTTCAGAAAGATGGCGTGATCAACAAGAAAGAGAAGAATTAGTGAAAAATATAAGGGAATGTGATGCTGCAGCAACACGAAAACGAAAGTTATTAATGGAGCCAATATTAAGCCCTCCAATATCTCTGGAGAAGAAGAAGAAGAATGAAATTGAATATTTAAGGAAAGTGTCAAGGCAAAAATATTTAAAGAAAAGGGAGGCAAAGAAACTGGAGGAGAAGAGAGTAGAGATACAAGAAAATAACAAAAAATATTCAAAGCTCGACAAGGAAATATACAATCTTGTTTACAAGAAGCAGACGACAACAAAGGTACTCGATGATCATACCAATTATTACAGTATACCAGAAGCCTATGATCCAAAAAAAGTATATCAGCAACAGCAATATAGTCAAGAAAAGCAAGAAGATTGGGAGGGGCATCAAATGTGGAAGGCAACATTGAAATATGGTTCTAAAAATAAAAAGCAAAGGTCTGATCATGACTATAATGATCAGTTTGTGTTTGATTTTACCGTCAATAACCAGTTGCCTGCTAGTCATGATGATGAGATGTTAACAGAGGACAATAAGTGTAGACAAAAATCATCCTTTGAGATGCTTCAAGAGGACAGGAAGACTCTGCCTATCTATCCGTATTATCACAACTTACTGCAAGCTATTGAAGAATATCAGGTCCTTGTTATTGTTGGAGAAACGGGTTCCGGAAAGACTACACAGATACCTCAATATCTTCATGAAGCTGGTTACACCAAGCAAGGATTAAAGGTTGGTTGTACACAGCCGCGACGAGTTGCTGCTATGAGTGTTGCTACTAGGGTTTCTCAAGAAATGGGTGTCAAACTTGGGCATGAGGTTGGTTACTCCATCCGCTTTGAAGATTGTACGTCACCCCACACCGTAATTAAATACATGACCGATGGAATGCTGCTACGTGAGATTATCAATGAACCAAATCTAGCAAGTTATAGCGCGATTATGGTGGATGAGGCACACGAAAGGACCTTGTCAACCTACATTCTTCTAGGATTACTGAAGGACTTGATTAAATCTCGACCTGATCTCAAGTGCAACGCTTGATGCAGTCAAGTTCAGTGATTATTTTGATTCTGCTCCGATTTTCAAAATTCTTGGAAGAAAGTATCCCGTTGAAATCCATTATACTACAACACCGGAATGTGATTATATAGATGCTGCAATTGTTACTGTGCTACAAATCCATGCAACACAACCTCCTGGAGATATTTTGGTTTTTCTAACCAGTCAACAGGAAATTGAAACAGCAGAGGAAATACTAAAACATAGGATGAGAGGCTTAGGGACGAAAATAGCTGAATTGATTACCTGTCCTATATATGCAAATCTACCTGCTCAACACCAAACTAAAATATTTGACCCCGTTCTTGATGGGGCTCGGAAAGTGGTTCTCGCAACAAATATTGCAGAGACTTCATTGACTATAGATGGAATAAAGTACGTCATTGATTCGGGTTTTGCAAAGGTGAAATCGTATATCCCGAGGACTGGAATGGAGTCTTTGCTTGTTAATTCTATTTGTAAAGCTTCAGCCTTACAACGCGCTGGTCGTGCAGGACGAACAGGCCCAGGTAAATGTTTTCGGCTATATACCTCCTACAATTATGACAAGGATATGGATGATAATACAGTGCCGGAAATACAACGGACTAATCTTGGAAATGTTGTCCTTATTCTTTAAAAGTCTTGGAATTGATGACTTAGCCAATTTTGATTTTATTGATCCTCCACCGGTTGAATCATTGATAAAAGCCCTAGAACTACTCTTCGCTCTCGGCGCATTAAATAAATACGGTGAGCTGACTAAAACTGGAAGAAGGATGGTAGAGTTCCCTCTCGATCCCATGTTATCTAAAGTGATAGTTGCTTCGGACAAGTACGACTGTTCGAATGAGATCATAACCATTGTTGCTATGCTTTCCGTTGGAAATTCAATCTTCTATCGTCCGAAAGACAAAAAAGTTCATGCTGACAATGCAAGGATGAACTTCCATATAGGGAATGTTGGGGATCATATCTCTTTGCTTAGGGTTTATAATTCTTGGAGGGAATGTAATTCTCAACACAATGGTGTCACGAGAATTACATTCAAGTCAAAAGTATGAAACGTGCGAGAGATATAAGAGACCAGTTAGAGGGTCTTTTAAAGAGGGTTGAAATTGAAAATAAATCGAATCCGAATGATTTAGATTCTATAAGAAAGGCCATTACATCTGGCTTTTTCCCTCATTGTGCAAGATTGCAGAAAAATGGATCTTACTTGACTGTAAAACATCCACAAAGAGCTCATATACATCCGAGCTCTGGGTTGGCGCAGGAGCTTCCGCGATGGGTTGTTTACCATGAATTGGTTTGGACAACAAAAGAGTACATGAGGCAAGTAACTCAACTAAAACCGGAGTGGTTGGTTGAAATAGCTCCACATTATTACCAGCTGAAGGATGTCGAAGATCCTGCATTGTCGGCAGACAGCACAAATCGGAGGAAGTGGTAATTTTTGAATTCCCTATCTTCTTTTCTGTTTGTGATTTCTAATTTCTAGTGTACTCTATCATAATGTCAACTAGTAATTGTCCAAAAAGTTAAATTTATATGATTTTTGCACTATTATTACATATGTATTATTTGGATCATGTTTCTAATATATTACAATTATAGTAGTTTCATGCCTCAGACAAAGCTGTTGTGCCTTCTAGAGCCTATTTTCTCTCTGCCGGTTACGATCTCTCCGGGTAGATTTATTGTAAATGTGAAGCGCCGAGATCTGATTGATGTCAGTGCTTTTGAAGTGAATAGCGGCGACAGGATTGCTCGGTTGATCCTTCAAAAGATTGCAAATCCTGAGGTTCTGGGAGTGGAGGATTTGGATTCTACTGCTAGGGGGACTGGAGGCTTTTGGTTCTACTGGTGTTTGAGCCACCTTCTCTTTGGTTCTTTCTTTAGCATTTTAGGTTAATCAAAGATAGGCAGACTACACTGGGAAATTATGTCGAACAGGTAGAAGCCGTTACATATTCGCTACTCTACTAACCAATGTATAATGGTTACATCTAAAGTAAAAATAATTATCGTTTTAATCTATCCATAACAAATGTTGAATTTCAAATGCGCAGAGGATGCAACAGGGTTTAACTCAACACATCCTGTACAATCAACTTTTCAAAAAAAAGAAGCTCCCCTAGTTGGATGATTTGCTATGAATTTTAAGTGTGTGACTGTTCATTTAAAAGTTGATCAGTTCACAACAGCAACATAAACGCAATCTACGCCAAACATTAATAGCTAAAATAAGCAAACACAGATACTATCAGAAAGGTTTCGAACTTCTAAAGCACATGATAGAGGTTCTTGAACAGAAAATAAACCTGACAGTGTTGCAACTTAAAATCATTCTGGTCTGATTTCTCCATCAAACAACATAGATAACTTTTTCATAAAATTTAAATCAAAATAGAGACAGACAAGATTTCAGGGTCACTAAAACAGCAAGGACAAAGTTCCTAGACACCTTAAAGCATGACAGCTTCAGAGTTTTAGTTACTTTCTCAGTGATCATACTCACGGGAAACTGACCTCTCCGAGCGTCGGTAGTCGCGGTCCGGATCTCGAGTTCTATCCCTTTCACGTGACTCAGATGTTGCCCGGTCATAATGGTAATCATCCTCCTCCATCTGATCATATCGGTCATGATCATTGTCATGATATTGATGATAGCGGTCATTATCACCTTGGACATAACCCCGACGATGCTCATAGTGCTCAGGTTGTTCATACCACCCACGATCATCCTCCTGGTCAACATTATCATTGTCCTTTTCAGTTTCTCTATCTCTATCTCGGGAATGCCCACGGTCAGGGTCACCAACTTCATAGTCCCTATCCCTGTCCCTGTCCCTGTCCCTGTCCCTCTCCCTTTCACGAGGGCGATCACGTTCCCTATCACGGTCTTTTTCTCTGTCACGCTCGTAATCACGACCTCGGTCTCGACCGCGATCACGTGTTCGGTCACGGTCACGACCCCGGTCTCTTTCCCTCTCCCTGTCTCTGGTCCTGTCCCGATCTCTGTGGTGTCTATCATCCCTATGATCACGATCCCTGGGCTTGTCATGGGAAAGCTCACGGGACTTCTCTCGTTCCTTTTCTTTGTCCCTTCCTGTTTCACGAGATCTTTCCCTATCCCTGAGAAATCAGTACCAATAAAAGAGTGACTAAAAATTTACAAAACAATCTTTGAATAAACGGCCTAACCCAGATGCCTTGATAAAGGGCTGACAATAATTCATACTATTAAATTTTTTTATGAGAAAGTTAATAATTTTAACCAGCACTATAATTTTTCAGGAGCAAACAGAAGTACATAAACACTCAACTCACAGATTTGGACCACCACATGGTTTAAAGAACAACTTCCAACTAGAATCAGACTTTTCGTGCCAGCCTTACACTAAGACATACTTGGTACCAGCTAAAATGAAACAGAAACATGAAAGCTGGAACAATGACAAATCTTACCGGTCACCATGCCTATCTTCTCGTATCCTTGGCTCCTCAGAACGAGATGGTCCTCTTGATTGCTCTTGCTCCCTGGTATGTTAAAGATGATTAAGCAAAAAGAAAGAAAATTATTTCAAGAATACATTCTAAATGAAATGATAGTGGACACAACCAACTAGAAGTAATCAAGCGTAGGATAATAACACATGACAAAGCTTTAACAGGTAGAGAAAGAATTGGTAGCTTCAGCAAGTTTCTTAACTCTCATTCATATATCTAAAACTTTCCCAAGACTTCATAATATAAGAACGTAAAGGATCATAAATTTGTTCATCATGCACAAGAGTGTGCTGCAGTTGGGGTAATTACCGTCCAGAATGCTTCTGGTTAACTTCTTCTCCCCCAACCCTGGTGGTACCAAGTCCACCACCAAGTCTGCGCGGACGCCAATTTGGCACAGTTCTACCGCGCTCAACATCCACAAGCACTCTTCTGCCATCAAGTTTCCTTCCATCAGCTTGCTTATATGCAGCTGTAATGTTCAGAAGCGGTGCTTAAAAATAACATTCAGAAGTATACAGAAAAAACTAACTTTTGCATGGAACAGAAGCAAACCTTTCATGTCCCGAGTGTGCATGTACTCAATGAATGCATAGCCTCTGGGTTTATTTGTCTCTTTATCAGTAACCAACCGAACCTGAAAAGCTCAATGCAAAAGGAAAAATATAAACCACAGTTTCAGAGGAAATGGAACTGGAAGTAATCCTTCATTCATAATTGATGCTGTGTACTTTTCTATAACTAAGTGACAACTCTACACAAAACTGAGAAGTATTAAATCCTAAATGGCACGGCAGGCAGGCACTATGCCTCATTAGCCGTGCTCACCTTTTCATCATAGGGCTTGCCATCGCGAGATGCATCACCACCATTGCTAGTGTTGCAGACTAACTGATGTATCGTAGCAAATTTACCAATTCTTGAACAGACTAAACCTCCCCTTACCAGGGAATAATTGTTTTAAATTGAAAAAATACTTGTTAATAATATAGAAAATACCAGGACATCTTCTCAACTGCTGATACTTTTTTGATAGCCTTTAAATCCAAAAGAAAAATTCAGTAGCAAGTAATGCATGTACTATAAAATCAAATAAAAGAGAAAGAGATGCTAGTACTCCCGACATATTTTACCAAACTGCAGGAAAAAGGACAGAAGTGGTCTCCTTTTGAAGCTTGATCTTTGGATTTGGAATATAAGAAAAGGGGAACCAAAATTCCATTGAGGAACAGAGTAGTTAACCCCCTTACCAGGGATGTCTAATATGATGAATCTTAATACTAAAGAACTACCTTAGAGTTGAAGAATACCTTTCTTTCCTTTTACCTCTATAACAGAAACTGAAGGAATCCCTTGCCCCATAATGGTTTCTAAATCCAACTATATCAAAAGTAAAGTGATCAAAGGATCAAATGGAACAAACCCATACGTTATTACCAGCAAAAAGGTAGCAGATACCTGTGCTATTATTCCAACTTGCACACTCCTCCATTCAGTGATACATTATTGATCAGGGAGATGCTCAACAATCTCTCTATCATGATTGATACAGATGCCAAACAGAACATACACTATACATTGCTAACTACACTTACCATTCACAAATTCTTGCAACTGTTATGTGTTACTACAATCAGCATGCTCAGTAAGTGGATTTCAAAACTAATTTACTAAGCAACAAAAAAAGTTTTTAGCACTGTTTCAAGCAAATCCAACCAAACAGACATGAGCAGAACACAAGGCCATTTATACAGCTAAAACTTTATAGCACTCAAATTCTTTTAATTTCATTATAAAATACTGAAGACGAGAAAGAAGAAGTTTGCAAATAATTTTTACAAACTTGAATTTTTTTGATTCATAAAACTAAAATCGTTTTGAAAGAAAATGGAAAGGATTAAGCTGCACGTAGGCCTCTTACCAAACCCGCTTGGGGATACTCAAAAATACCTACCCGTTTAATTGGCCCATAAGACTCAAACTCCCTTTTGATTCTACTCTCAGTTGTCTCATAACTCTGCAAATAGAAAATATAAGTAATAAGTCATTGAGGAAAAAAAATTAGTAAGAATGAAGACAGATTACATGTGGGACACTGTCACTTACAAGTCTAGCAACAAACAATGTCTTGTAAGGATCTCCTGCAATACTTGGGTCACTGTTGGGATCATCTGCATATAGAGAACATATTAATCAAAGAAATTAAAGATTTTGAGATTCTGAAAAGATCAGGTCCACCTCTTTCAACAATTTATCAGAAGAGATTACATTTCAGAAGTTCTTCAGCTGCTTTTTCTGCACCCTTCTCTAGTCGTAACTTATGAATCCTGGCCCTTCTTTGAACCTGAATACACAAAAAATTCTTATTCAACAAAAAAGAGCCGCTCAATGGATGATTATTTCTAGATTCAGCCTGTTTTAACACCATTTTTATTGTTCTTCCATGAACTAAATACCGTCCATCCACTCTCTAGAAGCTTTTATCACTCAACTATCTTGGAAACCATCTTCCAAATACAACCCAACAACAAACATGAGAAAGGTAATAACAACACAAATATGTGCATCTAATAAGTGAAAAATAATTGTGGAAGTGAAAATAAAAAATGGAGTGATATGTCAACGTAGGGATCCATTGATCGATGGTACCATTATCAGGTCATAATATATATATATATATATATATCAAATCCAATTAAAAAGATTAAATCCTAACCCAAAAAACAAAAAACAAAAAAAATGCTTCGAGTATGTTTTGCTTGTTTAAATTAATTTAATCCCATGAGTTTGTCTGATGCAAGAAACCTATCCAGATATGGCCTTATGGAGAATACACGAGTTAAAAAATTTGTATGCCAAAATTTCCACATAAGTATTCAGAGATTTACCAACTTACAAAAATTATTTAAATTTAGAAAACAGTCAAACACTACCTTGATCAGTAGACAATCATGGGAAATTAAGGAATTAATTAAGTTATCAAGGGAAGAGGGTGTGTGTGTGAGTGAGAGAGAGGAAGAGAACATCTTACAGGAGTTTCTGCCTCCTGTACAGGTGGAGCATACTCAGGATCTCCTGGTTCAGCAAAGTGACTCACAAACTGCGCCATCCCTGGAAAAAGCCGATAAACTAATTATAGCATCTTGATAAAATCAATCATGTCGTACCAAAATTAAAAGAAAATCCATCAGGACAAACATCACAAGACCTATTAGTGGAGGGCATTTTCTTTTCTCTGGAGGAGGTTTATACTCTAATGGCGGTCGAGGCTCAAACAGCTTCAAAAGATTGGCTGTTAAACCAGTAGGATGGCTTTGCCCAATCTGCACAAAACAAATTACATTTAAGTATCTTCTTCCACACCCACGAAATTAAACATCATCATCAAAAAGCCCAAGATTAATTGTGTGCTTGAATTGAAAGAGAATTCCAAAGAAACCCATATTTTCTTTTCAAAAGCAAAATCAAGCATGAACAATAAAATGAAATAACAACTCCTAAGTTAAGTATTTTTGTTATTACTCAGCAACTTCTATATTACATTCACATATCTACATAATTAATTATACCTAATTATCTACATGAAAACACAAATAATAAGGACATCAAAAGCTCAAATAGCACACACAAATCAGACCAAATCCAAACAAGCGATATAGATTAACTAAAGCTAACGACGCAAATTGAAAACCTTAAAACTACTAACAACCACAAAATACACTATCTAAAAATCAACAAAAAAAAGTAACAGATCAAATCCTTCTCAAATCGAACCTAAAATCGTGAATTAATTAACATAATAGACAACCAAAACCGTAAAATTTAACAAGGAACAAAAAAAAAAAAAGTAATCGCAAGAAGGAACGAACCAGCTTGAGCTGAAGGACATTGGCGCGATTCTGGGCCTTAGTACGGGCCTGAACGGCGGCGTTTTGGTTGCGCATGAAAGGATCGTTGAAGTCTCCCATGCTTGCGTGCAAGATCGGAGCCGAGCTAGGGTTTTGGGGACGATCGAGGGTTCGCCGTAGAAGATAAAATGCATACAAACCTTAAATTTGTTTTATTGGGGTTGGGTTTGGTGAGTTAAATTTGGGGCTCCGGGTGCGTCTACTAGAATGGTGAAAGGGTTTGGTGATGGTAATTATAGACATTGCTGACTCTGCCACTATCGCTTCTGCGGGTGCTGTGTACTGTTATTATATTGTTACGATGTCGTTTTAATAATCATCTTTAAATCTCGTGAAAATTGTCAATTTGGACCCCCCATAAATTATAAAACTTTTATTTTAAACTACTCACGTAAGTTTAATCATTATTAATCATGTAGAAAAAATTCATTCACTCCATGACAAAACAATTACTGAAATTCCCTCTAACATCTTTTTTCATAATTTATCACTCGTAAAGATATTTACATTTGATTTCATCCATTTTGTCGATTTCACTCTATAACCATTTTGATTCTATAAGAGTAAGATATGTGGTAGAAGAGGGAAAGACAACATAGCGCCCACGTAGGGCTTTATCTCTCTCTAGAATTGGTGTCTCCTTTTCTCAATGATTAGTTCTATTCCTCTCTCTAAATCAGTTTAAGCTTTATTTCTCTAACTCTTTTATGATTTTGCACAATAATGGAAAGGTGATAAATACAGGGTATTAAATTTGGGACTAGTTTGGTACTTTTGAACCCAAAAAAGACTATAAATAATTAGATTTTCTTGTGTGGCTATTTTTGTTTACAAGTTTTGGAGGGTTATTAATGAAATTTTCCCTTAAATCTTTATACTTTGTTTTCCTTTTTACACCAACAATAATTGATATAATCGATGGCTTGGGAGACCTGTCATGTGTGTTTACAACTCACTGCTACAATATAATTAATGATGTAAATTAAAATTAGTTAATTTAGAAAAGTAAAGACTATATATTTGTTCTTTGCTACTTAAAATTGAAAAACTAAAATAGATATTATAGTGGAGAAGGCACTTCCCTTGCGTGTGGAAGTAGATATCTCGGTTATGCATGTAGTATTTGATAAGATGATTTGTGTGTTAACCAACGGGCCAACATATACAAGCAGCTCACTGATGAGTGCTCATGCATTTTGTTTGGGCTTTGGGCAAAGCAAACCCAAAAAAGGGGACGGCCTATTTAAGCTCTACATGAACTAACATCGTTACGATATGTATGAGTGCTCATGCATTTTGTTTGGGTTTAGGGCATGGCAAGCCTAAACTAGGTATTATTTTTTGAAACCTTTGTTATTGGTAGAATTCGAGCCGCTGACTTGAAAGTTATTTGCTCAAGCCTTAAACTCATTCATTTACTAGCTAAGCTACACACCTAGAAACCATACATCTCTTTCTTTTCTATCAAATTTCTTAAAAAATATATATATGAAAAAAATATGATACCAAACGGGTAAGGGATCTATAAGGATTTGTTGAGATCAATTACTCCATATATGATTCGAATATCTATTCGGATAACCGGGACCCAACCACTAGCATACAGCACTTAAGCTAAGAGTGGATGCACTCAAATTCCATCTTTTAAATATAAGTATAAATATTAAATAATAAAAATCCATATGATAAAAAATAAAAAATAAACAATAATGCAATCAATCAAAGATATGGGCTCATTTTCAATAGTACACGTATCATCATACACAAATGACACTTGAAGTGCAGCCCATGACTTCAATCTCGGACCTAATTAGTCAAATCTGCAGATATATATATTTATAAACCCAAATCCCAAATTTAACAAAACGACATACAAACAATCGTGTATAAATTCCTTCTTTTGAACACCAAATGGCCGTTGCTAGCAAATTTTTTCAAGCTCTTTGATTATTTCTTGCTTTCTAGCTTACGTACGCTGTGCTGATAAAAAGGCTGTGGTGCTTCTTTGCATTAGTTTGTGTACTTCAAAGCTGACGTAACTCATGAGAATCGCCGCTGCTTGAACCTGCAAATTCGCTGCTTGGATAATCTTGGCTGCCTAACGCCATTTGTCTGAACTTTTTCATGTCAGCATTGTATGAACTTTGACTGTAGTCTGAGGTTGTAGTTGAGCTGTAGATTGAGCTCTGGCCTGGCTTCACGCCTTCGTTCAAGTCTTCCAGTGAAGAATCTCCTTCCAGTGCACGCACAATCTGGTTTCCATGATAATCGTGTCATGAATTACAACAATAATCAACCGGTGCATGCATGACATATATGTTAAACATGTGTGCGAAAAATGTCAGTCTTTTTCTTTTATCAAAATGGGGTCGGGAAGGACCTTGTTAAGATATAAACATTGGAAATATCATCAATATTCTCAAAATATCGTAGATATTCAGAGATATTTTTTATATTAGTTTCCTTAAAATATGTAAAATATCATATTTACTTCCTTAAAGTCGCTTGTATAACCACCACGATCTCACAGAATCATTCACCGACACAATAGTTACCCGTGCATATAACAAGTCAATGACTACATCCTTACAAAACAAAAAATGCGACGTCTACACTAGAGAATGACACATAGTTATATACCTGGCTCATTTTGGGACGCTTTCTAGCAGAGTGGCGGATGCTAGCAGCAGCACAGGAGACCATGCGAGCCATTTCCAGAGGATTGTAGTTCTGCTCCAAGTTTGCATCCGCCAGCTCATTATAATTGCCATCCTGTAGTGCTTGAGCCATAAGTGGTCTAGCCTGAAAATCAAGTGCCCATAAATAAAAAAATAAATTAATCAAGAGAGAACTGAAAAAAAAATCATGGTAAAATATGAAAAATTTAGCAAGATATTGAAGTACTATTAGAAGTACTAACCCAGTCTACTAAGCTATCTTCCATTGCATTAGTGAGATCAACCGGTCGCTTTCCGGTTATGAGTTCCAAGAGCATGACACCAAATGAAAAAACATCTGATTTCTCACTCAATTTCCCGCTTGAAGCATATTCTGGAGCCAAGTACCTGAATTTTTACAGTACAAAGCAGATTCAACACATCTTATAACAAACCCTGTTTCGGATTCCTGAAATTGCTCTAAAGTAAACACTTAATCAGAAACAAGTGATTAGCATTACTAATTACCCGAATGTTCCCATGACGCGTGTTGACACATGAGTGTGGTTGTCTGAAGATAGCTTAGCTAATCCGAAGTCAGCCACCTATATCATAATACAAGTAATATGGCAGCAGGCATGATCAATAAGCTTATTATAAGCAACAGAATAATTCATATAGTTTTTTTTTTTTTTTAAATGGATACCATGGCCTCAAAATTGTTGTCAAGAAGAATATTAGCAGCTTTTATGTCGCGATGTATTATACGTGGATGGCCTGCATTTACATATGAACAATCAAACAAATAAATAAGTCTAGGAGCTGAATATGCACACGGCACGCACATGAGATCAGAGACAGAGAGCTAGCTATAGTTGTCTTACAGTCTTCATGAAGATAAGCGAGCCCTTTAGCAGATCCTAGAGCAATTCGAAGCCTGGTATTCCAATCCATGACTGGTAGACCCTTTCCTGAAACCAAAAAAATAAAATCGTACGATGAATCGATCAGGATTCAGGTTTCAGGTTTCAGGTTTCAGAGTAATGTTTCAGAGTAATATTTTAAAAACTTTATAGAGAAGAAGAGAAAATTAAATTACCATGTAAATGATGTTCCAAGGTCTTATTGGCAACAAATTCATAGACCAGCATACGCTGTCCACCAGCAATACAATAACCAACAAGCGACACAAGATGGCGATGGTGGACGCGGCTAATGATGTCAACTTCAGCCTGGAATTCTCTCTCTCCTTGTCCACTACCTGACTTGAGGCTCTTGACTGCAATCTCTTTTCCATTAGGCAACACACCCTTGTGCACATAACCGAAACCTCCTTGACCCAACACATTGGACTGCGCAAACCCGCCTGTAGCCGAAGCTAGCTCGTCATAAGTGAATGTACTTTTATTGAATCCTAGAGCAAGGTTTGGTGAGGGAGGTGGCAAAGGTGGACGCATTGGGCCTGAATATTGGGAGCTCTGTTCACCACTGCTCATCATTAGTGGAGGAGGTGGCGGAGGCTGCCATCCACCACCACCTGGTGGTGGAGGTAGCTTACTACCACCGTGTTCTTGTACGTGTCCATGATTTTGCCAGTTTTGATACTCTCCCCCTTGTCCTGACGGATGATTGAGCCAGCTTGGTCCGCTTGGCTGCTGTGAATTGTTGTAATATTGTTCGCTACCTGCATTTAAACCAATTTAATTTTGTTAAGTAGTCACACAATTCTAGCAACAACAAATTGAGCATCCAAGAACAGATCACGTAAGGGCGGAGAAGTTTGGGAGGACAATAAAAAAAAATATAAAATAAGGAGGGCCAAAGTGAAAAAATTTAAAATTTTGTAACAATTTTATAATTTTTAATATGAATTTTAGAGATTTTTTTTTATTTTTTTTTTTAGGAAAGGGCTCATGGCCCCACCAGGCTACTAGCCCCTCCCTCCCCACTGAATGGACACTCATTCTAACACGTAAATGTTTCAGGTTACCTTTATTATATTGGGACGCTTCTCCTCCGTAGTACATGGATTCTTTCTTTTTCTTCTTTTTCATACAGACACATAATGCACACATGGCGATCAAAGCAATGACAAGTAACCCTGCAAGAGTGACTCCAACTATTATAGCTGTAGTCAGGGAAGAACTGTCACTACTTGAGGTTGATGTTTTGGGTGGCGGTGGTGGTGATAATGAAGAAGAACGTGATGCGTTTTTTGAAGGAGGAGGAGGTGGAGAAAGATATTTGGATGGTGGTGGTGGAGGGCTTTTATCATTATTTTTAGAAGATGGTGGAGGAGGAGGACTTTTTGAAGGTGGGGAATTATCCGATGGGGGTGGCGGTGGCGGTGATGAATTGCCATTATTATCTGATGGTGGTGGTGGTGATGACTGGTCATTATTGTCCGGTGGTGGCGGAGGTGATGACTTGTCATCATTAGATGGTGGTGGGGACTTGTCTTCTTGTGGTGGTGGTGGTGACGGTGAAGATGGTGGCGGTGCATCGGAGTTAGATGAATTTGGCGCAGAAGCAGTGGCCTTTATCTTTGCATGAATTTTATGGCTCCCCATTGTAGAATTTCCCCTTAGAGAAACTCCACCTCTCCCTTAATTGATTGTCTCAATTGAGAACCCTGAACACAATATATATATATAAATAAAATCACATCAAAGAAACAAAGAATTTATTTGAATTCTGAAGTCTATAAACAAAAACAATGTTATAGATTTTTCCCCACAACACCATTAAAAGAATCAACTAGTTCATAGATTTTATCTTTTCCATGGTAACTTGTAGTACAAATTTCACTAACTCCTACATGGGAAAAGAAAAGAAAAGAAAAAGTTTACCTGAATGGAAGACAATGGAGGTTTCTCAAAGGGAGGAGAGAGAGAGAGAGAAGGATTTGCCTGATGAAATATTTTTACTATTCTAGATAGGAAAACCTGTCATTCTGCTGTGTCCTGCGACAAAGGAGGGGCTCTCATGTCTTTGCAAACCTGTGTTTAGTTTGTGTTGGTTATTTTTTTTACTATTTCTTCGCTGCAGTTTAAGACAAACACTAAAATTGAATCAATTCTAGACTTACCCACCATAAACGCTTGGCTTTACACTTGTAACAACACACAACCTCACATTAACAGATTAATTCGATTCGCTGAAAGATAAAATGGTCAAACATTTTATAATCTATCAAATAATTTTATCCAACATTTGACCAAAACCAGTGCTCAATAGCAGCACATCAACCCATCATGCCATGGCTTTAATTCTATCAAAGGAGATACAAGTTAAACCATCACAGAATCAAAAAACTTGAATCAAGATTCAAGTAACAAAAAGTTCAAGATTCCATTAAGTTCCCAGAAGTCAGAATGAGAATCCATCAAAGGTTCAACATATACCAAAACTTCAAGATTATTCATGAACATGATTAAAAAAAACATCAGCACTAAAGCTTCAGAACATTTTTTTTTTCCTGACCTCTAACCAGAAAACTCTAATACGCCGGTCTCTAATTCCTTGGAGGAGGGGGTTGCTATCCCGACAAGGGTGTTTATGTATGGCAGAATAGTCCGATATCCCTCCATCCTCTTCTTGCTTAAAAATTCTACCTTCTCTGTTTTCACATGATATGCGATCACCCCCTTATCAAGCAGAATCATTAACATCTCATCATTAACGCTTGGCAAAGCTTGGCAGTACATCCCTGACATTTTTTGCAGAAGAGGAATTTCATACTTCAAGCTCATGTCAAAAGTTCCATAAATGCTTATTATGCATTCATTGTCTACTATTGCCGGAAGAACGTAACACAGCTCTCCGTGCAAATATGTCAAAGCACCCTGTGGTCCATGGTTGGGAGGGAGTTGCACAATGCTGTACAATTCGTAGTGCAGATGGAAAGTGAGAATTGCACCGGATAATGTCTTCCAATAGACATTGCCGTTCACGTAGAATCCATCGTTGCCCAATGTCAAAGCATCCGCTTCATAGCATACAGTTTCAGATACCCTCCAAGTGTTTGTCCTGGAAGAAAAGATTTCAAAATATACAACCGGAGGATCACTCAAAACATCAGCAACAGCGCAAACAAGTTGATAATGAGCAGCAAAACCGAATGCAGTAGGTTCAAAGGCAAGTGTAGCGACTGTTTGTGATTCGTGAAGCAAGTTTGGCTGAGGAAGCTTTGTCCACTTCTCGGTGACAGGGTTGCAAACATAGTAAACATCGACTTCACATGAGCATTGGCAGCAAACCAACCCATTGCAAGTGGATTTGACATTTACAAGGTCAGGCAAGAAACTGAAGCAGGGACTGGGAATGCCATAAGCATCTCTATCAAAATTTACAAAAGAAGGGGCTAGAAAAGGCGATTGACAGAGAAGACCAGAAATGTTTTTGAATTGGTTAGTTTGCTGGTGAGCCAGAAATGGATGATTAATACGTTCGTCCCAATCTTTACAAACACTCCTGAACCTGCAGAGAGATTTCGCAGGGAGGAAAGGAAGAGCATGCCATTTGATCACATCTTTCAAGCATTTGTTATCCTTAAACTTCAACTTCTTAGATACATGACCATCAAAATTGCATGAATGTGTACCACCCTACAACCAGAAAATTGTACCATGATCAACTTAAATTGTAGAAGTAAGACAATAAATCCTGTACAGAAGAATTACCTCAACATAACTGAGCTCAGAATATCTTTTGTCCTCCTTCAGCTCTAAGATTTGATAAGACTGAGTATCCGATTCTCCAGGACTCTGTAATGAGCAACCATTAAAGAAGCTTAGCAACTGTAATTTAGTGCCCATTTGGTCACAACAATAGTAGAATTTCTAATTCTTACAACTGTGCCTTCAACTTAATGTCTAAATATGTTTGAAAATTATTAGGTGCGGGAATCCCAATTGACAACGGTGTAAAATGAAAAAACCTGCATTTTATATCGATACCAATCATGCACTTAATCAGTTTTCTAAATATGTTGAGTAACTTAACTTAATTCTATCCAAATAAGAAACCTTAAACCTTTATTTAACTAGAGAATTTATGTGCACTAATGAAAAAAAAGTCACAAAACTTTGTCCCCTCAAAAAAAAAAATGAAGAAATTATATCATGAAACACCATAAAGAACCATGTTTGATCTCTTAACATTATGAAGCATAAATACCTTATCAGGAAGGTCGAAAAAACCGCTAATATCGAACCCTGGAGGAGGTGGTGTATTTTTCTCCAACGATGTGCTCTTCTTCAATGGTAAATCTTCTTTAAGACCAAAATCAGTTAAATGATTATCTTCTTTTTTAAAGTCAGAATCCACATTGTGGTCAACTTTCACCCAACTGGTTTCGTCATCTGAAGTCTTGGCAGATAAATCTTCTTGGTTATCCTTAAACTTCAACTTCTTAGATACATGACCATCAAAATTGCATGAATGTGTACCACCCTACAACCAGAAAATTGTACCATGATCAACTTAAATTGTAGAAGTAAGACAATAAATCCTGTACAGAAGAATTACCTCAACATAACTGAGCTCAGCATATCTTTTGTCCTCCTTCAGCTCTAAGATTTGATAAGACTGAGTATCCGATTCTCCAGGACTCTGTAATGAGCAACCATTAAAGAAGCTTAGCAACTGTAATTTAGTGCCCATTTGGTCACAACGATAGTAGAATTTCTAATTCTTACAACTGTGCCTTCAACTTAATGTCTAAATATGTTTGAAAATTATTAGGTGTGGGAATCCCAATTGACACCGGTGTAAAATGAAAAAACCTGCATTTTATATCGATACCAATCATGCACTTAATCAGTTTTCTAAATATGTTGAGTAACTTAACTTAATTTTATCCAAATAAGAAACCTTAAACCTTTATTTAACTAGAGAATTTATGTGCACTAATGAAAAAAAAGTCACAAAACTTTGTCCCCTCAAAAAAAAAAATGAAGAAATTATATCATAAAACACCATAAAGAACCATGTTTGATCTCTTAACATTATGAAGCATAAATACCTTATCAGGAAGGTCGAAAAAACCGCTAATATCGAACCCTGGAGGAGGTGGTGTATTTTTCTCCAACGATGTGCTCTTCTTCAATGGTAAATCTTCTTTAAGACCAAAATCAGTTAAATGATTATCTTCTTTTTTAAAGTCAGAATCCACATTGTGGTCAACTTTCACCCAACTGGTTTCGTCATCTGAAGTCTTGGCAGATAAATCTTCTTGAGAGTCAGAATCCACATCGGGTCTCACCCAACTACTATCCTCTGAAGTCTGGGGTGATAAATGATCTTCAAAATCAGAATCAACAAAATTGTTATCCTCTTCCGTGGTCTTCACGAGTAAATATTCTTTGGAATCAGAATCAGAATTGTCATCTGAATTATTCCACCGGAATTTAGAGCTAATTTCTTTTGAAGTCGCCATTTTAAGCCTGCAAGAAGAGCTTCATGGATTGTTATTGCAATTATAGTGAGATATCAAACAACACACCAAAAAAATATATATATATTAACAAAACAAAACAAAAACAAACTCTCTAAAATTACATGATTTAGCTTTTAGCCTAGACAGGACAGAAATGCTTCACAAATATGCATATTCTTTCACTATTATCAAAATAATGGGATTGCAAAAATTGTCAACAATCTACTGAAGAAGCTTGAAATAAAGTGAAATATATTAAAAAAGAAACCGATAGATTCGATTATAAGAACTAATTACCAAATGTGCTGATTCCATACCAAAAAAACATACAAACTGTCATCATTGACTATATTTACATTACATATGTGTATATATATATATATATATATTTTGTATATTTAAAATATATATGTATTACATATGTTACATCGAAATTCTCTAATAATTAAAGATTTATACTTTGATACCAATTTTGTTCATATCTTAGAGGTCAATTCCTGGCTATATCTCCTGCTAGAAATTTCTCCAAAAAAACACAGGCACGACAAAAATTTGGTTCGATAACAACAATTCTTCTAAGTTCTTGTCAACACGCCACACAATTCGATTATTCAAAAGTCATCTTATTTTTCAATTCTCCGGCTTTATCAAACTCTAAAGTGATCACCGTGAACGAAACGACAGACTAATTTACACAAAATGACTCCATGATTGTTCAACTCTCTGAATTCAACCCTAAGTGTGAACACCGTGAACGAAACGACAGACGAGTCACACGACCCAGACGACCCAGCAACCATAATTTTTTTTTTTTCTTTTCAATTTTTACGGTTCTCTAAATTCAACCCTAAAACCACAGATATCGAAACAACATTCTAGACTTGTCGCTGAGAAAAAAAAAATTAAAGAAAGAAAATCGAAACCCAGTTATGTTCTTCCATTTACATCTTCTTTAAACATTAATTTTCTATTCTTTTAATTTCATCTGTTTTCTCGACAAACAAACACACACACACTCTACCAGACCCAGTAACAAATAACAATAATGCAAACAGAGACGCATCACAGAGACACATCACAGAGACGTGAATTTAATTACGTAAACAAATCAAGATTAACAAAAGATTACAGACAAACAAAAAAATAAAACGATATTTAGAGAGATAATTGAGTGAATAAAAGCCATACCTTACTTGAGAGAAGAGAAAGAGAAGAGGGTATTGATGATTCTGTTTAAGAATTCTCTTTTGTTTTTCTTGTTTTGGATTTATCAAGGAGTGCGTACTCTTGGGTTTCAAGGAAGAGACTTCGAGCTTGATTTGGGAGCATGAAAGTATATTTTAATTTTATTTATTGGACGATCAAAAATACAAGTGAATGTGTGAACTGAATGTGTACTTGGTCAAATCTTTTTCTCTTGATTGTATAGTGTAGATTCTTTTCTGGGAACACTCTGAGAAAAAGAGAGAGAGAGAGAGAGAGAGAGAGGTAACTTCCAATATAAGTCAAGCTATTAAAGTCTTCGTTTTTTGTTTTTTTTTTAACCCAAAAGTAGGATAATTAAATGCTTTTGATCATACTTCCAATTACATTTTGCCACTTAATACATTAATTTTGGAAAAGATATAGTTCATTATAATTTTGAATTTAAATTCATCCGAGAAAAAAGGATATTGTTAGGATTATATCTCCTAAAGAAGATTCTCTAATCAAGATAAATATTGGAAAATACTATTAAATGATTTTGACTTGAATGAAAAATTGAGAATCCTATTCCAATTATTCAATACATAGTCTTGCTACTGAGGTTGTATACATAGATGATTATTAACTCATATATATATATATAATTTGAAATAAACTTATATCTAATAATAATATATCAAAACAGATTAATATATATATAAAAAGGAAAAAAAATTATATTAAAAAAAAAAAAAAAAAAAAGAAGAGGAAATTTTGTTTCTTTCTTCCTTTTGTCTTTTTTGAATTTTTTCCCTTTTCAATTTATGAGTTTTGATTTTCTGGGTTTTTTTTATTTTTATTATTTTTATCAAATTGTAATAAGAAAACAAAAGGAAACTTAGAAAATCAAAACCAATAATTTTTTTCTTCTTCTTTTTTTACTTTATTTCAATTTGATACAAAAACCCAAAAAATCAAAGCACATAAATTGAAAAGGGAAAAATTCAAAAAAGAAAAAGAAAGAAAGAAAGAAAAATCACCTTTTTTAAAAAAAAAAAAAAAATTTCCTTTTGTTATCTTATTTTACAATGTCTCTTTCACATTACTATCCATTAACAATTATCATATACAATATCCACTTGTACGATACCCAAATTCCTAAGACACTTGTCATTTGAAAAAACAAAACAAAACAAAACAAAACAATATTCTTTCACTTGTTTGTACATGGGAATTCATATATTTTGTATTATATTGTATTATGATATATTAGCTAATACAATACATTGAAAACATCATAAAACAAACCAAGCATTGCAATGTATTATTCTAATATATTTTAATCTCACCTCCTCTTGTTCTCTTTCTAGTTATACAATATAAATTATAATTTATTTTTATTTTTTTTGAAAAAAAAAATATATATATTTAGGGAATATCTAGTTGAGTAATACTATATGACCTAAATAATTAGTCTAAGAAAGGTGTATTCAATTAGAATTCTATAGGACTTTCATTTTGTAACTGATAGATTTTCATGGATTTCTACAGACTTTTATAAATCTATATAGACTTTCATTGATTTGTTTAGACATCTATCTCAGGCTTTTATGAATTTGTTTAGACATCTATCTCAAAGTTTTATAGATTTATTTAGACATCCATGGACTTTTATAGATTTGTTATCTCTACCTTTTATTATAGATGGAGAATTATACCACTATATGACCCAATAACACAATCTATACACTTAACCAATATGATCTATTAATATAATTTGCAGTACTAACAACAATCTCTGCTTTCTTTTTTTTCTCTTCTATTACTTTTCATCTCCTTAATCAGCTATTTCCCTTTCCAGTTCTCCATTTGAACTTTGCTTATGGCTTCCTTATAGTTTTTTTTTTTTTTTTTGTTGTTGTTGTTGTTGTTGTTGTTGTTGTTGTTGTCATATATTATGTTTCAATAAGACAAAATGTATCACGTTATCTATATAATTTAATAACATACGTCTATGTATCCATTTATGAATTTAATTAAAACCCATCATTTTTAGCAAGTAACATACATATATGCATCCATTTATGAATTTAATTAAAAACCATCATTTTTTGTCATGTATTATGTTTTAGTAAGACAAATGTATCCGTTATTTATATAATAATTTAATAACATACGTCTCATGCAAGACCGCGATGTAAATGTTGATTGATTATTAGGCATTTTTAAAAAGAATGTTTGAATATTTAAGACAAGCTTATCATGTATCATGTTATCAATATACTCGTTCAATATAATTAGTATATGTAATAAGGTCAGGTGGTAGCATGCATGCATTATGGCTTTAATCATTAGAGTATTAGCAACATCAAGCATGGCTATTGCTGATATCATCACCATATATAATCATCACAAATGAGAATTCTTATAGGGTAATTAATGATAAATACTAAAAACAATCCCTGCATTTGGCCTCTCCAATATAAGGTAACCTCCTATCATCAAAACCTTACTAGGAGCAAAAGCGATTCTGCCAAAACATCAATACAATCAAATTCATAACACAATTCTTCATCAAATGGCGAAAAAGATGGTGTTCATGGCGACCTTTGCATCTAACCGTTTTGCGCACTAGGGTCGCCATCTACTTAAATCTCCGAATTGCTTGCTGAAATGTGCCGGTGACTTGAACTAACCAAAACTTAATCAATCGATAATTATGTACCAAATAATTTTATTTATCAAAAACAAAAGCAACAAAATAAAATAAACAAATCCACCTCTATCTAGTAGTTAATGGGTCTAATTGACTGAGATTCGAAATTAGACAAAGAATACACAAGTAAACAAAAAAAGAAGAGAAGAAGTAGTGCAAAACTTACACGGCCATGCTCTTTCTCTGTCACTCTTAGAAATTCGCAACTCCAAATTTAAATGGCTTCAGCGAATGAAGAGAAATAGATGGTTATTGAAATCTGGAACATTTTGTTAAAAAAATCTGGAAATTTTGTGAGGAAGAGATTACTGAAATCTAGAGATTTTTTGGAAGATTGAAATTTAGAGATTTGGTGAGAGAACGATAGAAAGATTTTTTTTTCCTTATATTTTAAGTAAATTTTTTAATATTTAAATAATAAAATAAATGGTAAAATAAGTAGTGCGAAACTTACATGGCCATTTGAGCCTTACACGAAACTTACATAGTAAAATCATCGATCAGGATTATTTGAACAGAGAAGAAGTGAGAAGAAGCAACACATTTCTGTTTTGAGAGAAAGAGCAAAGTCTACCAAAATCTTTAGGGAGAATGTCGGACATGTTATGGCATTTGATATTTATATCTCTCACCATCAAGTCCACCAAAATATATGACTTAAGAAAATCCTTTAAAATATAGTCTTAATTGAATACATTTTGATTATTGTAGACATTTTTAAAGTCTCAATTTAATACACCCGGATTTGGAAGGATTCTTTAAAAGTCTATAGAAATCTGAATTGAATACCACTGCATTAATATAGACTCTTTTAAAGTCTTTAAATATCCGAATTGAATACACCAGAATTTATAATGTATTAAATATCCTCAAAAATTCTAATTGAATACACCCCCCTAAAAAGAGTTCACATTTGCTCATCCTCTTTCAAGGTGGGTGAGCATTACCCCCATCCTAAAAACATGACACATGTCTATCGGGGGATAAATTTATCCAAACCCTTTATCTTTTTAGACAATTTTACCCTCAAATGGACACATGTCATGTTTTTAGGATGGAGTAATACTCACATAAATTTGTCCAAACCCTTTATCTTTTTAGACAATTTTACCCTCCAATTGACACATGTCATGTTTTTTGGGAGGGGGGTGAGCAAAATGGACTTCCCTAAAAACCAATCCTAATGGCGTGGTAGGTGAGTTGTCCTTACCACACAAATGGTGTGATGATATAGTTAATAACATATCATTTACCATATCATTTAGACTGATTTTTAGACTAATTTGTTGGATTGTCTAATATCCGTGAATTTAGTTTTAAAAAATAGAGAATATTTAGGGGTTGTCCTGCAGCATGTTTTCGTTTTTGTTTTCTAAAAAGATTTCGAATTCGCGTCCTGTAAACCGTTTTTCATTTTATTTTTAAAATACAAAAACAAAATGAAAAACAAAAGCAGTGTTAAAAGTGGAAATTTTGAAAAACAAAAAAAAAACTTGTTTTTCATGAATTTGTTTTTGTTTTTCATATAAAGTGGGTCCCATATTATTAATAATATATTTTCTTTTTCCTTTTTTCTTTTTCTCTTGATCAGAGCACACCATCATCTTCATCTTCATCTTCTATCCCCTCCTTCTTGCCGCCGACGTTCCTGCCTACCGCCGCCTTCCGCCGGTCGCCGGTCGCTGCAGCCATGGCCGCCGTCTTCTTCTTCTTCCTCTTCTTCTTCTTCTTCCAGCCGAGATCGGTTCTTCCTCCCCGCCGACGAGATCTCTTCTTCTTCCCGCCGAGATCGGCTCTGCATCTCGCCGCCGTCTTCTTCCTCTTCTTCCTCTTCTTTTTCTTCTTCCTCTTTTTCTTCTTCCTGCCGAGATCGGCTCTTCCTTCGCCGACGAGATCTCCTCTTCCTCTTCCTCCCGCCGCCGTTCGCCGCCGATCTGGTCTCCAATCGCCGCCGATCTGGTCTTCTTCTGCTCCTCTTCCTCTTCAAGTCTTCAACTGTTTTATGTTTTTCTCTTTTTAGTTATACACTTTAAAATTTAAACTACACTTTTTTTTAGGAAAAAAAAAACTATATTTAATTTCTTATGATAATAATTGTGTATTGATGCCTTAACAAAATCGATGTAAACTTTTTTAAATTAACTAGTGATGAAGAGACAGTAAGTAAAGTGAAAAAGAACCTTGATCAATCAATTGAGTAGAACATGACGGTGAGTAAAGTGAAAAAGAACCTTGATCAATCAAATGAGTAGAACATGACGGTGGGCCCTTAAACCAACTTAGATTGTAAGTTTGTTATTAATTTGAGAATTATTAAAACTACTTTTTCTTATTTCTTATTAAACGACAAATATTTTGACACATCATCAATTATCAACCATAAAGACACATGGCATCTTGTCAACGTGGCTGGACGCTCAATGGGAGCCTCCACCACCACGGTTCAACGCCATGGTGTGTGTGCATATATTGTATAAACATTCTTTGTCCCACCTTGGCCTTTAAATCCCAAGTGTGGGTAGCCCTCTCCCGGTTTTGGGAGCATTTCTCTCTTCAGTTGTGAGAGTAGCTGTATTTCACCTATACCCTCTCCCCAATAGTGGGAGTAGTATTTCGAGCTGTGCTTGTAGAACTTATACTCGCCGGTCCCGATAGTGGTTATACATCAAAAAAAAAAAAAAAAACCATAAAGTTACATACTCAAATATGCATCTATATAGTCCATTTTTGCTCACCCCCCCTTCAAGGGGGTGAGCAAAGGTAAACTTGCATCTATATCTACCTAAAAAGACGCGGTTGAGTAGTGTATACCCTTCATGCCAACATAGATGTAGTTCAGTTAGTAGATGGATGAGCTTGAGATTTGAACAAATGACTTCCAGGTCAGTGGTTCGAATTCTACCAATGACGAAAGCTTTTAAAAAAATACATGGTCCCGAATTAATAGATATTATTACAATATATATGTTTTCCTTTCTTCGAACCTTAAATTCCTAAATATACATTTATCAAATGATTATTGTATTTATAAAATTTGAGAATATATACATATATATATATATATATTTATATTCTTACTTTTTTTTTAAAATATTACACTCTTACATAATTTGGGGTTTTTTATAGGGAGAAGAGGACTCGAACCTACACCCTTACAGTGCATGTGTTAGAGGGTTTACCACCAGACAACTTCATCTCGTCTTATATTCTTATATTTTTGTTTGGGTTCATGTGATGATTAAATTACTTGAATACTAACAGTTTTTCTTTTAATCATTACATATTTAAGAATTGAAGATGACATACAATCAGAAAAAACGGTAAAAACTGGCATTGACCTTCCTTACTATTAATCAAACCTAGCCAAAGTTATCAATTGCCAGTAAAAGATGGTTCGAGTTAAGGCTAAAAGCAAAGTGTGAGAGGAATCGAGCACGAATTGACGAAACTGAAATTCAAATTCCGGAGATGGTGAATTGCAATTCAACCTCTCACTAGACGAATAAAGGTGGCACAATAATTATGGGCACCATGAGGACTGGTTGTCGTTGATTTATTTTTTTTCCGTACATTTATGCTAATACTTACAGTAGTGTTGCCCAATTATGATGCTTATATTATTTTGTCAGCATTATCAACATGATACTTATCAGTTGATAAAGGATTCATCATTCAGGTGATGAAGATGAAATTCGGAAGAGATTTTTGGGTTCTGAAGATGAAATTCGGTGGGGGTGACAGTAGCCAGCGGTCTCTTTTCTATTGAGTTGTATTCATACTTGATCTTGTTCGTTGCCCTGTAAATTTGAGTCCATTTTTGCTCACCCTTCTTCTCAACACATGACATGTGTCCAGGGAGAGGGTATTTTTGTCTAAACACATGACAGTTTTTGGATAAAAATACCTCTCTCTCGACACATGTCGTGTGTTTGTGTATAATCTCTATAAAATCTTAGTAGAATATCTCCATTAATTATCCATTAATTACTATGGCTGATTATGTGTGAAATCATTTATAGTCTTGACTAATATTTTATTGAGGCATATCTATATCTTTAACCACTATCATGATTTATTTCAGCGTATTGAAATTGCATGCTCCAACTTCGTTGACTTGATTTTTGTCTATTTCAGTTACAAACTCAAGAATTTTAGGGTTTAGATAGTCCATTCAGTTTTAAAATGAGTAAAAAATTTGAGGCAAGTATGTTAGTGTTGCAAAAGTCCCCAACTAGGCATCGCCTGGTCCCTTGTCGGTGACCCACCGCTGCAACTAGGCAGTAGACTGCTTAGTCGATCATAGTCGGTCAAAATCGGTGACTAGTGTCGTTGACCGACTAAGCTAATATTTTTTTTTATTGATTTTGTTTGGAATTTGATTGAGTTTGTTCAATTTTGTTTAGTTGAAAATTGGTGACTAGTGCCGTTGACGACTAAGCTAACATTTTTTTTATTGATTTTGTTTATGGATTTTAATTTTTAATATTGAGTTTTTTTTGGAATTTGATTTTCAATTTGAGGTTCAATATATGAAATAGTATGAACATTTACTTGATTATAACGATATATATATATATCAAAAAAAAAAAATTCCGGCCAACCACCTAGTCCCCGACTAAGTGGGGTTCGCCGCCTGACTAGCACCTAGCACTTTCTGCAACACTGAAGTATATATATATATATATATATACCTTGATCAGATCTCAACATGGCAACAATTGTATTGGGTCTTAGTTTTAAACATTAATCTTTGTCTTTTTGAGGCTTATCAGTTATCTTCTTAATGTCAACCAATCCAACCTCAAGTGTCCTAACTATGCACTCAGCACTCACTTTAAAATTTATTTATTTTTTTGTTAAAATTTAGTGGTCAAATAATCTAGTTTATTGACTGAAATTTCTTGTACTAGGCAGCGCTATCTGGACATGGAAAGATGGTTCTCCAATCTCCATATGCCACTAGAAAGAACCATCATTCTTTTTCTTGTTTCTGATGGAATCAAGTATTTTAACTTGCTCTTACTCTAATCTGCATACACCCACATAAGTTAAGAATGGTAGGGACGGTTTTAAGATTTTGGGGCCCGAGGCGAAATGTAAAAATGAGGCTCTCCAACCTCCAAGTATGTTTTACCCTTTTTTTAAAAAAAAAATAAAAAAAATTATTATTTTAATTAAATACTTATAAAAATCAATATAATAACTTAAAATCAAGACAATATCAAAAGAAAAGATCAAATTTGGCCAGGAAAGGTAAGTTTAATTTATTTTCAAAACCTAAATTTTATTCCTAATCAAACTAAAAAATGGAAATCTTCCTAAATTGAAAAAACTTCAAAATCCCGTCTAAAACAAAAAACCCAGTAAAACGAAGGTCAAAACGATCTTTCTTAGCAAAACAGCAATCATAACAAATGTATGACTGAAAGTAAATTCGATACAATTAAATCAACAAACCGAAATTCGGATCATTACCGTTCACCATACAGAATCCGAATCTCTACAGCGGAAGCGGATCGAACACCTGGGATTGTATCACCGGTCTGAGGACGATCACGGAATCGGAAAGCCCTTCTAGCCACAATGCATATACCCACACCTTGATTGAGGATGGGAGAAAATTCTACAGATTTTCTCCACACCTCTTTGTGTTTCTCTGTCTTGGACTCTGTTGAACACAGGCAGATAAACACCCAATATCCATGCAAATTGCACACATCTAATGTACGCTTTTTGTCTTTCACCCAAGCACACACTCTTGTGTCTTCTACTGCACACATCTCTTGCATATTGTTCATATGCTTTACACAGCCACACACTCTTTTTACACATTCACGTTATTGCACTTACATTTTGTTGTGTGTATCAGTTAATTTTAACTGATGCAATAACTACTCATAAAACTGCCATGCAGTTATATGTATTTGGTGCATGGGATTGGGCTTGGTTTACATGGAATTTGGGCTCTCCATGTATTGCTTATTTTGGCCCACTTGGGTGTATAATGGGTCTCCAACCCATACCCAAATATACTAACAAGGACTCATCGATATAGTTCCAATAACAAATTTTGGGCCCAACACGGACGTTTTAAGTCATAATGGTGGGTGTTTAATTATAATTGTTGTTTGTTTTTGTTTAAAAAATGTATGTGCACCCCCAGCTTTATATTCATGAAATCACGAAGTTTTTTTTTCAAACTGAAATTTTAAAAATTTAAAACCCATTACAATTGGGGGTCCTACGCGGTTGCCTCTTGGATCTACCCTCAGGTCCAGCCTTGAATGGTCTGAAGCATCAATTATGGATGAGACTAAATACTAGTGCACTTGGTAAATGGCCTAAGATTAGGCTTCTGCTAGCATTTCTGTAAATTGTTGGTGAAAAGCTTACAAACACTGCTTCGATACTACTTCATAATTGTTAATCTTAGAAGCTAAATCTTATAGGAAAGAGCATGGCCATTGGCCAAAATTGATCCATATACTGGCGACAGGCCCACCTTACTTTGAGATGGTATGTACTCAATGGAATGGGAAGTTCCAAGATATGAACACAGGACTTAGTGATAAAACTTCACTAGCTCTTTGTCGCATGAAATAAACAGATGTGAAATGAAAATGCACAATCGCTTGAGCTATGAGTGAAATGTGCTTAATTTCGTTATCATACAATTCAAGCTTCACTTAATTTCATACACTAACACAGATTTAAATAAATCTATCTAATGGTAAGATGAGATGGATCTATTTAAAGATATATACAATTATAGAGTATGTTCTTCACTTGTTTGTCCAGGGAATCCATATATAGTTGTTTACACTATTTCATAAATTTGGATTTTTTAGGGAAAGTCTTGACTTGAACCCATAACCTTGTGGTGCAGGTACGAGGGGTTTTCTACCTAACCAATCTCACCTCGTCGATGTTTCAATATTTTAAAATCCAAAAAAAAAAAAAAAAAAGCAATAGTTTAGTTATAGCCTTATAGGAAGTGGGATTACCTATAAATAACATCAATATGTGTTTCTTTTTCTAGTTATACATTTTAAGTTACTATTTATATATATATATATAAACCTATATTTAATTTGAGTAATGCTACATTGCCCAAATTTGATGTCCAAATCTGGTGCCCAAATGACGTGGCAACAATGTAGGCCATTCATTTAAATCATACAAATCTTATGATTTAAATGAATGGCCTATATTGTTGCCACGTCATTTGGGCACCAGATTTGGGCAATGTAGCATTACTCATTTAATTTATTATGATATTAATTGTGTATTGGTGTCTTAACAAAATCGATGTAAACTTTTTTTTAATTAATTCTTAGATCATTAATACATGCCATTATGACATCCTTAAAAATATGAAACACTTTCAATTTTTCCTTCGGACACATTAAAAACTCATTTAAGAAAGAAAAAAAATATAAATAAACTCAAACTATAACATTAGAAATTTAGAAATGCAAATATCCCCAGCTTCAATTTCCAAATTATATATTATATATATATATCAGTTTTTCTATTGTCAGTTCATCTCAATATATTTTATATCAGTATGAAAAATGTGGACCATTAGATTTATATACTTTGACTTGAAGTGTATATACTTGTCAAGACTTCTCTATAATTTATGATCTACATTCTTCGTCATGATATATTTTATAACATGACGAACTGACAGTAGAAAGACTGACATATATATATATATATATATAATGAGTCTCTCATGAAGATCCCTTATTTTAATTTCAGTAAGGACCACCTTGAAATCACATCGATTTGAATGAATTTTGATTTGAATTTTTTTTTTTTATTATTGATGATAAGTTTATGGGTGCAGATATTACCACCCATAAATATGACAAGCATACCTATATTTATAAGTACACCTATATCTAAAATTTAAAATCAAATAATTACTATCAACATCAATCTTAATGCTAATAGTTTTCTTATTTAAATAAACATATTCATTTTAATATAATTTATTTATAAACCCTTTTAAGTTAGAGTATCTCCAATGCAAATATGCATTTGGAGAAAATTGAGTGTCATGCAGGACAGATAGATAAAAAGTTAGAAAAATCGTTTCCAATGCAATTATCTAATTTTAATATGGAGATGCTGTGGGAAAAAAAAAAGTTAGAGAATATTTAGTTGAGTTTTTAATTCTAGAAACTCTCATAGAAACGTTGAATAGGATTTATAACTCGTTCCACCAATAATATTAAAGCTCATTTCATTGTAAAATAAGAGAGGAGAAAGAGTGAAATAATTGTTTTATCATGATTGGTATAAAATGAATGCATATTAGATTTTAGATAATTACATTAAAGACGTGAATATGCATTTCTCTAATTTTTTTTAAGTTGGTTTATAATGAATAGAAATGTTGATGTGACATTGTTTAGAAACCCAAACAAATATATATTTGCATTGGAAATACCTTATTAACACAACCAATTTCACAAACAATATGTATTGCTATATTTTTTTTTTATAAAAATAAAGAAATACGTACATTTGTATGACCAGAATCCTCTGATAATTCTTTTTCCATTACTTTGTTATAAGATAATGAGAGATTTTAATACTTTAAATAGAATTAGGGTTTTATTAGGGATTATTATTATTATTATTTTTTTTTTGTTAATAAAGAAATATAATTAAAGATATATGTGTAATCAATAGGTGTATTCATGTATATAGTATTTGGTTTGTTTTTAATTAAATTAATTTATCCTTATTTATATATTTTTATTGATATATTTTTATAATTAGATTTTTTGTTAAAATACATGTGTTTATTATATTTATTATATTTATAGGTGTCAATGAAATATATTTACTAATAAAATATGAGAATTTTTAGAACTATTTTTCTTGAAATTTTTTATATTTCGCTTATTTTTCCACTGGAAAAAAAAGAAGAAAAAAAAAAAAAAGCCGCACAATTGCTCCCACAGTTCCACTACCAAATATAAAAAAAAGCCTCACAATTGCTTATCAAACAGTTTGGTTTGGTTCCCGATTCGCGCTTGTTTGGACGAAATTCCAACTCCGGCTCTGAAATTTCCTCTGCGTCTTCGACACTCGTTCTAGTATCTGATTCTTGTCGCTCTGAAATTTCCTCTGCTTCTTCGACACTCGTTTAGTTTCTGATTCTTGTCGCTTAATCATATTACAAGAGTACAGTGTCAAAGAAGAAAGAAAGAAAGACAAAAATATCTCCGGTCAAACGAGAAATGATAACTCGGTCTAAACTCGTGGAGCAACTCAGAGACTACCAGATCCGATCTCAAGACAAGTGTCCTTCTCTCACCGTCTTCTCTCCTAAACCAGTTCTATCTTCCTGGTACCTCTCTCTTTCTATGTGTTTCTGATTTATGAGTTAAAGCTTTGATTTTTATTTTTTGTTTATTAGTCTTTGTATTTAATGTTGTAATTTGTAGAATTTAATTGCAGTAGGAGTTGACGGTGGCCATTGTTACACTTGTGTAGAAATGGGTTTTAAGTTTTTTTGTAAATGACAAGCTATTATCAGTTTAGCTTCTTAGGTCTGTCACTTGTAGACATGAAAAATTGTAACTTTCTGGTAGCAGTGAGTGAACTGCTGTTGTTTCGAGAGTTGGAAAACCTGACAGTTTTGTTGTAATTTTAATTTGAGATTTTGAGACTTGTTTTTGTGGCTCATTCGAATTCGATCTGTAGTAAGTTGCGCAGGTGCTTGATATTTATACAAGGGGTGGTAGGTGCTTAATGAGTTAATGTAGTATACATGTTAAAATCAGGCACAACAATTACACACATTTGAGTTCATGGAGCAGATTTGTGGGTTTAGTGGTTTACCAAGGCTTGAGAGTGTTCCCTGTTATGTGTATATAGGGATATAGCGATATTTGTGAATTAAGAATCAACTCCTTTTCGACTTGTCTATATGAATTATCTAATTCACGGGAGACAGAGAGTCAGAGACTGTAGAAGCCATTTTGAAAAACCGAAGCACTGACATGTCGAGCAACCTAACAATGGAATATGAGCCAGTTGCTTATTTTGCTATAAAATCTCTGATGTTCTTCTAAATATATATCCTGGGTTGATATTGCTTTGATGTCTATGCTTGTGCCTTTGCTTTCTTTTTTCTGTTTTTCATTCAATACCCATTAGTTATCTTATCCACTTTGAAATTTCTTGCGTTAAATTTGCCATTAAAATATAGGAGGATTTGTACTTCAATATTCACTGCTTGAAGGATAGCTGGAATTGGGTTTGTGGACTTAAATTTTGTGTAATGCTTACTTTGCAGTGAATGAGTTAACTCTTTGTCTTTTTTTTTATTTTTTTATTATTATTATTTTTTTTTTATACTCATACTTGATCTCGTTTGCTACCCTGTAAAATCCGAGTGGCATATCCCCATTAATTACTATAGCTGATTATGTGTGAAATCATTTATCGTCTATTAGTATTTTATTGAGGCTTAGCTATATCTTTAACCGCTATCCTTCAGCATATTGGAAATTGCATTCTCCAACTTCATTGACCTTACTTTTGCCTATTTAGTTACAAACTCGAGGATTTTAGGGTTAGATAGTCCATTGATTTTTGAAATGAGTAAAAATGTTAGAGGCAAGTATATACCTTGATGAGAAGATCTCAACAGGGCAACCATTGTAGTGAGTTTTGAGTTTTAAACATTAATCTGTATCCTCCTGAGGCTTATGAGTTATCTCCTTACTGTCAACCAATCTAACCACATGTGTCATTACTATGCACTCACATTTGGTTAAAATTTAGTGATCAAATGATGTAGTTTATTGACTGAAATTGCATGCTCCAACTTCGTTGACCTGACTTTTACCTATTTCAGTTACAAACTCAAGGATTTTAGGGTTCAGATAGTCCATTCAGTTTTAAAATGAGTAAAAATGTTGAGGCAAATATATACCTTGATGAGAAGATCTTAACAGGGTAACCATTGTTGTGGGTCTGTGTTTTAAACATTAATCTGTATCCTCTAGAGGCTTATGAGTTATCTCCTTAATGTCAATCAATCTAACCTCATGTGTCATTACTATGCACTCACCTTGAAAATTATGTTGTTGGTTAAAATTTAGTGATCAAATGATCTAGTTTATTGATTGAAGTTGCTTGTACTTGGCAGCGCTATCAGGCATGGAAAGATGGTTCTCCCATATGCCACTAGAAGGGATCATAAGACCAGCAAACACTTTAGATCATAATAAGTTGTGTCAATCAGGCAATGATTGACTTCTTTTTCTTGTTCCTGATTGAAACAAGTATTTAACTCGCTCTTACTCTAATCAGTATACACCCTCATAAGTTAAGAATGGTCTGAAGCATCAATTGTGGATGAGATTGAGACAAATGACCTAAGATTAGGTTTCTGCTAGCATATCTGGAAATTGTTAGTGAAAAAGTTTACAATCACTGCTTCAATACTACTGCATAATTGTTAATCTTAGAAGCTCAAGCGTGTAGAAAAAGAGAATATGGCTCTCAAGAGCGTGGCCAAAATTGATCAACAAGTTGCATGGATGATGGATCCATATACAGGCAACAGGCCCACCTTACCTTAAGATGGTATTTAATTAATGGAATGAGAAGTTCCAAGATTTGAACACAGAAATTCGTGATCAAACTTCTCCATGTTGAATATCCTTTAATCGCTATAACTCAAGTTTTTAGTAAAGTGCCCAGCTATTGTAAACTCTTAACATATACACTGTCTTTCTTTTTTCTACTTGTAAAATTATCTTGATTGGGAATATGTTAATGTGGGGAGCTTTGAAAATAATTCCATCCTACAACACCAGTAAAGACAGTTGGTGTTTTAGTTAAATTGATGGAGAGTTGCAGCTCGGTCAGATACAGCAGTGATGATTTGGAAATAGCAATAAAGCATGATAGAGAGGAGGATGATTGGATTGTAGTTGTAGGCACATCTTTCATCTTAATAAGCACAGTTATTGTAGTTTGATGGATTTATAGTGTACAAAGTGCATCGTAATAGATTGATAGGTACACCAACATGGGCGTAGCTCAACTGGTAGATGGACGAGCGTGGGGCTTGGGTAAATGACTCCCAGGTCAGCGGTTTGAATCCTTCCAATAGCAAAAACTTTAAAAAAAATACCTAGTCCCGAATTAATAGATACTGTCAAAAAAAAAAAAATAATAAATAAATAAATAAATAATTGATAGGTACAATGTTTTCATGTGATTTTCTTGCAGGGATATGACAAAATTGAACACCACTTTGCTACAGCAGTTTTTGCTAATTCTTCTATTTTGTAACTGACTAGGTGAATTTTGATACATCTCTTGAACCATTTGTGATTATCTTTATCTGTACAGATATGAGGGCCTCTTTTCAATGTTTGAAGTATAGTAAAGATCTTTTTATGATGATATTGCCTTTAAATCTAAAATATTATGTTGTCTTCACGCAGGGCTGATGTTTCAGTGGCTATATTTTCAGCCATATTATTCAGCATGCTTCTTGTGTTATCCTACGTGTCCTACTTCAGGCAGTTTTGGCTTTCTCCCTTCATTTTATGCCTCGGTATCTGCCTTCCCATACGCCTAAGAAGTTGTAGGCAGGCAGTTACCAGGAAGAGGGATAGAAGAATGTTATTGCCTCTGTCAATGTGAACTTCTACGGCATAGTAAAGTACTTGTAGCCATATGATTCGGCTAATGAGGTCTCGACACACATCTCGTTTACGTAGCTTACACTAGACAGTATGAAGTGAAGCTCCGAGGTACTGATCTTTCGTCAACAGCAACCTTGCACACCTCACTTTGTTATAGATATACTTCTTTCTTACTCCATAATGCATATACAAATAGCATGAGAATTCGTCAAGTACTCCTTTTATTTCACATGTATACACGGTACATTTGAGCCAAGTTAAGAGGCAAGGCCCTGATCAACTTTCATTCAGGTTCAAGAAATTGTTTTTCATTTAATGTTCTGCGGTTGAGCTTTATTTCTTCAGGTTTGAAGTAGAAGAGCAAGAGCAAGAGCAACCAGATAGCAGAATTAGGTATAATGACCCCGAGATTGTATTGATAATGTAGATAGAGTCAGGATTTGACTAGTCATGGTAATAATTATTCTCTATTATTCTTCATGTTGCCTTTTAGCTTCTTCTTCTTCTTCTTCTTCTTAGAGAGCTTGATAGATAGTTTCCAAATCATAACATTTTATTTATTTATTGAAAAGCAAATTCTTTTCATCAAGAAACGTTACAAGGGAGCCTGGATATCATTCAAAGCAGATCTCTCAATACATGAGGCAACATCTTCTAATTAAACTTCAAAATCAAACAGCATCCATTTCAACGGTATAGCTGGGAGTAACCCTGAGTCTTTAACAAGTTTCGAACTGCTCGAGTATTGCCTTTGCTTCAGCAATGTCCGTAGAAAATTTGGCATCGAGTTCTTAGGTGCAGGAAGCCACGACGAGACCTTCATGATCATGAATGACCACTCCCAAACCTATCACTCCATTGTTTACATTTACTGCTGCATCAGTATTGTATAATACTAAAAAGACTTCATTATTTCAAAATTTAGTTTAGAAATAAACCCTCTGGTTGTGCATCAAATATCCCATCGTAGGGGATTTTCATCTCAATTTGAAATTAGAGGGTTATTTTTTAAAATCGGTTAAACCTTAGGGATATATTTGGGAATCTCCCTATTAACTAATATATTAAATTAAACATTAGTAAAAATTTGACGAGATCAGGTTGGTCTGATGATAAACCTTTTACATTTGCACCACGAGGTTACGGGTTCAAGTTCTCCCGTAAAAAGTTATGGATGGCATTATTAATATTCAATATGTTAGTGGTGGGACCATTGTAGCTATTTTATCAAGTAATATTAGTTTTGTATATATGAAGTCGCCATTGATGTCGATTGTATCGTTCAATAATGTTCTTTTTGCTTATCTCTTCATTTGAAAATAAAGAGATAGTTTCCGGATAGAATATGAAAAGCAGCTTTTGGCCAATTCAAGTGAGTCCACAGCAGTCGCATCCTTTGCTTGTTTTCACATAATTTTGCTGTCATGGTCCCCCTAAGGGACCATTCTGTTCTGTTTTCTTGTAACATGGCCCAAGCTTAGAGGTTTTATATCGAACAAATTAAACAAAACTTTCCAAGAGAAAACCAACTTAATAGAAGTAGCATACATAAAAGGACATTTTAGGTGTGGGATTATGCATATTTTTTTCGTACGGGATCAGTTTTGTAATTAAGAAACTGATTAATTCATGCAATAAACGGTGATCCCGTATGAAAAACAAAATATAGAATCCCACACCTGATAATTTCTAAATATACATGTAATCATCTTTAAAGTCTCTCCAAACTATTTCAAGAAATATATATATAGGATTCTTGCACAAGAAAAGTAATTGTTAGACTTACACAACTTACATACATTATTTTCTGTTTCTCTCATTATATAATTTATACTTTTGAGTCTTGATGAGTTGATTAGCATAATGCATGGATAATGATACTTGGGTTCTCTCTTTACTCAGGAGTGTTTGGATGTACACAAGGGGTGGATACACCAAATAAAGAAAAATCATGGCTTCACCAAAATCAGGATTTAGATCCCCTCCTCACATTTAGGTGTCCTCAACTTATCATCAATTAAAAATTAATGGTTTGAATTAATTCTTTGAATTAATTCTATCTTTTGTTTTGTAAAGACATACAAATTAATAGAAATAATCCTGACGACGTGAAAATAGATTATGAAGGTGAGGATACTTAAAGTGAGGAGAGGATCTAGACCTAACCAATTATATCTAATTTCAGGATTTTGATCATCTTCTCACCCTAATTGTCCTCACCTTGTCTTTACCTTAATAATTTATTATCACGTGTCTAATATAGCGCGCAAATCAATTGTATGAATTATTTCAATTATTTTTTATGATTTTACTCTAACAAAAGATAAAATTAATCAAGAACATTGATTTAGGTGGGGACAATGTGAGGTGAGGAGGGGATCCAAATCCCTAATTTCCTAGATTTCAATTTTTGTGCAGTTACTAATCGATAATGAAATAAAAGGGAATCAAATTCCATGAAAAGGGAATCGGGAAAAAAAACTTGATTCCTTCTATGGGAAGGGGAATAATTCTTTTTCCAACCAAACTTTAATTCATGATTTGTGTGTAGAGCCTGTCAATGAACGTGATAAAATTTGTCGATCTTATATTAAACCAAGTAGCTTACGGTATACTTGGTTTCATTAATTTTCTACATTGTAGAATATTATCCTACAAAGCATACTACTTTATGTCAACCGTATTTTCAACAATTGTGTGTTTTTTACTCATGTAGGAAAAGACCATAATCGTACTATTACACATGAGACTAAATTAATGAAATTACATTTGATTTTTCAATAACTTAGTTTTTAATATTCGTATATTTTCCTTAGCCCCCACAAAGTCAAAATCCTGGTTTCACCCCTGAATGTACATTATAGCTCTAGGGGACAGACATCTCTTCTTTAAATATCAAGTTTTTCGTTGAACTAATTCAGTTGAAGTAATAGTGATCTGTCTTCGCCCGTGATTTTCAGATCAAGTTTTCTTTGGCCGGAATTAGCCTGCATCAAATATGGTTATAATTAGGTGGATAGGATTTGCATACTGATCTCTTTTTTTCTTTTTTTCTTTTTTTTAAATTGTCTTCCTTATGAGTCATGACTATCATATATATATATATATATAAGTATTAATGGATCATTTGATTCATTTCAATAATATTCAGAGTACTTAAATTTATAATTTGTTCATGACCATATATTATTTTCTACAAGTTTCTTGACTATTAAAGTTGTAAGTTTGACCAGTAGTAATTTTAGAATCTAATAAAATAAAGAAGAAGACGAAGAAGAAGAAGAAGAAGCTGTTCATGATGCATACTTATAGCGCATGGCTCGTCTGTTTGTGGAAAAGGTGAAGTAGTGGCACAAGAAAGTACCTTTATGAAACATGCTGTCTGCATGAAAGCCTAGTCTGGCACTAGATAATAAACTAATGCTTTGTTATTATTATTATTGTTTATTGTTTTAAAGTTATGTGAAAAGCCGGCCTATTGACTCAGTGGTAGAAGACTTCACGATAACTATATATATAACCCATCAAAATTTAAAAGTTGTCGGAGACTTCACGATCTCCATATATAACCTACCAAAGTTTACATATTAACACCTTTTATAGATTGTCTTAGAATTGTCTATAAAACCGCAATAAGTTTAGGGGAAACCTCTTCCGATATTGAGAGCCATCTTCTTCTGATTATGGAAGTAAGCGTCTAAGCGCGTTAGTGTTGTTTAATTTGATCTCAGTAGATTCGATAGATATATGCATTAAAAAATAAATAATAAAATAAAATAAAATGAAAAAGTAACTTTGTAATACAGTGGGATGGTGCCAAAACGATGATCGTGTCTAATGTCTTTGGCAAATGGAAGCCAAAAATTGAAGTTGTAATTTATATTTTACAACAAGCAGATGGTGTATGGAGATTGGAGATTGAAGTTAACTTTTTAATTACTTTACAGGGATGTATAAATTTTCTTTAGCTGCCTTTTTTTATTATTAAATATAGATTTGTTTTTTTTAAAAAAAAAAAATAACACATGGGGTGGCTGCAGCGATTTGAAAAAATTGTTAAATATAGATTTGTAATTAATTGTTTATTTAAAATTCGATAAATAAGTATAATTTAATTATGTATAAATAATATTTAAAATTAAAAAAAAATAAAAATAAATAAATAAAAATAAAAACTTTGTATAAATGATCATATATGGTTGTATATATGGTGAAATATTCTTTTAAACTTCTAAATAACAAGAGCTCACATTAAAAGAGGGTCTTTATTTCTTAGTTTTAAGTTATAATATTACAATCTTCATAAATATTTTCAGTGTTTTCCATAAAATATTCCCACACACTTGAGTGGTCTTTCCTTTTTAACTTTTTTTTTCTTTCTCTTTATCGCATTTCTCAGATGGTGATTGATAATCTATCCACTTAAAAAAAAAATACCTTAAAGAGCAATTCACCATACTAATATAGGGTTTAGTAGTCATAATTTTCCAATTTTAGCTGATAAGATCATGATCATCACCAATTACACGGCGACACTTGTACGAAAAAACCAAAATTATCGGCCAATCTGCACGTAGTACTCAGCTTCCACTAAGTCGATCTTCAATTATTATTGTAAATTACTAGAGCATGCATGCTTTAATAATTAAGTTAATTATATTAGGCTTAATTATTCCATAATGGAGAAACTCCTTTACTTGTACGAGTAATAATTATTGATTATATGCATATAATTTCAACTACAGTATATATAAATAATGCTAATGTTGCCAATTTCATCATCTAATGCATGAATCTGAGCCGTCCAAATCATGAATAAGGACCACACATGAGTTTTTGATTCGCTCGAGCCAGCCGAAAGAGAAAACTCCTTTGTGCTGCTTCTATAGTTCTTACAACACCGAAAAGAAAGGCTTTATAATTTTAAAATCTTTGATTTTAATCATTTAATTAGCACTCAAATCTGTGAGTGAGCGTAAGAGAGGCCCCAAGTTTTGAAAGCTCTCTCTCTCTCTCTCTCTCTCTCTCTCTCTCTCTCTCTCTCTCTCTCTCTCTCTCTCTCTCTCATATTGTTGGATGTGTAGTGTGTGTAACTCTCAATCTTCCTTTTGACTTTGAGCTTATAAATAATAATTAATCAACTTTAATTTTTTGTATTGTAGGCCTAATGTTGCCTTGATTATGTGCTGCACACGGGCTCCATGTAAATTTTTTTTAGAGTAAATTATTATTTATGTTTCACCAAAGGATGCTTAATTAAGTGACTGTAAAGACAACAAATTAACCCAAGTTTTAATTAATAATAATATTTTAGGCAAATTTTTTTTTGGCAAAATCTCAAAAAAGTTCCTTTAAAAGGATTTTTTCATAATAATAATAATAAAAAAATCTAGCTATAGCATCGTGGAAAGCTAAGTTAAATTATGGGAGAATCGCAAATACCTTATGACTTTTAACCAAATGGCAAATCAAACTCTTTGGTTTGAACAATCAGCAGATAACCCCCTACCGTTAAATGTATACTAACACCATTACACAAATAATGTAGGGGTTATTTAACGGTAGGGGGTTATTTGCTGATTGTTCAAACCAGAGGATTTGATTTACCATTAGGTTAAAAGTCGGGGGGAGGGGTGTGTAGGGGGGGTTATTTGCGATTCTCCCTTAAATTATTGGTGCATTTTCTGGTATTTGATATTGACATGCTAAAATATGCTATGATTGGATATTAAACTGAATAATTACACTAAATAGTAAAACTAATGATCATAATCCATCAAACCACAGTACTCTTACTGTTCGATCTCGTGTCTCTCTCATTATTCTGCATTATTGCTCGTGTGATGTGACTATGATATATAATTATTAACCTGATTCCACCTCGAAGTTCTCTTTGTACTCTATTGTTGCACCCGTGTGCATAACATACAAATCGTTAAAAACAAAAACATGCAACAGTACTTCAGAGATGACTTATCAAATCTGTATCTTGAGACCCCGCATATCATTAACTTAAATTTGAATTGCATGCTTGATTGAGCTATGCCAACAGTCAACACATCAAGATTTTTATATTATTTTTTTTTTGAAAAAAATCTTTGCTTTATAAAACCAACATTACATGGCCCTTCAAGGAAACAATTTTCTCTGCCATGAGAAAATGAATGATATAAAAGAATGGAAGAAAACATCATGATTGGTAGAGAGAGAGAGGGCCTTGACAAATCCAAATCACCGCCAAATATATAATAAAAACTGAGAAGAAAAAATCAACGAAAAATATTAGAAGAAAGTTTGGTCAAAGATATTGTACAAGTAGTCATGTAGAGCCCGAGAAATAGCATCATTGGGATGCAAAATTCTTGAGCATCGTGCGTCCACGTTTTTTTGGCTGCACCCGCGCGTGAGCAATGATTGAGGTTCCTCTATTTTCATTATCATCATTAGGGTTTGGGACCCCAAACCCTAATTTTCATTCTTTTCAATTTTTGATATATACAGTTTCAGATTGCATATTTTTAGTTAAGTTATAAGTTTGAACTTATATTCTTAAAACATATGGTATCAGCTAGTAAAGAAATTTATCTTCAATCAAGGATTGTCGACTCACCCCACCTCGATTGGAAAAACATAATATCCTCTGGGAAGATCTTTTGCATGGCCTTTGTTTTCTGGCCGATAGCTGCGAACGAAAATCTTATCAAAGTCTAATCAAATCGGGTTGTAAAGTGGGACTGCCATGATCAACACCAACTCTAAAAAATAGTAGACTTTGTGTTTTTTTTATTTTTATTTTCTCCGGTTGGTGCGCACTTAAATTCAATCCACAGAGTAAACGTCTTTTCACCCACACGTGTTGTAGTTGTGCCACGTGTAACGGAACCCAATTCCAATTTATGCTGGCAATCATTGGCAATGCTGTTGTCTACCCGCACGAGTGGTTGGAGACTTGGAGCTTACGGACCTGCCCTTTCCTTTTTATTATTAGTATTATTATTTTTTCTAATCCTGATTGTTACTTCTTTAATAAAATATTTCTATTGGGCCACGTGTCCCTCTTATTGTTCTTCGTTTATATTAAACACATCTGTCAACTGTTGTAAAAAGAAAAAACATATCTGTCAAAGTTGATTTCTCTGATTTATTTATTTTTTTTATCGAAGATCCAAAAAGTTTAAATAAGTTGCTGTTTCTTCTTATCATATTAAATTATTAACGGTGAGTGGTTCAAATTTTATAATGCTCATCTTATAAGCATTTATCGTAACAATTCTTATAATATATGACAAAAAATGATTATGCTTTAAGTTAATCGGCGTATTAGAGTGTGTTTGGTATGATTTTTTAATTTAAACTTCTAGAGTAATCTTTTTATAGTAGGGCTTCTAATAAGTAGAACTTTTAACTAAAAAAACTTATGATTGTGTAAATTACAAAAAAAAAAAAAAAAAATGTTGACAATGTATTTTTAAAAATAGTTTTTGGTTAAGTGAATTACAAAAAAGGTGTTGACAATATATTTATAATGAAATATGTATGGTTGAATATCTAAAATTTATAAAGGGTAGTTGGGACAATTCATATGCTTTAAAAAAAGCTCAAAAAAAGCTTCTTGGGGAAGCCCAAATTTTGGGTTTCTCCAAATAGATATAAAATGGCTTTTTTAAAAGGTAATTGAGACAATTCTTATATTAAAAAAGATGTTTTGCGTTTTGCCAAACAACCTAAAAAAACTTCAAAATAGCTTCTAACATTTTAAAAAAAAAAAACGCTTTTGATCCTTTCAAAAACTATACCAAACATACACTTATACGATAATTAAAGCATCAAGGAACCACCAACTTAAAATTAGAATTCGTTTTAAACTCGAACAATTCTTCTTCTTCTTCTTTTTTTTTTTTTTCTTTTTCTTTCTTAAAAACCGACGTTAATTGAATCAAAGGATTATTTTAAAAAATACAACTTGATTTACAATATCAAAGTGTGGATGTGAAGAGTTTACTTGTAACCGGATTACCTCAGCTTTTGTCATGCAAAATTTGACGAATTATGATTTGATCTGTTAATTAAAACATGAGAACCCTCCTAACCAGACAAGTGCTGAACAATTAATACGATCGTTAAATAGTACAAATTATAATAATATATTTATCAATCTGTGGGCTCTAAACGGCTTGGATATGGAAAGTACAGTTTGAGAGATTTGTTAAGACTAACATGAACACTTTGGATTTTCAATAAATATATATATATATATTGTATATATTATAGGGAGGCTCTCCCATTAGACGAACAACCACATCCACATATTTTAATAAAAGTTTAATTTTTTTTTATCAAGTATGTAGTTGTAGTTAATCGTCATGAAATTATATATATATGGTTGTTTTCTAATAACGGCGTCCTGAAATTATAAAGTATGATCAATCAACCATAACCACATATTCACATTGGGGGTTAGTATTTATTAATGTATGACTGTGAGCCCAATATGAACGTGTAGTTGTGGCTTTACTTCTTGAAACGAGAAAAGTATTATATATATTTATATATATGGGTTAGAAATTCCTCTCTCTCTCTCTCTCTCTCTGTGAAGCATGTGGATTTGGTGAGGCTTGGAAAGATAAAGTTGGCAGATGAGGATTCACGTGAAGGGCAATAATGCAGGCACGTGGATGAAAAATGAAAAAGATATAAACCCATTTTGAACTATGCCTATGAAAATCTTTTTTCTTTTCCTTTTTTTTCTTTTTTTGGTATTGTGTTTTTAGTTGTTTTTTTAAAGCTGTTTTTGAATTCTCCAAACTCGACGATTATGACCTAATAGTCCAACACTTTCGCGCCTCTCTCGTTAATTTTTTACTCGATCTTTTCCAATAAGTGTTCGTGATATAAAATGCAGCTACTATAATTTCTTCTCTTCTTTTTTCCTCATTAAAGTGCCGTAATGCACATAATTTCACTATATATATCGGACATCTAGTTTTTTTTTTTGGTAAAAAATATTGAAACTTTTAAAACCTTTTTGTTGATATAACATTTTTTTTTCAAACCTTTATGAAGTATAATTAATTAATAGAATCAAGAATATTAATTTGGAAAGGCTATTTCAAATTTTAAAATTTTGAAATGGGTAAACTTAGCTGTGATTTTTGCCTTTTGAAATTAAATATATATATATATACAAATATAAATCGAATATATAAACATAAATTGAATATACGGTGGGTCCTTGAATTGGGTATATGCACTAGAGTTCTTTCTCCATGATTAGAACAGCGCAAATGGGAGTATTGATATATAACAATAATTGTAGCTACATTTATTTTTCGGTATTTTATCGAGACATGTCGAGATATATCAAACACAATGCAAATTTAAATACATAGGGATGTAACTATCACTCATAATATATCATAATTAAAGAATATTCCTTACATATGTTTATATAATATGAAACTCGGACCGTTACCATTGATGTAAAATGGAACGGTGACGAAGCCATTTGTAGGACAGGAGGGGCTATAACCCCAAACCCAAATTTGTTATGAAATATATAATTAAAAAATTTAAATATTTACCAATGAATTTTTGTTATTTATATTTATTTTTAAAAAGTTTCTTCTCATGGCCCTAGTCTTTCAAAATTTAAGGAAGCTAGCTTCGTTTCTTGGAAACAGGAGGTACACAACACATGCGTTTGAGAAGTGCGTTAAGAAAGTTAGCTACCGGCTTTAATCATTAATCAATTACCTGAAAAAATTGACAACTTAATTTTGTAGTATATATATAAATATATAATCAGAGGTATGTCATATGTGTTGTCAATTGTCATTTACAAAATTTCATTATCATTAACAGCAACCGCATGCAAGTAGCTGAATTGATCGAGTTGAGATGATAGCTAGCCTTATCTTATAAAATCCAATATCATACATATCCCATGCATAATTTTTGATTTATTTATTTATTTTTGGAGCTTAAAATAAAATAAGTTTTTCCCTTTTAACATTGTATATATCAAACCAGATCTTTTCATTTGTCGTAATCATTTGATGGTACGTAGTATACTAGTATATGTTGTTTATAGGAAAAGTTTTGAAATGATATCTTTTGTTTTTTATTTTTACTTGAAATCTACTTTTGTATTAACAAAATTTTTGTACAAAATAAATAAATAAAATAAAATTCAGGTGTTTCTTAGTAATTTGGAAGTGTTTTTAGTAAAGTGTTTCCGAATAAAAGGTATCTTCTTAATATATACTTATGGGAAAAGGTATTTGTACTTGCTTTTTTTTTTTAAAAAAAATAAAAAATTCTTCAATTCAAAAGTTTTTTTTTTTTTTTTTTTCCCTTTAAGCAAAAATGTATATAAAATTTTTATTTAAAAAAATTATATTAGATAACCCGAAACAAATTAAACTCTAAACAATATATAATTATTTCATTTGTTATTTGTTTCCGGCATTATCTTCAAAGCATCACATCACATGTCTATTGCCATATTGGGAGAGAGCCATAAAAATTTATCACTAAGAACTAAATAAATAAATAAATAATTTATCAAAATTTATATTATAAATTGAAAATAATTTTATTTTATGAGGTTAGTTCTGATATTATCATGGGTGATTAGAGTAATTTATGAATTTTTAAAATTCATAAGTGGGTGTTCTTATTTATTGGGGTATAAATCATTTTAATGGGTGGTAATATCTATCCTGTTAAATAATTATAACCATCATCTAATGTGACTTAGTAAAAATGTTCATTTAATCTTATAATTTTCTAGATCTGAGTCGTCATCCCGCAATTATATATATATATATATATTAAATTAATGTGCACACATACAAGTATATATATATATATATCATGGGTGATTAGAGTAATTTATGAATTTTTAAAATTCATAAGTGGGTGTTCTTATTTATTGGGGTATAAATCATTTTAATGGGTGGTAATATCTACCCCATTAAATAATGGTAACTATCATCTAATGTGATTTAGTAAAAATATTCATTCAATCTGATAATTTTCTAGATCCGAGTCGTCATCCTGTCATCCCACAGTGATATATATATAATATATGTTAAATTAATGTGCACATATACACGTGTCAATTGAGAAAAATGAGAAGTTGAGATATGTAACTTTGAAAATTGTATATGGATTTTCAAAAAATCCATGTTAAAACATTTTTAGTTGCTTATAAATTTTATGGTCATGCAGAACCTCAACATATCATAAATTCTTTTCTATTGTCAAAAGGTATTTTTATCTTATTTCAATAAAAATTATAAAATATTTTATTCCTTCTTGGTTCAATTTAGCGTGCAGCTCTTCCTTCACATTAGTGGTGGGAATTTAGTTTAATCATGCTCATTTACTAGTGTATGGAGATAACACACGCAATGCTTGATTTAGGCATGTTCCGACGAATATTTTGTTGGGTTTGTGTGAAGCCTGGAAACAGGTGAAGAACCGGAATATGGAGAAGACTGCAGCGCACCAATAGCAGTACAGATCGCGAAGAATTTCAGAGGATACATGCGGTGTAGACCGCGGCCAAGGCGCAGGTTGCAGACCGCGGTAATAACAGATTTTGTACAAAATCAGAAATCTTGTGTGGGAAGAAATGGACTCCTAGTAGGTTTTGGTTTGCCCTAATACTTTGATATAAATACTAATGTCTTCCTATGCTTAGGGGTGTATGAGAAATTGCTAGAGGGAGGGAGCAACTTATAGAGAGACGAGAGATTGTAGTCAAACTGTGATAGTGGATTCGAGTTTTAGTGCACTCCGTGGACATACGTTTTTGTTGAACCATGGAAAATCTCTCGTGTTTTTTTTTCTTACTTTCTAATTATTTATGATTTAGATTTGCGTGTATACGATTTCTTACAACACAGTTGACTCATTCAGTGTCAAAATTGTCATAAAATAAAAATAAAACCAAACAGTCCTGTAAAAATACTCACACTAAATTAATATAAGGGTTAATAACACTAATCCCCCTGAACTTATAGCGTGGTTGCATAGTGCCCCCTAAACTTTTTTTTTTTTTTTTTTTTTGCATTAAACCACCTAAACTTTCAATTATTGGCAAAAGATGACAGAAGAGTAAAGGACGTCAAGGGAAAATGACATTTACACACCCTAATTATATGTATAATTGCATTAAAACTGGAAAAATATAATAATAACACAAACACATGCACCCTTGACCTATTGACTAATGTCCAAAAAAAAAATATTAATAAATTTTAAAAATTATATTATAAAAAACTAATTATTAAAAAAAAAATGAAAAGAAAAATAAAAATAAAAAACTCTAAAAAAAATACAAGTGGAGATCAAAACTTTTTTTTTTTTTTTGGAATACTAGACTAATTTTTATTCCTTTTTTATTTTAAAAGTTTTGATGAGATATGGAAATCTAGATCTCTTGAGAGAGAGAGAGGGAGAGAGAGATAGAGATAGAGAGAGAGAGAGAGAGAGAGAGAGAGAGATTTCAATGGACTAATTTCTTCAATTAAATTCTAAAAAAAAAGAAAACATATTCATCATCCAGATTCATCCTCATCAAACCCAAAATTTAAATTTATTTACAAAATTACTTAATTTTTTTTAAAAATACAAATTTTCTATCATTTTTCTCACCTATTCTCTTTCTATCATCAACACCACCAAACCAAATCAAAAAATTCATCATCAAAACATGAAAAAAATAAATAAAACTAATTAAATTTATAATTTGTGAACTTTCACAAAACCACATCTTATCATCATCATCTTTAACAAAATCCACATCTCATCATCATCATTTTCATCAAAACCTAGCCACCATCACCCTAACCTGAAATCACCAACCACCACCCTAAGATGCGCCGATCTTCTCCAATTAAGGAGACCGAACCCAATAAAACCATCTCCTGTCTTTCATCGACTCTCTCTCGCTCTCATCGATCTACTATCTCTCATTGACTCTCTCTCCTCATCTTTCTCTCTTTCATCTGATGGGATCATGGGAAGGTGAAGAAGGTGGCGGCGTTTGTGGCGGCGAGGGTCTGTGGGTTGGTAGAGTTTGATTTTGTGGTTTTGTGGTGCTTTGATTTGAGTGGTGGGAGGTACTGTTGGGGTTGATTTTAGTGGTGGGAGGGTTTTTTGGGTTGGATTATGGTGGTGGGAGGATTTTTTGAGTTGGATTTTGGTGACAGGAGGGGATTTCTGGGTTCGTTAAGGTGGCGACAGCGATGGTGGCCGGTTCGTCGATAGCGGCGATGATAGTTGCCGGTGGTGGTTTTTGTGTGGTGGTGTTTGTGGGTTTGGTGGGTGGAGATTTGATTTTTTTGTTTGTGATTTTTAGTTGGTTTGGTGGTTGAAGATCTACAATGAGATTTTGAGTTTTTGTTTGAGAGTGGAGAAGTTAATGATGATTGAAGAAGAAAATGGAGATCTAAATTTTATGGAGTTTTATTGAAGAAGATGATGATGTTTGGAGGGGATTTTTTTTTTTTTTTTTTTTTTTTGATTAGGTGGAGATCCATAGATTGGATCTCCACCTAATAAAAAAAAATCCTTTAAATTTATTTGTAATGTTTTCCTTTATATATTTCTACTTTTATTTTTTAGAATGTTTTTTATTTGAATTTTTTTTTTTTTGTTATGAACTGGATATAAAACATTTCTTGATGAATTTTTTTTTATTTAATTAATGAAAAATATATTTGAGAATAATTATTATATATTTAGTCAACAAATGAAAGTGAACTTTCAACCGGTCAAAGGGTGTATAGGTGTTATTATTATATTTTTCCGGTTTTAATGCAATTATGCATATAATTAAGTGAACTTAGTGTAATTTGTCATGACAGAAAAATATACGGTATTACAATTCCATTAGCTTTTACTAATAAATGAAAGTTTATAGGGTTTAATGCCAAGTAAAAAAGTTTAGGGGACATTATGCAACTGTGCTATAAGTTTAGGGGACATTGGTGCTATTAACCCTTAATATAATTTGTTCGTTCTTGGGATTCTGTTTTTGAAATTGAAAAGGCTCCCTTTTCGAATTTGGCCGGTGAACTTTTTGAAAAAACAATGACGATCGGACAACAGTATTTTTTTTATTTTTGGCTAAATAGTTTTTAATTAGAATACTCCGTTATTCCTTTGTCCATGGAAAATGCTAATTAATTACACAGCTTTTTTTGGCCATTAAAAAAAACACACGCACAAGTCACAACCTCATAGGAAGTCAATGTACGTAATCGTAATCAGTAGGACAAAACATAACAGAACATAACACCCTTCCAAACGGATAATGCAAGAGTGATAGTACAAGTGAGTTTCCTGTTAAATGAAAAATATAAAAAATTAAAAAAAAAAAAAAAAAAAAATCAATTGAAGCCCCACGCCCCCACTACTGTCTACTATTGACAATGTAGACATATTTTGTGTTTAGTGGGGTTTTGGATCCGGTCCGGCTAATACTTAATGGTTATCGTCCCATCTCCGGTTGGTCTATTGTCCATTCATGCATGGCTGTTCTTTATTTTAGCTACTTTAGCAATATTCACTGTTTGACTTTGACTGCTCTTGCCTCCAGCGTGACTGCGTGGGCCATACATTACCTTCCAAATCTCATTCCGTTTTGTGTGAAGATCAGTAGCAGCGGTCAGTCACCGTTGTCGTTTTATTCAACCCGGTAAAATCAGAGAGCAGCCACAGTCCACAGAGGCAGAGGAGAGAAACAGAAGTTATCCCGTTAATCCCAAGGGGTTGGCCTAGCGGTAATAAAGACGAGCTTGTGACGTCTGGTTGTATACATAAATCCAATTTCATTAAAGCAATATGGATCGGTGAGAAAAACATTTATTCGGTAATTTTTTATTTTTACTTTTTAAAAAATACCATATGGGTTGGTAGTGACTCGAACTTATGATATTGTCAAACTGAAAGCATTCGGTGTATTAATGTCGTAAATTTGAGACGCTACATTGAAGAGTGGTATATAAAAAAAAAAATCAATTTCATTACTACTTTCCGCTCTTGTTCGTTTAAAGGAAGAAAAAAGGAAGAATTATTATTACTATATGTATATATACAAATAAAGAAAAAAGAAAAGCTAAGGCTATTGGCTTCTCAAAAGCTTTTTATTGAGTTTGGTTTCTTCAAAAAAAATCAAAATCATCTGCTTTATAAACTCCACAAAGGGAACACTTCCTTTCAAAATTATAATACACGAGTAGTGTTTGAGAGGAAAAAGTAGATATCTGAACAAATTATACACAGAGAGAGGAGAGTCAGCTATTGTCCATGGATGACTCAGAGATTATTCTGTTGCTTGTTTCATCAATTTTATCTCTATTTTTTATCTTCATTTTCTTCAGAAGAAAGCAAAGAAGATATAATCTTCCACCAGGTAACATGGGGTGGCCTTTTATTGGAGAAACCATTGGTTATTTGAGGCCTTACTCTGCTACAACAATTGGTGAATTCATGGAAAATCATGTATCAAGGTATATAAAAATACTAAATCAGAAATTATATATTTTAGCAACTATAGGAATGAAAATTGCTATCATGTATTGCAGGTATGGAAAAATCTACAAGTCCAATTTGTTCGGCGAGCCAACGATAGTTTCTACTGATGCAGGACTGAACAGATTCATATTACAAAACGAAGGGAAGTTGTTCGAATGCAGCTATCCGAGAAGTATTGGTGGAATTCTCGGCAAATGGTCGATGTTGGTTCTTGTTGGTGATATGCATCGAGACATGAGAACCATATCTCTCAATTTCCTCAGTCACGCTAGGCTCAGGACTCATCTCTTGAGAGAAGTCGAGAGACATACCTTGTTTGTTTTGAACTCTTGGAAGGACAACTCTGTTTTCTCTGCTCAAGATGAAGCAAAAAAGGTCCCAGAAATGTTTCAAAACTATATCAACTTAGTTACTCTATCGAGTCAAGGCATTTTCATGATTTTTTTTTTTTTTTTTCTGTCATCTGCAGTTTACATTCAATTTGATGGCGAAACATATAATGAGTATGGACCCTGGAAAGCTAGAAACAGAGCAATTGAAGAAAGAATACGTTACTTTCATGAAAGGAGTTGTATCTGCTCCTATAAATTTGCCTGGGAGTGCTTATAGAAAAGCTTTGAAGGTAAAAATTTTGGAACCAATTTGCTTGCTATAGAGAAATTTATGGAACCCCATTTACTTGTTTAATTAGTATTTTTTTTAACTTTCAAAATTTTGCAGTCTCGATCGACCATACTGATACATATTGAACGAAAAATGAAAGAGAGAATCATAATAATGAAGGAAGGAAGAGACGATATGGAGCAAGATGATCTTCTGGGGTGGGTTTTAAAACACTCAAATCTTTCTACAGAGCAAATTCTTGACTTGATTCTAAGCTTGCTCTTCGCCGGACACGAAACTTCATCGGTCTCGATAGCTTTATCTATCTACTTCTTGCAGAGCTGCCCAGAAGCAATCCAACAGTTACAGGTAATTAACATCACAGTTTCAATATTTACAAAATCCACTTTTATTTATTTTTTTTATTAAATTTTTTATTTTATTTTTTTGAATTGTAGGAAGAACACCTGGAAATTGCCAGAGCAAAGAAGAAATCAGGAGAGATAGAGTTGAAGTGGGAAGATTACAAGAAAATGGAATTCACCCAGTGTGTAAGTTTTCTTGATTAATATATTTTTCCAATTCCTGCTCTGGGATTGATCAATAAAAACTCAATAATAATAATTATAATAATAATAATAATAATAATAATAATTCACTCTCTCTGTGTGAAGGTTATCAGTGAGACACTGAGATTTGGTAATGTTGTAAGGTTTCTTCACAGGAAGGCTTTGAAAGATGTTCAATATAAAGGTAATTAATTAATTAAATTATATATATGTAATTATTCATTAATTATATAATTAATTAGTTAGCATGCATGCCTGGAAACTGCTTTTGATTAATCTGATTGATATATAAAAAGACTTTTGGAATTAAAAATTGTCCTCTTGTTTTTGTGTGTGTGTGTGTGTGTGAAATTTTGATAGGATATGACATTCCATGTGGATGGAAAGTGCTTCCAGTGATATCAGCTGTGCACTTGGATCCTTCTCTTTTTGAACACCCTCAACACTTCAATCCTTGGAGATGGCAGGTTAGTCTATATATTTAATTAGAATTTCTGATAATGTTATAAATATCTTTTTCAAGTTTTGATTGTGATCATAAATCACTGTCATTTGAGCTGATTTTTAGATTGTTATCGTAGTAATCAATCATATAGTTACATTTCAATGAATTTAAAAAAAACCAAAAAACCAAAACAAAACAAAAACAAAAACAAAAAAAAAACTGACAAAGGGATAGCATACAGTAAATGACTCTTTGGTTCACAGTAAAGGTTTTTAAGCAGCACCGTTGGTTCTACTGAGACCCACAGAAAATTATAGTGGTAGTTTTCACGGTCTGCATGCCTGCAACAAGTTTTGACCTAAAATAATTTATAGTTTAGTCAAACAAATAAAGTGCAAATCAGAATATTTTAATTATTTAATAATTATAAATTTATAACTTTAATAAAGTATTTTATTAGTCCGACAATATAAGAGGTTAGAAGGATGTGAGTTCGAGTCTGTCCACTCTCTCACAAAAAAAAGTTCACTTTTGTTCACTTCCCTTCAAGAAGGGTGAGCATTACCTCCTCCAAAAAAAACACGACATGTGTTCATGATGAGGTAAAATTGTCTAAAAAATAACATAGTTTGTACAAATTTACCTCTCTCTAGATACATGTCACTTTTTGGGAAATGGTAATGCTAGTCCAGACGTACTACTGATAGATGGGTGTCAGATTTTTTATTCTTATTAAAAAAATGCTAATTGGTACTGATGCCCCCTAAACACTTCTAAAATATGCATTATACACCCTATGTTTTTTTTTTTTTTTTGTCATTAAACTCCTTGAACTCTCATAAATTGGCAATCACCGAAGGAATTTACCTTCTGGTTGCACATGGTGAGGGGGTAAATTTCTTCAGTGATTGCCTATTTATGAGAGTTCAGGGAGTTTAATGGCGAAAAAAAATAGTATAGCTGGTAAGGTACAAATTCGGCCATAATTCAGGGATCATCAGTGCCAATCAACCTAAAAAAAAGAGTTATAAGTAAAAAATTCGATATTTTATGAGGCAAGTGTCCAACCTAGAGAACATCCGTTAAAAGTTGAATGTGGGAGATGATGAGGTGGGACACGGTTGTAGTGACGTTCAATCAAACCGTTGAACGTGTCGCATCAGGATAAGCAATACGTGGTATAAACGTACAACCAGGATCGCCCGGATGTCCCCAGGCCGTTAGATATGATGTCAAGATCAGTAGGACCCGTGTGTTTTTTCTTGATATTGTACGGACTTAGCCTGGAGGTCCCATAGAGAAGCAAGCCCGTTGTCTCATGCGCATGGGATGGTGTGGCCTGTGGGGGACTTGAAGAATTGAGATAATGAGATGAGATAATTAAAGGCCACGTGATTGTGGGGTTCATACATTCTTCACATGCACGTGCATGCATGAGTAACTTTCTCAAGTGGGTCAATGGGTCTATTCTTATTTAGAAACTTGTCCAACAAAATTCCAAACCAAATCTTGTTAAAAGTTTGGGTAGCTTTAAAGCTACCACCGTACCTTACAGAGGGATTGTCGGGTACTGAATTTACCATAAGGAATCCTTAATCGTTACCGGTAGCAATTAAGGATTCCATATGAAAAACCCTGTATTCGATAATACCTATTATTATATAAAGGCTTAAATCAGTTATCTAAAAATAGTGTTACAATTTGTGTCTAATTAACCAAATTGGGGTATGTGACCATATTTATGGAAGAAGTTGAAAAAAAATAATTAAATTTAAACACTTGTTCCAATTTGGTTAGTTAAAAGCAAATTTAGACACCATTTTTAAATATTATTGGCTTAATTTTTTTTTTATTTTTTTTTTTATGTGATGGTGTAGCAGCAAACCAGTCACGGGCCTTCTTCCTCGTCGTCGTGCCCGAGCATGAATACAAACAACCAATTTATGCCGTTTGGGGGTGGGCCGCGGCTGTGCACCGGATCGGAACTGGCTAAACTGGAAATGGCCGTATTTATACACCATTTGGTCCTCAACTTCCACTGGGAACTAGCCGAACCTGATCAAGCATATGCATTCCCTTTCGTCGATTTTCCAAAAGGCTTACCCATCAGAGTTCAGCGCCAGTCTTTGATATAATAATTGATAAAATCAACGAAACGGGTGCGTTTTGCAATTGCAATATTGCATTTGCATGAATGGAATTCTCAGTCGTCTGATGAAATGATGATCATCAGGCTCCTTTATATATAAATTCTCTCTTGCAATTAAGTTGGATATAAATATATGGAAAAAAAGGCCAAGCACGTCTCTATTTTACGTAGAGATAGATCTCTTGAGTATATTTTGGATTTTCCAACTGCTTATTTTGTAAGTGCTTTTGGCAGCTTTTCACATGAACAAAAGGGAAGACAAACAAGTGAAGAAGAAACGCAGACAGTAATTACTGTTTAGGACCAGGACCACATTTTAAATTCCAACTCAAATATTGTAAATTTTATTACCTTTCTTAATTAATTTGGTCCCTCCATGTGGGGATTAAATTATTCATTTATGTGTAATATTTTTATGGTTTATTTATCTTTTACTGTAATATTTTATTATCTATACTGTTTTACTATTGATCAATTTGAATTTTTTTTTCCCATTATTTTCTACAATGCTATATGAATTGAGGACGAGAATTCCATTGACCTCAACTATTATGATTTGTACGTAATTTTTTTTTTTAATAACTAGTTAAATAATTAACAGATGTTTTAAATGATGAACATTAATACTATAACAACACATTAAAAGACTGAATATAAGTTTTTATTCAAGTTTTGGATCAAATATTAAAAGAATCTATGCATGCCAACAAGGGCGTGGCTAAACCGATAGATAGACGAGCTTGAGGCTTTGGCAAATGATTTCCAGATCTATTAACAGCTCCAATCCTGCACATGTCGAAAGCTTTCAAAAAAAAATAAAAAATTATGTGTATCATAATAATTGCATGCCATAGACTCATAGTAGAAGAAAGTAAATATCAGTTTTTTTTGTTCAATCCGATACAAAATTATCTTTAAAAGTATGATATATCCAATATTTCGAAACTTTTAGCTAAATAATTTTTACTAAAATTTTCAAAAGTTTTAGACCAACAATATTTTGAGATTACCATGAAGTCGTGGGTTCGAGTCTGTTTTCCTCATAAATCTCGAATTATTGTAATATTTCAGAAAGAAAAAAAATAACTGATATATATAATTTACTTCCTCGGACTCTCATTAAAAAAAATAATGAGAAAATATAAGGTGTACTATATAATGCACAACATACGTCAACGTCTAATATTTATTAATGAGATACATTTGATTTGATGAAATTTATAAAAGATAAAGGTGGGGACTGGTTGCGCTGGATTATTAAGACCTGTGATGATTAATGGATCGGAACAGGGAACCGCATGCGTTTGCTCGCTGTGACCATCCAAACTCCAAAGGATAGCGATGCATAATGCATCGTATGATTAGTGGATTTGGAGAGAGAGAGAGAGAGAGAGATCATATATTATACAAAATGAAAAATCTAAATTATAAGTTATTAAAGATTGAAATTAATGAAAGGATATATAAAACTAAAAGGCTGTTTTGTTTTGTCTCCTGTCCCGTTTCGCTCACCGATCACTTTATATCTACTCTCCTCCTCAGTCCTCCCCCGTTGGAAAATGTTAAACATTTTGCATCTTGGTTGGCAGTGGCACCATAAGCAATTAAGCATAAAATCAAACCAAATCTTCGGATTATTTTTCGGGTCCCGCTTCTCATTATAACTATTTGTCGTTCTTTGCACAAGTGGTTCCTTCGTTATGTACCTTGTTTTAATTTCTTTCTTTTCAAACAAAAATTTGACACCGACAGATCACGGTTTACCAACCTGTTAAGATCAAGCATCGTATATGTGATTAGATTGAATATTTACTCTCTTTGTATTATTAAAATGAGACTTGAAACCAGGTGACACCATTTTGAAATAGAACACAAAGAGATTCAGGTGTTGGATACTGTACGTTTTTTTATTGTTCGAGATCTTGATTTATTACCATATGCGATGAACAATTTGTAGCATAACAAAGGGAGAATTGTAAATAACCCTTTAACTTTTGATCAAATGCCAAATCAAACCCTTTGGTTCGAACAATCAACATAAAACCCCCTACCATTAGTTGACAGTTAGTTGACTTTATTAAATCTTATGAAATATAATTATTTAAGTGGTTTTTTCTATAATTGAAATTAAAAAAAAAAAAAATAATGAAAAAACATACTAAAAATATGTTAGAAAATAAAAAATAAAAAATCTATTTTAATGAAAATTAAATATATAAAAATATATTATAACAAAGCAATCAAATCATTATAAAATTTAAATAAAAAATTTATTTTAAAATGCAAAAATAAAAAAAATTGTGTAAGAAATTGATTTTATTATTATTATTATTATATATTTTATTATATTTTCCTTTTTTATTCTATTTATAATAAATGATTTAAATTGTAATATTTGATTTATACAAAGTCAACTAAAACGGTCAATTAATAGTAGAAGGTATTTTGCTGATTGTTTAAACCAGACAGTTTGATTTAACACTTAATAAAAAGTCAGGGGGTATTTACAACTCTCCCCATAACAAATCATTTTATTAGACGTGATCAACTAAAATTTCACACGAAAAAAAAAAGTAAAGCATCCCGTACCAGTTTTAGAAAGTTGGTAGTTCAAACTAATTTTTTATCAGACAAAAATAACTGTTATTGAAAGAATCACCAACACCAATCATGTGTTGGTGTGAGTGGTTCTGCGCTCTCATCCCTTAAGTAAGGTCGTGGGTTCAACTCCTCTTGTGAACGGAGCTACACATATTGGGAGCACTTTACCCCTTAGTGGGCCGACCCAGTGCGAATCCGGATTAGTCGGGGTGTGGTTTGGGCTGATTGCACCGTATGGTGGATCCGTCCCATCCGGAAACCGGATGGTGTAAACAAAAAAAAAAAAAAAGAATCACCAACGGTTTAGGAGTAGATAACATGTCAAGTGTTAGATTGTTTAGAAGGAATATGTAGCTCAACAACATCACTATTTTTTTACCAAGAAGAATAGGTATAGTTATATTTCATGAAAGCTCCGTTGTGATTAATTGTTTGAATATTCATTGTAGAAGTCGTTGAATATTCAATATATATATTTTTATCATTTTAAATCGATTTATTTAATGAATAATTTTCGCGACAGATAGAAACAACTAAACAACCACTCTTATCCTCAATCTTTCGTACCTAAGAAATCTACTATTGAAATAGAAATATAGCCTAAAAAACAGGACAGGTATTTTGGTTCAAAACAATCACTACTTGTTCTTCTTAACACACTACTTTCACATGCGAAACTTATAATAAATTAATATTCAAATAATAATAATATCTGTCCCATTTAATCGATCAAGCTGCTGTTTTTGGAAACATCAGATATTAATTATATGAAAAGAACAAATAATTCATGAGTAATTTATTGAGACAAGAAGTTTCCATTACTAGATTTAGAAAAAGAAAAAGAAAAAGAAGTTTCCATTGCCGGCCATGTTTATATATATATATATATATAATTTTTATATTGTCAGTTCGTCCTGATATAAAATATATTATCGGGACGACAAAGAATGTGGACCATTAGATTTACCACCCCCTTCTCTTCAAACTCACCTCACTCTCGTGAATGTCGTTCCCAAATCGTAGCATGACGTGCCGGGCTAACCCAACATGTCTTTCTTTACCGGCAACAGAAGATGCACAAAGTGCTTTCAGTAGCATTTTGACTCAAAGTGTATGCACTTGTCAAAACTTCTCCATAATCCAATGGTTCACATTCTTCATTATATATGGACGAATTGACCGTAGAAAAGACTATATATATATGGGTATGGCCACTTTGTTAAGAGATTAAATCTCAATAACGTTATTGAAATTTTATTATAAGATTCCACCAATACTTGATTGACATGTGGCAGTTAAACACTTTAAAAATGATGAAATGATTGGTTATAAGAGCATCTCCAATGGCATAAGAAAATTTGAATCCTCAAAAGTTGTCACCTCAGCATTTGAGGATTGTTTTCAAGGATTGCTAAATTTGATGATTGTATAGTCCACCATGATACACTTGTAATGGTACATTATTATTTTTTTGCTAACAAATAAAAAATAAATTATAAAAGACAAGAAAAAGTATATAATATGGGTATTGATCCATCCGTAATGAAGAGACGAATTGAAATTTTTGGGGTTGAAACAATGATGAGATACATAAGTGATCATAAGGAAAAAAAAAAGCCACAAAGAGAGAGAATAAAATTACAACAATTATTTTGGGATAAGTTTGTATTTGATGATTGAAAGTCAATCTTCGAATTTGATTATTAAAGAGGCAATTTGATTATTGATAACTGCAATTGCTAAATTTTAGTGACTCTGTTGAATAGTGTTTTTTTAGATAAATAATCAAATTTTGATTACTCTCTTACTTTTGAGGATACCAGCTACTTTTAAGTCATTTTATATTGTTTTTTTAAATCTATTTAAAAAATGTAATAAACTAATTTAATTTAATATTAATAATTGGTTTAAAAAATTTTAAATTATAATTAGATAAGGATTATGTATATCTTCAAATTTTCAAAATAATCTTATGTGATTTAAATAAATATGTGATATTTTTTATTATTTTAATTTACATTTAATTTAGTAAAATATTTATAGTATAATATATTTAAAATAGTTAAAATAAATATTTTTATTTTAAATTATTATTATTTTCAGAAAAAAAATATTTTTATTTAATTTTTATTTAATTTTTGATGTAATATATTTTGAAATTAATATTTATTTGATTTAATTTTATAAAATCTTTGTAACACAAAATTTTTTGAATTAAAATTTCATTTTAAATATTTATTATTATTTTTATATGATAAACTATGTGTAACATAATTTTTATACAATGCAATAAATTTTGGATAAAAAGTTGTAATTAAGATGTGTGTGGTAACAATTTCAACTGACAAATTTTAAATGATGTGTAACAATAAAATTGTAGCTCGTAACAACTTTATTGTAGCATGTAATAATTTGGTTTATACGAGTAACAAAATATATATGTTTTGTAACAAGTTTCACGTAAAAAGTTATAAGTAAAATGTTTATGGTAACAATTTTATGTTGGTGTGATGTGTAACAAAAAAACTGTAAGTTGTAACAATGTTGTCATATTATATAACAATTCATTTTATATGTGTAACAAAATATATGTACTACGTAACATGTTTTTTATATAAAAAATTTATAATTAAGATGTAGTGATAATGATTTTATGTTGTAACAAATTTGATATAATGTGTAACAATAAAGTCGTAACTCATAACAACTTTGTCGTGGCATGTAACAACTTAATTTATATGTGTAGCAAAATATGTGTTTTGTAATAAGTTTCACATTGAAAGTTGCAATTAAAACGTTTGTAGTAACAATTTCACGTTTGTATAATGTGTAACGATAAATCTATAGGTTTTAACATCGTTGTTGTAACATGTAACAACTCATTTAACATGAGTAACAAAATATTCGTATTATATAACAAATTTGACATTAAAAAAAAAATAAAATTGTAATAAAGATGTCTTTGGTAACGATTTAACGTTGTAACAAATTTTACATGAAATATAACGATTAAAATATACATTGTAATAAATTTGTGGTAGGATGTAACAACTCAATAATTTTTTTTTAAAAACAAAATATTTATACTATGTAATAAGTTTTGCATATAAAACTGTAAACATATTATCTATGGTAACAAATTTACGTTGTATAAAACAATGTTATTATTTTTTTTTAAAGAAAAGTAAAACAATACTATTTAAGTTTCTAATTAAATTATAAATTTATAATGTAATGAAGTTTATTTATTTATTTATTTAACAATTCATTTTTTTTTAGAGTACTAATAAAATCATTTATTTACTTTGTCAAATTGTATCCGATATATTTATATATATTTATATATATAAATCCGTTGAAAAGGTTTCAAGTTTTTACTGTAATAAAAGACATTAATTTTAAATTTTAATAATATCCATTGAATTTGCTTTCATCGAATCTAATGGTAGTTATTAAATCCAATAACGTTATCGTTTCAATGAGGTAGTATGACCCATATATATATGTGTATATATATATATATTACAATAAGATGATTGAAATCGAACTTACAATCTTATATTGCAAGTGTAAGGGGCAAACTACTGTATCACTCTCATCTTATCAACTGTCAGCCATGTTTTTGAGTAGTGGTGATCTGATGATCACTTGACTCGTTACTCGTCTGAAATAGATAGTTTAATCTAATTTATTATATGCTATATGATCTTTATTGTCCGGTGAGATCGTTCACACGAGTTTTTTGCGAAGCCGACACGAGCAACAAATTCCATGCCGACACGAGCAACAAACTGGCAATTTATGCAGTAGTTCATCGAAGTGCAAAATGGAAACACCGAGCACTTTCAAATCAATGTCTAATAATGTTGAAGGTCCACTGTATTTGGGCCCTCGTTTGGGCCTGGTCAAAGGATAACCGGACCACTATCAATTGGACATATTTCTAATCTCTTGATATTTAATTATCTATAGATTACAGTTTAAAAAATAAATACGGGCTTTGCTGCATACAACCGTCAACCGGTGCCGCGGTCTCGTAGTACAAAAAAATTAAAAAAACATGTGGAATCTGTGTAAAAAATGCATGGTGTCCAAGTGTTTTTTTTTTCTTTTTTACACTAGGGGCCGCGGCACCGCGGCACCGGTTGTATATATATTTACTCAATAAATATATATAAAAAAAGTAAATGTTAAAACTTAAAAAGTGTTTTCTTTTTCTAGAAATCGTTAGCCAAATGAAAACACACCGTGGTACACATTACACTAAAAATAAAGTAAAAAGGAAAATAAAATATTTCTTATGAAAAAAAAAAAAAAAAAAACACTATGATACATCTTTACATGCGTAGCTTCCTCGCGGCCCTTCGAAATTCGAATTGAATTATGCTATTTTCACTGCTCATTTTTTGAACTCGAAGTAGAAAACGAAGAATTTTCTAAAATATTATGTTGTTTCTAAGGTGTAAATTCTAAATTTCAATTATATTTTTTTTATTGTCAAAAAAATAATAATCTAAATTTCACCTTCGAAACTTCAAAGTTTTCTTTGTTTTACCTTGCTTTTCAATTTGAACAGAGTAAACACTATTTTTGGTTTAATGGAAAAGAAAGGAAAGGAAAGGAACGGAGAGGATAGTGGTTTTAATGATTATTGTTTGGATGGTCATGGGTAGAAAGGAAAGGAAATGATAGTAGTTTTATTTTATTTACGAAATTACCCTTCTTTTAACAATACGAATACAAACAATATATATTGTTATTTTTGAGATTTTGAAAAAATTATTAATGGTGGATCCCTTTCCTTTCCTTTATACATGATAGAAACCAAAGTGTTTAAAATAGAAATAAATTATTCCACTCATTTCATTTCCTTTCTCTGAAATTCCTTCAAACCAAACATAGTGTAAGTTGGAAGCACAACACCAACTTCAAGTCCCAATTGGGTCAAACATAAATTGTGCATTTTAAAAATATTTATTTAACAAGTGGGGTGTATTTAGTATCACCTTTCAAATACCCTGCCCACTTCATGTTCTCTAACCCCCAATAACCTGACTACTTGAGCATGAAAGCGAAAAGGTTCGATTTATAATGTAAATTGTAAACAAATATTAAACAAAAAAGATACAAGCAATTGCCTTCTAATGGGTAATGTTACCAATAAATTTGTCGAAATCCATCGTCTAAATAAAGTGATGGACTAATTTCGAAGTATTATATCGATGTTACAAATCAACTTTTAACATCATTTTAATAAATAAAAAAATTGAGTAAAAATTTGGATAATATAGCATATTCAATTCATCTCCTAATATATCCGATGTATTTTATGTATGAACGTTGGTAAATTTTTTTTATTTCACTAAATATGACAATTAAACGCTATAATGTTCGTATTAATCTTATATTAATTTGTCATTAAGGACATAGCTCAGCTAGTAGATTGACGAACTTAAAAAAAAAAAAAAAAATCTTATATTAATTTTATTTTTATTATAAAAAAAAGTATAAACAAAATCTATTGGCATCACGGAACCAAAGGTGTTGGGAGCCAATCATTTTCAGCAGCAGCGTGATTATGTTTGTTTATACATACTTCTGATTAATTGAACCGAACTTCTTTAATTAGGTAGTTATTACTATTAGCGATGGGAGTGAAGGCCACGTAGAAGTGCCTCTAAATCCGTCGTGGCCAAAAGAGCACCACCGCCTGGTCCGGGTGGTAACCCATTAAAGCTCATGCGACGTGGAGTCACAAAAAACCAAACTTTACAAAGCTCACCAAATAAGAATAAAGGAGGTTCCGCTATTTGACCAATGACAGCTTAATTTCTATAATTTTATTTATTTTATTTTTATTAAAGAAATTCGTAAATCAAAAGCAAACAAACTCTAGCTTGGCAATCGGTCATGACCAACTCCTCCACACACGGAAGGTAGGATTCCATAAAAAAAAAATCCCAATAAAAGGATAACAAAAGCTTAACTAGGCAATGCGTAACGCGGTTAGCGCTTCTCCCATAGAAATAAATAGAAATAGGATTACACTTAATTTCTATGACTTAGTTTACCATAAACAACCCTAATGATGAGGTGGAGATTATTTATTAGAACAATAAATTATAGATAGAAAGGAAATTCCCATTATTCATAATTGATAAGGGAAATTCATCTTCAGCCATAAAAGGAAATTACCAATTTATCCTCCTATAATCGGAGAAACAGCTGGCAGATTCAAGGCTAAACCAGTCGTTTCCAACATTCCATCATAATTGTAATTGTTGGTTTTGAATTTTTGATTACCTTAGGGCATAGCGTCACATGTTCAAAACGGTTGACTAAATTTTAACCATGATTCATGAATGGCATTTTAGTAGTTATCTGCCAACTTTGAGCTTAGTTTGATATAACTGCAACCCGAGTCACATGCATCGGCCCAAACCAAACGAGCGAGCGAGCCATCCCGGACTCTCCTTTTTATTCTGGTTTCAACTTTATTGCCTCCACAGTTCAGCCTCTGCGATCCATCAGCTACTACACAGAGAAATATTGCCATAGAAATTCACAGAGTGAGAGAGAGATGTGGCGCTGCGTTTCTCGTGGCCTCGGCTTGTCGAAAAGATCGATATCAAATGACTCTGTTAGATCTCACATTCCTCGACTCTTCTCCACTGGTTCCGTACGGTTCTCTATCCCTTACATTTCCATTTCCACTTCCACTTCCACTTTTTGTCTAGTTTAGGGTTTTGAATCGGTTTAAGTTGATTTGTTGTTTTCGCAAAAAAATAAAATTATGTTGATTTATTATTTTGTTTGTGTATTAGGATTCTGATTCGTCTTCGTTTTTATTTTATTTTAAATTTTTTATATGCGATAGTTTCGTGTGATTGGTTACAACTGATGTTGAAGATTGTAATTATTTTAATTTTTATGGAGGCAGACTGGGGGATACACCATAGTGGATCATACATACGATGCTGTTGTGGTGGGAGCTGGTGGTGCTGGGCTGAGAGCCGCCATAGGACTATCGGAACACGGTTTCAACACAGCTTGTATTACCAAGCTCTTTCCGACTCGTTCCCACACCGTTGCAGCTCAGGTATGAAAGAGTTTGAGAGAAACAGCTTTTTTTTTTGGGATGATTAGGCATTAGACGTTGGTTTAATTAGATTACTTTTATTTTAAATTAATGGGAAATTCTATATGTTTTGTGAAGCTGGTATTGTAAGTTTAGGGGATGGAATTCATCTAAAACATACTGGCGAATTGGGAATTGGAAACCGCATCATTTCAGGATATACGATTAATTGAGTTTTTGTTCTGGAAATTTTGATTAATGGCCCGTCTTTTATCCTTTTTTCAATTGCTTAGCTGGCAGTCACGGGTTCTTGCCTTCTAGTTCAGTAGTACTATGTACAAGCATGTGGACCCTCAGCAGGTGGTCAGCCAGCATCTATAATATATTATATATTGTGTTGTAATTGATTTGTTTGTTCATGTATTGTGGAAATGCAATAGATGCAGCAATTGAATTCAACGAAAGTCATTCTCTGTTTTAATTTCATTATACATTTATCAAGGCAGCATCATAATCTGATCATTTCATTTCCTAGGAGACTTGTTCAAGTATTATGAATTTATGATTCCAAAACTTTCATCTTTATTTGCGGTTTATCTTATCTAATGATTTTTGTTAATGTAATATCATGATCCTTATTTATGTTATTTGTTACTGTTAGCTGGTTGTTCAGGCAATTCAATGGAAAATATTAATAATGTTGGCTTTAATATGACAGTGTAATATTTGTTGTGATTGGCTTAATCATTGCTGACTCTGATAATTGATTTTATGCAGGGGGGTATAAATGCTGCTTTAGGAAATATGAGTGAAGATGACTGGCGGTGGCACATGTATGACACAGTGAAGGGAAGTGATTGGTTAGGTATGTAAGTGTGTACAGTAGAAAAGCATTTGTTGTCTTTCTTAGGTCATAGGGAATTTGCAACATTGATATGAAGTAGGTTGTTTGTCTAACTGAATGATTAAGGTTTTTAACCATGCTCAATCCAATTTTTATCAGTTTTTTTTCATCTTTTAGTAGATGAATATGTGGATGGACGTCTTGAGCTGTACTCTGTATTTGTGTTAGTGTTCATTGTTGTATTTTTATTTGAAATGCTTGAATGAAAGGAAGCAATTAGGTTGTGCCAAAGGCCTCAGGAGTTTTTGCCCAAAGACATTGACATGCACTTATTTTCCTTTCTACTAAATTGACTTTCTTTTGTTTGTTCATCATTAACATGCAAATTTATTGTATGTCAATAGGTGACCAGGATGCCATTCAATATATGTGTAGGGAAGCACCTAAAGCAGTGATTGAGCTTGAGAATTATGGGTTACCGTTTTCTCGAACAGAAGATGGAAAAATATACCAGCGTGCATTTGGTGGTCAAAGTCTTGATTTTGGAAAAGGTAATATATTAGGCAAGCTTGAAGTTGGAATTCTAATCATCAATGGGTAGATTTATAATTTTTGCTTTTTCAATGTTTCTATCTTGACAGGTGGACAGGCATACCGTTGTGCATGTGCTGCTGACAGAACTGGTCATGCTCTGTTGCATACTCTCTATGGCCAGGCTATGAAGCATAATACTCAGTTCTTCGTGGAATATTTCGCTTTGGATCTAATAATGAATAGTGATGGTAAGTGAATGCATTAAAAATTAAGCTTTCATCAAAAAAATTTACTTTTTATTTTGATGGGGCTGGGAATTTTTGTCTTCATGATTGATGATTTGAGGATACAATATAATACAATTTACAAAACCAGAGGCAGAAAGCCAGAAACAACTAAAGAAATGGTTAGATATTTTCTGATGAAGTTGTGAATGTGGTATGATTATTAAAGGACTTTATTATGCTTTTTAGTGAAATCTCTCTATATCATTAGTTCCTCAGATATTGCCCATGTTATATTCCTTTCTTGTTTTCCAATCGAACCAATTTCGTATGTGCTGCTTAAACTTTCAAGCTTTAATCATCTCATATCCGAGTGACAAACAAATATCTCTCTTTTTGCATGAAGTACTTCATTGGAGCTTGTGATCCTGATTAAACATAATGAAGTGCCTATGGATTAATTTTTTTAATTGTGAATATGCAATGTGCAGGTAGCTGCCAGGGAGTAATTGCATTAAACATGGAAGATGGAACATTACATCGGTTCCAAGCTGCATCTACAATTCTGGCCACAGGGGTACTGTACCTTTTTCACATATTTGTTTTGAAATAAGCAATGATATTTACATTGTTGATGTGTCTTCCTTGACAATATTATTTTCATCATTAATGTATCTTTCCCTCAGGGCTATGGTAGGGCCTACTTTTCTGCAACCTCTGCTCATACATGCACAGGAGATGGCAATGCGATGGTTGCACGTGCTGGGCTCCCACTCGAGGTTTGTTTCGCTGCTTCTTGATCTTGAAGTGAGTTGTCAAATTAGTTTTCATTACCTTATGTCATGTCTCTTGATTTATTCTTCCTTCAGGATTTGGAATTTGTACAATTTCATCCAACTGGTATATATGGGGCTGGGTGCCTGATTACAGAAGGTTAGTATATTTTCTATATTATTTGAAAATGCTGTCTTAATTTTTGGTTAAGCTCTGTTAGGGATACTTAGTAATTTTTTAATATATATATATATATATAATTGTATGTGTTATTTCGTTACTTTTGTTCAGTTTAAGTTTACTAAAGTTCATTTCTGATCTCTCTTTTTTTTTTTTTAAAGTTCATTTCTGATCATCTGCGATTTGTAGGATCTCGTGGTGAAGGTGGTATTCTTAGAAATAACGAAGGTGAAAGATTTATGGAACGTTATGCCCCCACAGCTAAGGATCTTGCATCAAGAGATGTTGTTTCAAGATCTATGACCATGGAAATTCGGGAGGGTCGTGGTGTAGGTATGATTCCTTTCTACAATCAGATAGTTTTAGTTTCCAGGATGATGATGCTGTTCTGTGTTTTAGACTTTTAGTCTGCTAATGAGAAAAATGCAGGGTTTCAAGACAGTAAATGATTGATAATATTCTATATATCCCTAGTATTGATCTGACCAGTGAATTAGTCTAGAAGATTGATCATGTCATGGTTGCTTACTTGCTTTCCAGAATAAGAGAAGCTCAAAAGATTCTGAGGCTTGCCTCCTTGAAACCAGTCATGCAGACAGTTGTGTAACTACCATAAAGTAGTAATTATGCTGTTCACACACATATGTTGAGTTAGCTTCTGAAGACAATTTATGTCACATTCAAAATTATGTTTAAATTTTGAACGTTTCTTTGGTGTAACCACGAATACTAGCTCTGTTATCAGGTCTCTACACCATTGTGTGTAATTCTTAGTAACTTCAATGCTGATATTGACAGGACCTATGAAGGACCATATCTACCTGCACTTGAATCACTTGCCTCCAGATGTACTCAAGGAGAGGCTTCCTGGTATCTCTGAAACTGCTGCCATTTTTGCTGGTGTTGATGTTACAAAGGAGCCTATTCCTGTCTTGCCTACTGTGCACTACAATATGGGTGGAATTCCCACTAATTACCATGGAGAGGTTTGAGTTAGAGAATTCTTATATTCAGTGCTCTTAAAATTAGTAGTTATATGCTACAAACCATTTGGGTTGAAAATATAATCTCTCTCATAAATGAAATAACACAATTAATAGTTCATAATGTTTTCCACTTGGTATTAAATGTGATAATTTTCCGACTTTATAATTTATTTATTTTTGTTTTTGGCTGGGGTTATACACGAAAATGAATATGATGAGTCTAGTCATTCAATTAATCTCAAATTTTAAATAATTTATGGTTCTATAATTCATAGGGACTTTGAGAAATCTGCTATGTCTTGATTTTGTGAATTCTGCTCTTTTCTTTTGCAGGTAGTGACTATTAAAGGTGATAATCCCGATAATGTAATTCCTGGACTAATGGCTGCTGGGGAGGCTGCCTGTGCATCAGTTCATGGTGCCAATCGGCTTGGTGCAAATTCTCTTCTTGATATTGTTGTTTTCGGTCGTGCTTGTGCAAATAGAGTTGCAGAGATCCAAAGGCCAGGCAAGTTTAATGTCCAGAAATAGCAGATAATTACTTATGATGTTTGTATGACTGATCAAAGATCTCTTTTTGTTGTGCAGGGGAGAAACAAAAACCTTTGGAAAAAGATGCTGGCCAAAAGACCATTGCTTGGCTGGACAAATTAAGAAATTCAAATGGTTCACTTCCTACTTCAAAAATTCGATTGAACATGCAACGAGTAATGCAAAATAACGCTGCTGTGTTCCGTACACAGGAAACATTAGAAGAAGGTACTGTGTTTTCCATTAATATCATTCAGCTTTCTCCCTTTGATTTTTGTACACAGCATGTTTCCACTCAATCTCTGTCACTCTTTTCTTTCTTAACCCATTTAGGGGTAAAGATTCTAACTTTATTATATGAGCTTCCAAGACAAGATCTTACTCACTTAATTGAGCCTTATTGTTGCCTACAAGAATTATTCGTGGCTGGGAATTTTCTAATAGTGTATAACCCTTTGATCATTACTTATAAACACCGTTTAATCCCCTCCATTTTCACCTGCAGGTTGTAATTTAATTGACAAGACATGGAAGAGTTTTCATGATGTTAAGTTGGTAGACCGCAGTTTGATATGGTAACATTTTGTGCATGAGAATGTTGATGGTGAAGGTGTTGCATTGATTTATTTGTTTCATAATCCTAATTCTAAATCTTGTGGCAGGAACTCTGACTTGATAGAGACTATAGAATTGGAAAATCTTCTGATAAATGCATGTATTACCATGCATTCTGCTGAAGCCAGGAAAGAGAGCAGAGGAGCTCATGCACGTGAAGATTTTTCGGTCAGTTTCGTTTCTTATTTGGTTTAGAATTATTGTCTCTGTTAGTTTGTCCATACAATGAAGTTAGCTGCTCTGGTTTTGCAGACAAGAGACGATCAGAACTGGATGAAACACACCATGGGGTAAGTCATTATGTTCCTCATTTTTAAAAAAGAAAAAGAAAAAAAAGGTTTATATGAATGGGAAGTTGCTCTGTCATTGTCATGGTAGACTTAGAAATTTAGAGTTCTCTCAGTATTAGACTTTAAAAAACTGAATCAGATGGTGCTTTTATCGTGTTGGGTCTATGCTTTTGAGTTTTGTTTACGAGGTGTTAGAACCTGCAGTCTTGAACTATTTCGAAATTGGACAAGAATCCTCTCTTCGTCTAAGTTTCACCAAGGCTTTTCCAAAGCTCGTGATTATTTGTTAACAAAACCATGAATGGAAGGAGAAGAAGTCCCACCATCCATTGTTAATAGTGCCGATGTGTCATAAGATCCTTCAAAGCTTTACATGAGACTTAGATAAAGGGAGGGTCGATTATGTAATTTATTGTGGGGAACTTCATTTTAGTTAAATCTAGGTTGTCCATTTTTTGATTAGTGGACTATATAATCATAATGCATAAGTGCATAACCCTTGAACTGTGGTCTGGATTTTGTTCAACTAGTAGAGAGCATCCCGTGATTGATTTTTGTTGAATTCAAGTTCATTAATGTTGTCTTCCCCGATGACTTGTAGATATTGGGAGGATGAGAAGGTCCGACTAGATTACAGACCAGTTCACATGAACACATTAGATGATGAGATGGAGACCATCCCACCTAAAGCTCGTGTATATTGATCCATCTGTTCACACACCGAAAAATAAGAAAGTCAGAAGGATAAAAAGGATGCAATAAATTGTTGTAATTACAACATTTTGGTGAATAACTGCTGTTGCATTCACCAGTACTTCACTTTTTTGATTGAAACTTTATAAGGATTTCAATCATTTGAATTTTGTATTTACCTAATGAATAATAATTGCTTGACAATTTGATGTGTTTTTTTTTTTTTTTTAACTCTATTAATTTCTATGTTTTTTAAGTGTCATTTTATGGTTGCTATTTACAGTGCTTTTTTGTCCTTCAAAGTTTGATGTATACAGTAATTCTGAAAGTTAAGGGCCTGCCCTGCAGCTTGTTTTCAACTTGTTTTTGTTTTTGTTTTTCAAAAATGATTTCGAATTTGCGTTCGGTAACCATTTTTTATTTTATTTTCAGAATAAAAAAACAAAATGAAAAACACAAAAAAGTGTTAAAAGTGGAAAATTTGAAAAAGAAAAAAAAAATTGTTTTTCTTGATTTTGTTTTTGTTTTCCAAATGAAATGGGTCCCATATAATTAAATATATATTATTTTAATAAAACATTTTTTTTTCACCTACTTCTTCCTCCCTCATCCAGTTCAGTCGGCCTCCACCGCTCACAGCTTTCTTCTTCTTCCTCCTCCCTTCTTCTTCTTCCTCCTCCGTTCACCGCTGCTCACCGCTCTTCTTCTTCTTCTCCCCACCGCCATCTTCCTCTTCTTCTTCTCCTTCTTCTTCTTCCTCCTCCGATCGCCGCCGCTCACCGCTCTTCTTCTTCTTCCTCCTCCAATCGACGCCGCTCACCGCTCTTCTTCTTCTTCTTCTTCTTCTTCTTCTTTCCGCTCTGCTCTGCGTCACATCTCGCCGCCAACCACCTTCTCATGGCCGATCGCCGTCGATCTGGTCTTCTTCCTCTTCCTCTTCCTCTTCAACTGTTAAAATTTGTTAAACCCTAAATTAAATTACAAAATGTTTTTTTGTTAATTATTTAATCGTTTATTTATAATTGTTATAATATTAAACACAATTTTAAAATTGATATTTCAATTTTCGAAAGTTTTCGGTTATCCTACTAGACACGTTTTTTCCGTTTTTATTTTCAAAATACAGATTCCAATAAATGCTACCAGACGCGTATTCGGAATTCAAAAATGAAACCAAAAACATTGTTTTCATTTTCATTTTCATTTTTCTTTTCGAAAAACAAAAACAAAAACGGCTTGTAGGACAGGTCTTAAATCTTGTTTATTTTGTATCCATGGACGAATTTCTTGTAGTGTCCATAGTTTTTGCGGCTTCGCAGGTTCACGAAAACTCATAAAGGTATGCCTGGAAGTATAATCAAGCTTTTCTGAATAAATTTGCAAACAAAACTCACAAACTTTTTACAACAATCGGCCTAGGTCTATGCTAGTTTTTCTCTGATTGGCACACAACTTATAGTATATTTACGGTACAAATGTGACATCATCACTTTTGCCATGTGCATACAATCAGTTATGATTGATAATTGGTTGATAATTTAAAAAGTGGATGATGTGACACTTATACTATAAATATGCTATAAGTTGTATTTTCACTAGAAAATTTGAGGTCTTTTGAGGTCTATGCTCTCTTTTTTATTTTGAAAACTTTGGGTCTCTTTGATTTCTCACCTATAAAAGGTAAATGAATCTGATTGATTTTTTTTATTTTTTATTTTATCTTTATTTTTTATGGATGATGTAATTCTGAATTTCTGATAAATTAGAGATTAAGTGCATCCAAAAAGTAAGAATTTGTCAAAAAGTGAAAAAAAAAAAAAATAGAATAAAAATTTAACACAAAACAAAATAGGGACCAAATGCCATTCGTGGAAATGGTGAGAAATGTCACCTTTTTAAAGTCAGTTGGTGACGTTGTCAGTGGTTTAATAAGTTAAGTTTAAAAGGCACCTATTATGGTGAACTACCAAAATTGCCCTTAGATTTGAGTTTATGTTATTCTCTTTGTACTTTTCTCACTCCACTAGGCTTAACTCAGTCTCTCTCTCTCTCTCTCTGCAAATAAAAGTTCAACGTTGCCTCCACTTTCTTGTTTAACTTATAAACCCCCGACGTGCTTCATTCAATAAGGTAATATTTTTTCCCACAAATTCTTTGAATTTGTTCACATTTTCATTTGTTCATTTTCATATGTTATCGGAGTATTTATTTTAGATCTCCGAGCCTTTTGAAGCCTTTTTCGAGCCTTTTCATGCCTTTTTCGAGCCTTTTCATGCCTTTCCCGAGCCTTTTCATGTAATGCCTTTCCCGAGCCTTTTCATGTAATGCCTTTCCCGAGCCTTTTCATGCCTTTCCCGAGCCTTTTCATGTAATGCCTTTCCCGAGCCTTTTCATGCCTTTCCCGAGCCTTTTCATTCCTTCCCGAGCCTTTTCATGTAATGCCTTTCCCGAGCCTTTTCATGCCTTTCCCGAGCCTTTTCATTCCTTCCCGAGCCTTTTCATGTAATGCCTTTCCCGAGCCTTTTGAAGGCTTACCCGAGCCTTTTCATTTGAAGGCTTACCCGAGCCTTTTGAAGGCTTACCCGAGCCTTTTGGGTGCTTACCCGAGCCTTTTGAAGGCTTACCCGAGCCTTTTGGGTGCTTACCCGAGCCTTTTGGGTGCTTACCCGAGCCTTTTGAAGGCTTACCCGAGCCTTTTGGGTGCTTACCCGAGCCTTTTGAAGGCTTACCCGAGCCTTTTGGGTGCTTACCCGAGCCTTTTGAAGGCTTACCCGAGCCTTTTGGGTGCTTACCCGAGCCTTTTGAAGGCTTACCCGAGCCTTTCCATGTCTTATCCGAGCCTTTTCAATATCCTCACCCGAGCCTTTGTGAATGTAATATTTGAAAGAAAATTTTTTTTAGGTGAGTTTTTATTAATGGTTTGTGATGATTAATTTGACAGCATCATGAATCGGGTTAGAATAGTAATATCTTACAACGGTCGATGGGAGCAGTTACCCGACGGAAGTCAGAGGTTTGTTGGATCCGATAACCAGGGAATGTATGTGTCAAGGAATATGACTTACGAAGAATTGGTGGCGATCGTGCATACCATTGTCAAGTATGATGTAAACAAATTCAATGTTGATCTAGCATCAATATCAATTGTTCCTGGCAGTACATGTCGCACATTTATAAGAAATGACGATGATGTTCAGTTTATGCTAGGGGAAGATCGGGTGATCCCTCAAGTATGTGTCAGTCTAACCGAGAGGACAGCTAGAGATCCGATAGGAAATGATATTCATCCTGCTGAAAATACCCAACAATTAGGATCATTTTCCGGTAGCAACCGAGTGTTCACCCAAAGGAGTGCCACCGAAGGTGGGGAAAACGTGTGCAGTGTCCCACCAGTAGCGGTCGACCATGCAAATGTAGTTGAACCTGAATTTGGCGATGTGTTTGGTTGTCCAATTGAGCAATACAATGAGCAGTACACTGAGCAGAACCATGAGGTGGATAATGAGGCAAATAATGTACAGGTTGATGATCTAGAAAATGTGGATGAAGACCCTGCACAAATTCAAAGACGTGGAAGAAGACATGTAGAAGGAGTTAGTTGCTCTGCAGCAGATATGCCTGGGAGTTCCGAGGTACGGCATCATGTAATTGCATCTGATTCTGATAATGCGAGAACGTGGGTTATTCCCGGAGCAGATTCATACTCATTTGGTATTGGTACAAGCAGCACATTAGCATCGCAAGAACCTAGAAGCATGATTTATAAAGGTCAATTTTTTCCGAGTAAAAAGGATTTGAAGAGGCTCGTTGGCCTATTTTCAATGCGGCAGAACTTTGAATGGAAGGTGAAAAGGTCTAATAAGACAACGTTACATCTGGTTTGCATCGTTGATGGGTGTACGTGGAAATTAAGAGCGGTGAGGAGATATGAAGGGACTTACTTCCAAGTCAGAAGTTTTGTGAACGAACACAGTTGTCCCTTGGAGGAGATTCACCGTCGCCACCGACAAGCTAGTGCAGTCATAATCGGAGAAGTGGTTGCACCTAGACTTCAACAACACGATGGTCGTCTCATGCGTCCGAAGGACATAATCGCCGATATGAAAACAATGTATGGCATCCAAATCATGTACAGTAAGGCACATGATGCCCTGCAATATGCATTGTCTTTGACCTATGGAACGCATGAAGAAACTTTCCAACTGCTGCCATCTTTTGCATACGTTCTGGAACAGCAAAATCCTGGCACAATCACTGACTTACAGTGCACAGACGATGGTAAATTCCTCTACTTTTTCATGTCGTTAGGGTCCTCAATTAGAGGTTTCCGGAGGTGTATGCGTCCTGTGATTGCAGTTGATGGTACCCATTTGAAGGGAAGATTCGGGGGTACAATGTTTGTTGCAACTGCACAAGATGGAAACGAACAGGTGTATCCAATTGCCTTTGGGTACGGTGACTCAGAAAACAACCTTTCCTGGGAGTGGTTTTTGGAATGCTTGAGGGGTGCCCTTGGTCACATAGATGATTTGGTTTTTATTTCCGATCGTCATGCAAGCATTGAAGCAGGGATTTCTAAAGTGTTCCCTTATGCAACCCATACCCTATGTTGCTGGCATTTTGGTGAAAATATGAAGAAGCGATTCCACAGGAAGGATGTTGCCCACATAATGGATGCAGCAGCTAGGTCGTACAGTGAAATAAAGTATAATTGCCACATGGAGGAGTTACGTAAGCTGCACAAGGGTGCATTCGATTATGCCATTGCTGCCGGTCCACAGAAGTGGTCCCGCGTACACTGTCCCCAAAGAAGGTACAGGCTGATGACCACAAATGTTGCAGAGTGCATAAACTCATGCCTAAAATTCGCACGACAACTGCCACTGATGACACTGGCAGAGTTCATTAGGAATATGCTACAAAAGTGGTTTCACGATCGTCATGCAGCTGCACAGTCCATGCGTCATCGATTGACCAACGCTGCACATCTTGTGATCCTGAAACGTGTCGAGAAGTGCAGTTATATGACCGTAAATCCAGTTGATTGGAACATATTCTCCGTCAAACACAAGGGAGAACAGTGGACAGTTAACTTAGCCCGGAAGACTTGCACATGCAACAAATTCCAACTGGATTTATTTCCATGCTCACATGCACTCGCAGCGGCAAGGTACATGACAAGTTACAGTCAAACCCTTTATATTACCGTTTGGATAAATCTTACTGTTTTTATTGTTGTAGGGAGCGAAACTTGGATTTCACATCGTTGTGTTCGGACTACTACAAGACAGAAACACTTACTGATGCGTACTCGGTTCCTATTATGCCTGTTGGCCATCCTTCTTCATGGGTAGTGCCATCTGACATAACAGCACGGGTTGTTTTAAATCCAAAGTCGAAGAGACAATCAGGTCGACCGATGGAGAGTCGACATGCCTCCTCTTCGGAGAGGACAATTACACAATCGTGTAGAAGATGTGGACAATCAGGACATAACAGCAGGAGGTGTTCCAACCCGCCTATGGTTAATGAAGGTCCCACCACAATTGTCCCCGAGGAATACCGTCGCAGGTGCAGCATCTGTCATCAAATTGGACACAACAAACAAACGTGTCCTCAGAAGGACTCTACCGTTGAATGAAGTGAGCCCGTTGAGGAAGGTGAGCGGAAAAGATCTTTTGATTGCTAATGTATTCCAACATCGTTCACACTTATGCACTCATAAGATATAGTTGTGTTATGGTTTTTGTTTAATTTAGTTCTTCGTTTAATGTCAGTCTGGATCCTTTGTTATAGTTATTAGATTTCGTTGTATTGTTTATGGATTTTAATGTAGGAACTGTCTGTTCAACTGTTACTAAGAAACGTTTAAAATTTTAAAAAATAAATAATTTCATTACTCAAATGATGTTATGTACAGAAAATAAATCAAATGTTATGTACAGAAAATAAATCAAATGTTATGTACAGAAAATAAATCAAATGTTCACATAAACTATCTGCGAACCAACGCCTTCGAGTTAACAAAAACCTCCACGGCCATCTTCTCCCGGATGGTAGCCATATCGTTTTCCGTCCAGTCGAACGTATCCCGGTTAGCCGTGAGGTACTCTGTCAACCTCAAAGTATGGGCACCACAGTTACCCCTGCAATTCACCACATCAAATACGTTATAAGATAATGTAATTAAAACCAATTGGAAGGACTTAAGTTTTTGAGACAGTCATACCCTTGTGTTTGTTGGGGCACACGGTCTGCGGAGACATAAAAAAACGTGAATGGCCTATTCTTCTCCCGATACGTCGTATCACCCCTCCGTCTGTGCCCATGAAAGTCCACTGCATGCAGCATTGAGGGTAAAAAATACCTCAAGCAAGCGAGCTGCATTTTCCTGTGGCGAAGAGGGACCTCCTGTCTCCACGGATCGAACAGGTAAATATGCCCTGCTGTGAGGTCGACGCTGGCCAGGGCCCAATGTGTACGCCCAAGGTTGCAGGGAATCATAACCTGAAGGTTTTTGGACAACGTGTTATCAGTGTCAACTTTTAATCTTATACAAAACATCACCATGTAAAATAAACACTTACGGCGTCAGCATTGTGCCACGGTATGCACCCTGGCGGGAGCAATCCACGTACGACGGTAAGGTCATCTTCAGACCACTTCTGCTTCACAATAGACCAACGTTTACGAGGTCCACTGGCTCCAGTTCCCATCATTTTCTCCCACCGGTAAAGTAAGTATGACTGTACGAAATCGTTGTGTAAATATTAACAATGCAATGCATAACCCAATTTTATACCGTATTATTTAAACACTTACATAGAACTGTGAATCCAGTATGTTGATCCTTGCACCGTAGACACTGGAGTATGTTCGCTGACGCTTCCGAAGAATATGCAAGTACGCGTCTATGTGCTGAAAATATGCCAATTTTGTATTGTTAGGATGTAACCATTTATGAAACAACATAAACAGAGAGTTTTTGTCAAGTACGTACCGTATCCTCCAACTCCATGAAGTTGGTTTGAAACCGGTGGAACCAAGGGGCAGCAACTGCTTCCGGTAGATCCACATCACGTCTGCATATTTGGTAAAAAAGTTAGATAACCAAGTCAATTGTACTCAGGTCTTTCAAAATACAATAAAAAGATTGTGGAACTCTACGATTTTACTTACAATTCCCCTGTCGAGTTCTTCTTGTAGGCTAGGTATGTCTGCAGGTGTTCACCATCTACCAATGCGTTGGGCGCCCATACATGTGGTGGCGGTGGCATCATCCTTGGCCTCTTCGGCCGACATGGGTCAGTGTATAGGGTCCGCTGCTGCCAACCTGGCTTGCGACCCCGGGCCTGACGCCCAACAGGTGGGGGAGTCTGATCTGAATCGCTACGCTGTGAGGAGGAAGCGTGGCCCAATGTATCTCGTGTAGGGGTGTGCTGTACAGAGGAACTCGGTCCCCGTGGATGATCTGTAGGGGTGTGCTGGGAGGAGGTACCCATAAGATCTGCTGCAGGTGTGTGCGGGGAGGAGGCACCCAGAAGATCTACTGCAGGTGTCAGCTCAGCTGGGGTAGACCCTATGTGTGGTCCGCGACTGTGGAACTCTACCCCTGTAGACTGAGTGGACAGCTGCGCTGGAGTAGGATCGAGCAGAGGGGTCCGTTGTAAGGAGACAACCTGGTCAACCTGAGGTACCGGCTCTATCTCCATAGGTGCTGTCCCTGCAGCACCGGTACCACTAGTAACATCTTCACGTGGTGTCAGCCCGGACCGCTGCTGCTCACGCCCGCTCTGTGGGTCTGCCCCATCCTGATGACTACCGGACTCGTCCCTGGGACTGAAGTCATGGTCATGGTCATCCTCCGGTGGGTCCTCGAATGAAGGACCTGAACTACGGGCCTGCGGCGTCGGCCTCGAACCCTGCAGACCCTTAATCAGATCCAGCAACTCCCGATGTTGTTGATCTCGTTTCTGATCAGTCTTGCGCACTTCCTCCCGTAAATCTTGGAACGCAGCCATCAGTTTTGTATACCCACCGTCCTGAAATGATTTCGAACTCTATCAGTACTAAAACGAGCATTTAATTTAAATAAAATAATGCGGTTCAAATATTTTTACGTACCTGATGATGCCCTCCAACGCCACCTACTGGATCAGCTTCAGGGCGAGGCTGTCTGGGTAAAGTGAATCGTACCCGCCTACGCCTCTTCAAGGGTCTCCCACTACGACCCTGCTGGTTTGAAACATCCATATCACTGGGTCCGGAAGTCCGACCCTCCTCGTCACTGGGTCCGGAATACCGAACCTCATCCTCACTGGGTCCGGAATACCGAACCTCATCCTCACTGGGTCCGGAATACCGACCCTCATCGTCACTAGGATCCGGACGGTGACCAGCTATATCGGATGCATCGGAATCATATAGACTGCCGCCCAGGTCTATGCCTTCGTAGTATCGTTGAGCCCTTTCAGCAGCCGTCGGGACCAATTCAGTCCGCGCAAACATCTGAAATCGGAGTTACATTAGTTTAATAGTGTACATACTAATAATTATAAATATTAAGTTCAATAATACTTACCCTTTCGATGAAAATGGAATCCAGCTTATCCCCCCTCGGTCGCTTAGTCAACTCCCATTTCAGAATACGTGGGGGGGGGAGATCGTTCCCCCTGCGGGTCCCACAGTTTTTGTTACGAAGTTCAGGGATAACCTCAAAAGCAAATATCTGCATAATAGATAAGTACGATAATAAGTAACAACATCAATGAAAAAAAAAATTCAATTAAAGTAGAGCTTCTAATTTTAAATTCTCACCAACAGTGCGTGCGATACACCGTATAAGTTGTAGGTCTCGACGGTGTGTGATGCGCCCTTTTCTTGCTGCCTTTTTTCGAACCGCTCCCGTCGACCATCCAACGCATGCTTCCAACTATGTATGGATCGCCTATACAAGTGTGCGCCCCACGGGAACGCATCAAAAGCGTCCAAGTCCTCAACCAGGCGAAACTGCCATACTGGGACTTTATCTCTCTCGTCCACCCCCATTAGTATCCAGTTGAGCATAAACAACAAGCACAACTTCACCGCATCGTACTGCTCAGTAAAAACACCACTCCGCACCACTGCTCTCAGCTCTTCGAACTCAATTTCTCGACCCTGAAAGTAGCGCTCGTGTATGCCATTCTCTACCATAGCATAGCTTGCCGTGTCGGGAATCACTCCGAACTTCAATCCGGTGATTAGGCAGAACTCAACCTTTGAGAACCGGACCTCGTGCTTGCCCAACAAAAATCTCATCTCGTCTTCCGGGCCATCGTGATGTAACTCACGCAAAAGCAGCCGATGGACAATCCCAGCAGAAAACTGAATCTCCCGATGCATATGAAGGAAATGCCCAAAACACGACTCGGCATACCGACGTCGGTCTTCGATCTTTAGATCGTCAGGTACACTGTCAAGGGCGTTGTCGATATCTTTCAGGTCATCGAAATGGTCATGCCTTGTCAGTTTTCCCTTGTACCATGCTCCCACAGGAGTTTTAAGCAAATCCTGTTTCTTTGCCTGCATATACATAGAAAACACAGAAAACAAACATATTAGTTCATTAAAAGGCTCGAATAAAAAGGCACGGCAGTGTATCAGAAGGCTCGGGTAGAGTATCAAAAGGCTCGGATAACATATTAAAAGGCTCGGGTAAAGTATCAAAAGGCTCGGGTCACGTATTAAAAGGCTCGGGTAGAGTATCAAAAGGCTCGGGTAGAGTGTCAAAAGGCTCGGGTAACGTATTAAAAGGCTCGGGTAGAGTATCAAAAGGCTCGGGTAGAGTGTCAAAAGGCTCGGGTAACGTATTAAAAGGCTCGGGTACAGTATCAAAAGGCTCGGGTAGAGTGTCAAAAGGCTTGGGTAACGTATTAAAAGGCTCGGGTAAAAAGGCTCGGGTAGAGTGTCAAAAGGCTCGGATAACGTATTAAAAGGCTCGGAGCTAGTGTAAAAAGGCTCGGAGTTAACAAAAGTTTGGTAACATTTAAAAAAGCTCGGGGACAGTTATAAAAGGCTCGGGGAAAATTATAAAAGGCTCGGAGACAGTTATAAAAGGCTCGGGGAAATAAAAAGCTCGGGGATAGTTATAAAAGGCTCGAAAATGTTTTAAAAGGCTCGGGGACACTAAAAGGCTCGGGGACAGTTATAAAAGGCTCGAAAATGTTTTAAAAGGCTCGGAGATAGTTATAAAAGGCTCGGAAATTTTTTAAAAGGCTCGGGAACAGTTATAAAAGGCTCGGGGACACTAAAAGGCTCGGACAGTTATAAAAGGCTCGGAGATAGTTATAAAAGGCTCGGAAATTTTTTAAAAAGCTCGGGAACAGTTATAAAAGGCTCGGGGACACTAAAAGACTCGGACAGTTATAAAAGGCTCGGGGATAGTTATAAAAGGCTCGGAAATTTTTTAAAAGGCTCGGGAACAGTTTTAAAAGGCTCGAAGACGGTTATAAAAGGCTCGAAAATGTTTTAAAAGGCTCGAAAATGTTTTAAAAGGCTCGGGGATAGTTATAAAAGGCTCGGAAATTTTTTAAAAGGCTCGGGAACAGTTATAAAAGGCTCGGAAACCCAGAACATCATCGTCTACATAACTTTTTTTCAGAAACCTAAACCCTAACCTAACCTACCCGAGCCTTTTCAAACAAACATAATCAACAAACAAAAATCAAATAAAACCTAATCTATATCATCGAAATCGCAGGCAACAATCATGAATCAAAGATCAAAAGGCATCGACGAAGATAACTAACCGTAGAAACACTTCGCCGCGGAACTCTGTTAGATGCCATCACTGTAGCTTCGTCGCCGGTCAACTTTCCGTCGGATTTTGGTGGCCTTTAGGTCAGAGCGCCGCCTGGTTTTCTCTCTCTTGGGTTTTTCTGTCAACGTTTGAAAACAAAGCAAAGCGACAAAAAAGGGTATTTTTGTCTGGTAACCGAAATTGGTGCCTTTTAAACTTAAGTTACTAAACCACTGACACTCTTACAAAAGGCGCCCCATATAGTGCTATTTAATTTTTGACCCCAACTTAAACTAATCAAATGGTAGTCACTCATTTGATTAGGCACTATCAAAATGACTATTATATGAGGATTTCATTTCAAAATTACCATTTTTAGTGAAAAGTAACACTAATGGCTATTATGTTAATGTCCTCAAGAATTACCGTTAAATGGGTGAGCATTTCAATAAATAAGAGGTTTACCTTTTTACCAAGATAGATTAGTGATTATTGCTGATTTTATAATATTTATGAGGGATAATTACCCTTATACAAATATAGATTTTATTGAGGCATTAGGCATAGTGAGTTAATAATTGCAGTTAAATTGTTATGCCCTGGAAGCACTTTAAAAGGTTTGTTTTTCTACGCGGTTTTGATTCACTTGAAAACCCGACACTTTTGCTATGAAATATCGCCACAAGAAAACAATCACAAGTATTTTGATCAAGGAAAGTTGACGACACAGATTCAAATGTGATCATTAATCAGATTCAAATGTGATCATTAATAGGATTCTTCATGTTTAAAGTTTAATTACTTGACCATCATCAAGCAAATAGCTACATACTGGTTTCTTAAATATTTATAGGGGAGAATATTTATAATAGAATGTGTAAAGCTAATTGGTAAACTAACAATAATGACCGATCTATCTTGTAAAAAAGTAAACCTCTTATTTACCAAAATGTCCGTCAATCTAACAGTAATTCTAGAAAAAGTTAACGGAAATACAGAATGACCATTTTTGTCACGTTTTTCATTAAAAATGGTCATTTAAAAATGAAATCCATATCTAATGATCATATTGATAGTGTCAAACCAAATAGATGGCCACTAAGATAATTATCCTTAAAATGAATCAAGTTATGATGAGATGAGATCGATCCTTGAATACACGTGTCCAAATCCTCAAAAACTCAAATTAATTATAATAATTATTATTTATAAAAAAAAAAAAAAAAATTAGGTTGTAATTAAGGGTAATCTATAAAGTTGCACATTAGTGTTATATGAGGTAGCAATGATAAAAAAAAAAATAATAATAATAAAATCACAACAGTAAGTAGACAAGTAGATTAATGCAAGTGGGTGTTTCATTGTATAATTATTATTGCATAGTTTTTAATTTCTAAAACTTGTATGCCATCGAAATTATCTTTAATCATTTTCATGATTGCTGCTGATTATTCTCAAAATGAAGAAAAAGAATAGCTACTAATGAGTAGCTTATTGGATTTAGTCAATGTGATGTCTTCCACTATTAAAAAGACTATCCACCCAGACCATAATAAGTCGTCGGATCAACATTGCAAGTTTGACCCAAAAATCATTTCTTTGCTAATTTTTCTTATATATATATATATATAAAGTATTAAAAAAAAAACAAAAAAAAAACAAGTAAATTATTTTATGATTTTTTTTTTTAAAAAATAAATTATTTGAACATAATTAGTTAACATTTCTATTTGTAAATCATATATCCCTTTGATTTTAAGGACTCCTGATGGAGGAGGCATAGCCCTCCAATATAGTCTAACAAGAAAATTGAAAAGTTGTCATCCATTACAAGTTACAACGGGTGGGAGAATAATTTAGTGTTTTTTTTTTTTACCTGCTATGAGTCCATGACCATGACATTAGGCCAAATATAATTTAGGTAGGATGTGTAGAAAAATATTTTTTATATGATAAAATAAGGTTGAGCGAGTGATATGTCTCTCTCATTTACGTTATTGATATTGTAAGTTCAAAATATATATATATATACACATATATAAACATTTTTGTAGAAAGCGATTTTAAACAAAAATATTTTTAACCAATCTTTGATTTTTGTAGACTATTCAATTCAATGACTATCAACTAACCATGCAATTATACTGAACATGTATAGTAGCTAAACCCGATAATATCATATCAGTAACTCATAGAGTCATAGTCAGACAATCAAGAACGATCTTATTTCAACTAGGACTGTTTCCTTAGAACAATAAGTCGCCCATTTCAACTAAACCACAGTACCAAGTACTTGTGAGATTTCTTTACGTTTTCAAATTCTCCAAGTAAGTGTACTCTCAATAATTCAATAATTCATCAATCTAATATGAAAAAATATCAGTGACTGGCTGCCATGTCCTTTAGCCTGAAGCAACAAGCCAACAACATCTCTCTTGGGTAAAACTAAACTAAAGGTTTACCTCCCCCATCTGAGTCACTCAGGGAGTGTAATTTGTGCTCCCTAATTTCCAACATGGTTGGTGCTATCTCCACCAATATATATATATATATATATATGAGTGAGTCTCTTCTAAGGGATCAATTGAAATCACGTTGATATCTTCCGTTGGTGGTAATAAATATTCGGATTGTGCATGCAGTGTTAAATTTTAGTATTAGTAGAGTTTAATCGGAACATTAATTAATAATAAAACTAATTAAGGTAGTGTTAGACTGTCAAACATAGGAGAAAATTTTGTGTGAGACGGCCTCATCTCCATGTGGTTAGATCATCCAATTAAGTTGTCCAGTTTTTATTGGAAATATAAAAATAAAATTTTAAATTTTTAAGTTGTACAAAATTAGGAAACTTGATTGGACGGTCTTACCATCTGGAAGTGAACCTACCCCATACAAGATTTTCTCCAAACATAGTTATCCAAATTTTTGCTTAAGCAACGTGGACATGGTAGGAGTTTTAAATCCCACCATGCACAACTATATATACCTAAATGATGTGATAGGGTGGGAGTGTCAAGTGCCACCATGTGTAATTACCGGTATGTATGGGGAGATTTCCCTATAAAGTTATGGGGTAGATATCTACTCCTAACGGAAATAGGTATTTAAGCCGCATAAATAGTGTTTAATTTCAGTAGATTATATCCCAACAGACTCGTGACTTGTTCGGTATCCCATTAAAAAAAAGGGCAAATTGCACAAACTTTCCTTGAATTTAACCAATATTGCACTCAAATGCAACTTTTGTCAAAATTGCACATATTTCCCCTGCTTTTCATTAGCTAATTGTTTGACTAGCTTTAAAATTTAAAATGATTAAATTACCCCTGAATTAATTATTTTATTATAATAATTATTATATTTGAGGATTTTATTATAATAAAATTAATTAACTAACCATTTTTTTTATTTAAACGGTTAGGGATTTTATTACAAATAGAACCTAATTAATTAACTAACCATTTATTTATTTAAAAAAGAAAACATTTTTATCGATTTGTTTTTATTTTTCTTAAGAAAAATGCTTTTTAAAATAAAAAATGGTTAGTTAATTAATTAGATTATATTTGTAATAAAATCTCTAACCATTTAAATAAAAAAAAAAAAGGTTAGTTAACTAATTTTATTATATAAAATAATTAATTCAGGGTAATTTAATCATTTTAAATTTTAAGACTAGTCAAACCATCGGTCAATGAAAAGCAAGGGAAGTATGTGTAATTTTAATAAAAGTTACATGTGAGTGCAATATTGGTTAAACTCATGGGAAATTTGTGCAATTTTCCCTAAAAAAAAATACAACATTTTAAGTATGCTTAAATAAATATTATGATGATAAACAGGCAATTGCCAACAGCGGTGGTAGTTGTTGTGTAAATTGAGTTTGGTAGAAATTTCATGTGGACAATTTTATCTAAACTGTCACCATAGCAATTTGCAGACACAGAACAACCTAATAAATTAAACAATAACTAGATCTTTTTTTTTTTTTGTAATATACAACAACTGTCGGGACTTGACGAGATTGGGCTCTACTAGCGCAGTCCGGACTAGAGCTCCCACAACCGAGGAGAGAGCACCCTTAATTGGTGGGACAACACCCACCCTTGAGATTAATGGCTAAGGGGGACAAATAATATAAATATATACATGTAAAAAAAAAAAAATAAAAAAATAAAAAGATTTTCTAAAAAAATATATGTATATATTATTATATAGACGAACTTTATGTCACTGTTTTGAACATAATATCATACAAATAATGACGTAATAATAAAGATAACCCATCATTTTCCATCAATTATCTTATAATTAAATTGAAAATGAAAGAAAAAAAAAATCATTGGAATTAAACAAAATAATATGTCAAAGTATTTATATATCAATGTTCATTGGCAGGCTTGAAAGTAAAGACAAATTTTATTGGTCATTGCTGTCATTTTTTAATTTTAAACAATCTCTGATTATAACTTTATGAAATGCAGACATAAAAATTCATTAAAAAAAAAGCCACGTGATACACTCTCATTGATAGAGTTAATATTTAAGATACTAATCAATCAGTACCTAAGCATAGTTCATTTCAATACGGAAATTGCAGTGCTGGATCTACATCAGCTTATTGACATATGGGATGTTTTATAATATAAAGTCAGTTTTTTAATTCTAGCTCAAGTGTTCATCCTACATCTACTCATATTTAGTCTCATATAGTGGCGGGGCTAGAAATATAAAAATAAAAAGTATTCATCCTACGTCTACTTATATACAGTTGCGGAGCTATAAATATAAAAATAAAATATTTAGAGGGACCAAAGTCACAAAAATTGTAAAATATAAAGATAAATTTATTAAATCCGCCCCTAAAACAGCACTCATAAAACAATCTATACAACCCCTCATAACTCAAGTGGTTATACACTTTCTTTCCGGGATATTTCAACCAGGGGAAAAAGCTATTAAGAGGCTTGCATGACCGGCCTTGTAGCCTTTTGAAAAACTTCTTTTTAGTACCTATTGTTATTTTATTTTTTGTCCCTTTTAAATAAAAATTATAATGTTTGGTTTTCCCAAACTTGTCTAATCTTGAAATCTGTCTTCGTCATGGACTCCGACAGTGGAGTGATTATTGAAATGTAACAATAAATAACATTGCCCCCATAGACAGACATACTTGAATTGATGAAATTGTACAACAAATCTGTTTGGATACTTACTAAATCCGCCTCTAGCACTGTACTCGTAAAACAATCACACATTCACTCAATAAGGAATAATATGAGAATCTGTATATATTCATAAATATGTTTGGATACATATTAAATCCAGGGTTCAAAATTTAAATGTCACCATTTGGGCCTGTTTTTGGGAGAATGTCACCAAGTTACTAATCTAAGTTTAAAAGGCACCAATTAAGGTGACCAGACAAAAATACCCCCATTTGTCAGTTTGTGTCATTTTCAAACGTTGAAAAAAGAAACCCTAGAGAGAGAAGAGAGAGAAAAGGCGACGGCGCAACAGTACCAAAGGCGACCGAAATTTGACGGCGAAGTTACCGGCGACGGCGATACAGTAGTGATGTCGACGAGAACTCACGGCCAAACGCGAAGGACAGTGGTAAGTTTCTTATTCTTACGCGTTTTTTGTTGTTGAACAAAAAAAAGTTTATCTGTGCTTGATTGTGGATGGTTGATTATGTTTGCATGATGAGATGAGGTTTTAGGTTAGGGTTTTAGTTTCTGAAAAGAGTTGTTTTGAAGACGATGAAGTTCTGGGTTATCGTGAGTTTTTGAACTGTACCCGTGAGTTTTTGAACTTCCCGTGACTTTTTGAACTGTACCCGTGAGTTTTTGAACTTCCCGTGACTTTTTGAACTGTACCCGTGACTTTTTGAACTTTACCCGTGAGTTTTTGAACTGTACCCGTGACTTTTTGAACAGTTTCCGTGAGTTTTTGTACTGTTTCCGAGCCTTTTTACTAGACCCGTGCCTTTTCGAGCCTTTTTATACTTCCGTGACTTTTAATACACATCCCGTGACTTTTTATACACTTTCCGTGACTTTTAACACATCTCCCGTGACTTTTAATATACACTTTCCATCGTGACTTTTAATAAACTTCCCGTGACTTTTAATACACTTGCCATCGTGACTTTTCATACTCTTCCCGTGACTTTTTTCCGTGACTTTTCATACTCTTCCCGTGACTTTTCATACACTTTCCCGTGACTTTTCAAACAATTTCCCGTGACTTTTCATACTGTTCCCGTGACTTTTCAAACACTTTCCCGTGACTTTTCATACTCTTCCCGTGACTTTTCATACACTTTCCCGTGACTTTTCATACTCTTCCCGTGACTTTTCATACACTTTCCCGTGACTTTTCATAATGTTTCCGTGACTTTTCATACACTTTTCCGTGACTTTTCATACGTTTTCATGAACTCATGTGCTTTGTTTCTATGAATATGCAGATGAGGAATGACGAGGATTTTTTTAAAACCCCAATGGCAGATTGGTTCAAGGGAAAAATTACTCGACATGACCATTTTGATGACCTCAAAGATATTGACAACGCACTTGACAGTGTACCTGAAGATCTGAAGATTGAAGACCGACGTCGGTACACTGAGTCGTGTTTTGGTCATTTCCTTCAAATGCATCGTCAGAATAATTTTTCGGCCGGGATTGTCCATCGGCTACTTTTGCGCGAGTTGCATCACGATGGACCGGAAGATGAGATGAGATTTTTGTTAGGTAAGCATGTGGTCCGGTTCTCGAAGGTTGAGTTCTGTCTAATCACCGGTTTGAAGTTCGGAGTCATTCCCGACACGACGAGGTATGATATGGTACAGAATGGCATACACCAGCGATACTTTCAAGGTCGAGAGATCGAGATTGAAGAGTTGAGAGTGGTGCTGCGGAACGGTATTTTTGACCAGCAGTACGATGCGGTGAAGCTTTGCTTACTGTTTATTCTGAACTGGATATTGATGGGGTTCGACGAGAGAGACAAAGTTCCAGTATGGCAGTTTCACCTAGTCGAGGACATGGACGCTTTTGATGCGTTTCCGTGGGGCGCACACGTGTATAGGCGGTCTATTTTTGGTTTCAAGCGGGCATTAGATGGTCCACGGCGGCGATTGGCAGAAAAACGGGAAGCAGAAGGCGAGGACCTTAACGTACAGAACATCGAGCTGTCGTACAACATATACGGTCTACCGCATGCACTGTTGGTGAGAATTTTGAATTTGAATCTGTATTGTAATTGTAGTTTATTTTATATGACTGATGTATGTACTTCTTATGGTACTTTTTTATTACGCAGATATTTGCCTTTGAGGTTATCCACGAGCTTGGCAATACTAAATGTGGGACTCGTCGGCTAATCGAGCTACCCCCCCCACGTATTCTGAAATGGGAATTGAGTCAGCGACCTTGGGCGAAAAAGCTGGATGGCGTTTTTACAAAAAGGGTAAGTATTGATGTTGTGACTGAAAATAGTTATTAGTATGTATACAATGACAATGATCTAACTCCGATTTCAGATGTTTGCGCGGCCTGCACTAGTGCCGACGGCTGAGGAGAGGGCTCAACGCTACTACGAAGGCATAGACCTAGGAGGCAATCTGTATGATGCCGATGCCGCTGATATACATGGTCACCTCCCAGATCTTGAACCAGATAGCACTGCACAACCCAGTGATACGGATGGTCCATTTTTCGGACGCAGTGATATGGAGGGTTCGTATTCCGAACGTACTGATACGGAGGGTTCAGAACCTGAGGGTGGCGGTGGCGGTGGCGGTGGCAGTGGCAGTGGGCGTAGGCGGGTACGATTCACTTTGCCCAGACAACCTGCACCTGAAGGTGATTCAGACGCGGAGGGTCACAGTGGGAGTCCCCGGAGGCGTAGGCCGATACGATTGACCTCGCCTAGACAGCCTAGACCTGGAGGTGTTGCACAGGTGCGTAAAAATATTAATACCGCATTATTTAATTTCAATCGACCGAACGATTATAGTACTAAGGGTGTGTCAAATCCTTGCAGGACTGGGACCGTAAAATCGCTGAAGTGATGGATGCAGTTCGATCTTTAAGGGAGGATGTGATGGATGCTGTCCGAAAGAGTGATGACAGGCGAGATACGCAGCATCGGGAGTTGGTGGATATGATTCGGGTGCTACAGGGTTCGAGGTCAGACTCCCGTATGGATGATCCACCATCTGATGCCCGACCATTCGATGACCATCACGGAGACTTTAGTCCCACAGTCAGGACAGGTATTGATTCGGATAGGACAGACCCAGGGAGCAGACGTGGGCAGCCACCTACTATGGACACAGTATCCGATCAGCAGGGTCATGCTGCGACTGAACGAGAGGAGGTACCCGGTGGTACACAGATAGCAGCATTGGAGCTGGTACCTCCTCCGGTTTTACATGACAGGACTGCTAGTACAGAGATAGCAGCATTGGAGCAGGTACCTCTTCCTATTTTACCTGACAGAGCTGCTAGTATAGAGATAGCACAAGTGCAGCAGGTACCTCCTCCAGTTTTACCTGACAGAGCTGCTACGACAGAGATAGCACTAGTGCAACAGGTACCTCCTCCGATTTTACCTGAGATCGCTGCTACTACAGAGACATCACGGGGGCAGAGTCGGTCCTCCTCCTCGTACTGCACCCCTCCTCCTGTCGATGCCAGCACAGATCGACCGCTCAAGCGATCACGACGTCACTCCCCCATCAGTTCCAGCGAGACCCAGCGGCATGACCGACTAGGCAGCGATCCACGGGGGCAAAGTTCCTCCTCACTGTGTACCCCTCCCCGTACTGCTTTGGATCAGAGTCCCCCACCTCTCAGACGTCAAGATCGGATTCGAAAACCAGGTTGGCAGTTGAGCACCCCATACACAAACCCCTGTCTACCGAAGAGGGCAAAGATTAGGCCACCTCCACCACATGAATGGATGCCTCACGGATTGGTAGATCCGGACCACCTTATGGCGTACAAGGCGTACAAGAGGAACCAGACGGGGGAATTGTAAGTATTACAATATGTTTATAGTTTTTTCAAATACATATGTCAAATAACTTGGTTATCTAACTTTTTGAACAATTATACAGACGCGATGTGGATTTATACGACCCAGTTGGTGTCGATGTCACTTGGTTCCACCGCCTTCAAACCAACAGAATGGAGTTGGAGGATACGGTATGTCCCTCAATTGAACTGTCTCTATAAGTTTGTTTCACAAATGGTAGAATCCTAACAGTACCAATTCTTGAATTTGTCAGCACATTGACGCATACTTGAACATTCTTCGGAAGCGTCAACGAATGTACAACACTGTCTACGGATCGAGGACCAACATATTGGATTCACAATTCTATGTAAGTGTTTATATTATACGGTTTACGGTTTTCGGTTCTGCATTGATCAATTTCATGCATCTTTTACCTAACGTTTCGATAAATTTCCTATGTACAGACATTGTTATATCACACATGGGACAGAATCGGCACTGGTGAGGAGAAGAAACCCCCAAAGGGTTGGTCTGTGTTGAAGCACCAGTGGGCCCATGATGACCTTATGGTGGTACGTGGAGAGCTTCCTGCAGGAATCCGGCCATGGCATGATGTTGATATGGTAAGTGTATATTTTACTTGGCATCCTCAATAAGTAAATTTTGGGACTGATAACACTTTGGAGAAACACCTACAGGTTCTGATTCCTTGCAACCTTGGACGTACGCATTGGGTCATGGCCAGCGTCGACCTCACGAAAGGGCAGATTTTCCTGTTTGACCCCTTCAGACAGGAGGTCCCATTTAGGCATAGGAATGCCCAGGTCGCGTGCTTAAGGTGGTTGCTACCCTCGATGCTGTATGCGGTGCACTTTCACAGGAACAGACGCAGGGGTGATATGACGTACACAAAGAGGGATGGGCCCTTTCGGATGTTGTTCGTATCAGCTGACCGTGTGCCCCAACAGCAAATGGGGTATGACAGTTTCAAGTTTTATATTCTATCCAAATCGGTTTTAATAACATTCCATTCTAATTGTTTTTTCATGTGCTGAATTACAGGGGAAACTGTGGTGCCCATACTTTGAGAATGATTGAGTACCTGACGGCGAACACTGATACGTTCGACTGGTCGGAAGACGATATGGCCACCATTCGAGAAAAGATGGCTGTGGAGGTTTTTTGTAACTCCAAGCCCATTTAGTTGATGTACATAACATTTCAGTAATGAAATAATGAATTCTTTTTATTTTTCAAGTGTTTGTAGTTAAAAGTTCAACACACACATTTAATACATTGAAATCCATAAACTAAATGGCAAAGGATGAAATTCATGACCACTATAACATTGAAATTCATGACCACTATAACAAAAGATCCAGTATGGCAATAAACAAATAACTAAATTCAAATATATTTTCGAACATAAAATCAATACATAAAAATGGGGTATCGAGTATGGTTCCCAAAGTCTAAACGATGTTGAAAGACATCAAGTTGGAGACATGTTCTGCTATCGCAAGCTTTTATGGTGCCAATTCGTCTTCCTCTTGTACTGTCTTGTTATGTTTGATTGCCTTCCTCATTGGCAGCATTAGAGTCCTTCCCAGGGCATGTTTGTTTGTTGTGTCCAATTTCATGACAGATGCTACACCTGCGACGGTATTCCTCGGGGACAATTTTGCTAGGACCTTCATTAACCATAGGCGGGTTGGAACACCTCCTGCTATTGTGTCCAGGTTGTCCACATCTTCTACATGACTGTGTGGTTGTCCTCTCCGAAGAAGAGGCATGTCGACCCTCCATCGGGCGACCTGATTGTCTCTTGGTCTGTGGATTTAAAACCACTCGCGCTGCGATGTCAGATGGCACTACCCACGAAGAAGGATGGCCAACAGGCATAATAGGAACCGAGTATGCATCAATAAGTGTCTCCCTCTTGTAGTAGTCCGCACACAGAGATGTGAAATCCAAGTTTCGCTCCCTACAACAATGAAAACAGTCAGATTCACGTTTGGGTAATATAAAGCGTTAACTGTAACTTGTCAAGTACCTTGCCGCTGCGAGTGCGTGTGAACATGGTAAAAGGTCCATTTGGAATTTGTTGCATGTGCAACTCTTTCGGGCTAAGTTAACCGTGAACTGTTTTCCCTTGTATTTGACGGAGAATATGTTCCAGTCAACTGGATTTACAGTCATATAACCGCACTTCTCGACACGTTTCAGGATCACAAGATGTGCTGCGTCGGTCAATCGATGACGCATGGCCTGTGCAGCTGCATGACGATCATGAAACCACTTTTGTACCATATTCCTAATGAACTCTGCTAATGTCATCAGTGGCAGTTGCCGTGCGAATTTTAGGCATGAGTTTATGCACTCTGCAACATTTGTGGTCATCATCCTGTACCTTCTTTGGGGACAATGTACGCGGGACCACTTGTGTGGACCGGCAGCAATGGCATAATCGAATGCAGCCTTGTGCAGTTTATGTAACTCTTCCATGTGGCGATTATACTTGATTTCACTGTACGACCTAGCTGCATTATCCATTATTTTGGCAACATCCTTTCTGTGGAAACGCTTCTTCATATTTTCACCAAAATGCCAGCAACATATGGTATGGGTTGCATAAGGGAACACTTTAGAAATCCCTGCTTCAATGCTTACATGACGATCGGAAATGAAAACCAGATCATCTATATGACCAAGGGCACCCCTCAAGCATTCCAAAAACCACTCCCATGAAAGGTTATTTTCTGAGTCACCGTACCCAAAAGCAATTGGATACACCTGTTCGTTTCCATCTTGTGCAGTTGCAACAAACATTGTACCTCCGAATCTTCCTTTCAAATGGGTACCATCAACTGCAATCACTGGACGCATACATCTCTGAAAACCTCTAATTGAGGACCCTAACGACATGAAAAAGTATAGGAATTTACCATCGTCTGCGCATTGTAAGTCGGTGATTGTGCCAGGGTTTTGCTGTTCCAGAACATATGCAAAAGATGGCAGTAGTTGGAAAGTTTCTTCATGCGTTCCATAGGTCAATGACAATGCATATTGTAGGGAATCATGTGCCTTACCATACATGATTTGGATGCCATATATTGTTTTCATATCGGCGATTACGTCCTTGGGACGCATGAGACGACCATCGTGTTGTTGAAGTCTAGGTGCAATGACTTCTCCGATTATGACTGCACTAGCTTGTCGGTGGCGACGGTGAATCTCCTCCAAGGGACAACTGTGTTCGTTGACAAAACTTCTGACTTGGAAGTAAGTCCCTTCATCTCTCCTCACCGCTCTTAATTTCCACGTACAGTCATCAATGATGCAAACCAGATGTAAAGTTGTCTTATTGGACCTTTTCACCTTCCATTCAAAGTTTTGCCGCATTGCAAAATTGCCAACTAGCCTCTTCAAATCCTTTTTACTTGGAAAAAATTGACCTTTATAAATCATGGTTCTAGGTTCTTGCGCTGCCAATGTGCTGCTTCCACCAACACCAAACGAGTATGAATCTGCTCCCGGAATAACCCACGTGGTCATATTAACGGAATCGAATGCAGTTACATTATGCCGGACCTCAGAAGTCCCACACATATCAGGTGTATTGACTCCTTGTACACGTCTTCCACGTGTTTCAATTTCTGCAGGCTCTTCATCCACATTTTGTAGGTCATGACCATGCTCATTGTACTGCTCATTGTACTGCTCATCATTCATCTGAATTCCACAGCCGAACACATCATCGTGTTGAGGTTCAACTACAGCTGCATGGTCGACCACTACCGGTGGGAAAACACCCATGTTTTCCTCACCTTCGGTGCCACTCCTTTGTGTGAACACTTGATTGCTACCGCTAAAGGATCCAAATTGTTGACAATTTTCATGAGGAGGAATATCATTCCCTATCACTGTCCTCTCAGTTACACTGACACATACTTGAGGGATCACCCGATCTTCCCCTAGCATGAACTGAACATCATCGTCATTTCTTATAAATGTGCGACATGTAGTGCCAGGAACAATTGATATTGATGACAGATCAACATTGAATTTGTTTACATCATACTTCACAATGTTATGCACGATCGCCACCAATTCTTCATAAGTCATATTCTTTGACACATACATGCCCTGGTTATCGGATCCAATAAACCTCTGACTTCCGTCGGGTAATTGCTCCCATCGACCGTTGTAAGATATTACTATTCTAACCCGATTCATGATACTGTCAAATTAATCATCACAAACCATTAATAAAAACCCAGGACTGCAAAAAATTTTCACAGATTACATTTACAAAGGCTCGGATAGGGATATGGAAAAGGCTCGGACAACAACTGAAAATGCTCGGGTACGACATCAAAAGGCTTGGGGGAGGCTTGGGGGAGTCAAGAAAAGGCACGGGTAAGACATGAAAAGTCACGGGTAAGACATGAAAAGTCACGGGTAAGACAAGAAAAGTCACGGGTAAGACAATAAAAGTCACGGGTAAGACAAGAAAAGTCACGGGTTAGACATGAAAAGTCACGGGTAAGACAAGAAAAGTCACGGGTAAGACAAGAAAAGTCACGGGTAAGACAATAAAAGTCACGGGTAAGACAAGAAAAGTCACGGGTTAGACATGAAAAGTCACGGGTCAGACATAAAAAGGCTCGGATAGGGAAGACAAGAAAAGTCACGGGTAAGACAATAAAAGTCACGGGTAATTCATGTCAAGAAAAGTCACGGGTAAGACAATAAAAGTCACGGGTTAGACATGAAAAGTCACGGGTTAGACATGAAAAGTCACGGGTCAGACATAAAAAGGCTCGGATAGGGAAGACAAGAAAAGTCACGGGTAAGACAAGAAAAGTCACGGGTAAGACAAGAAAAGTCACGGGTAATTCATGTTTACAGATCTTACAAAGTCATGGGAAATTCATGTTTACAGAGCTTACAAACTACTCAGAAACCATATTAAAAGGAACAAATTAAAATGTGAGCAAATTAAAACGAGAAAGTTCAAGATATGTTACCTTATTTGACTGAAGGACGTGGGTTCTTTATAAGTTGAACAAGAAATTCCAGAGAGAGAGAGGGAGAGAGTAACTGAGTTAACACTACTGTCTGACAGTTTTTTTTTTTTTTTTCAAGTGTGGAGAGAGGAAAGTACAAAGGGAATAACATAAATGATTAAAGTGGGGGCAATTTTGGTAGTTCACAATAATAGGTGCCTTTTAAACTTAACTTATTAAACTAGTGACTTTCTCACCACATCAGTTTAAAAAGGTGACATTTCTCACCATTTCCACTAAATATGTTTGGATACATATTAAATCCACCTCTAGCATTGTACTCATAAAACAATTGCACATACACTCATAACTTATGTGGTTGTACATTTTCTCTCAAGATACTCTAACAAGGGGCGAAGCTATGAAGAGGCTTGCATGGCCCTTGTAACCTTTTGAAAAAAAAATTCTTTTTAGCCCTCATTGTTAATTATTTTTTTGTCCCTCCAAAATAAAAATTCTACTGTTTGACCTTCCCATACTTGTCTAATCTTGTATCCGGCTTCATCACGAACTCCAATGGTGTATTGCTAGTTGTTTTTCTAGCTATATAGTACTTATAGCGGTTGATTTCGTTAGTTTCTCACATCAAACTTATAAGAAGAAAAAAAATTCAATACACTATTATTCATTTTTACAAATTAGCATTTCTCATATCACAAATCTCAAACTGAAGTTTAATTTTATTACCGATGAATTTAAACTTCATGAATGTAAAAAACAAGTAACTTTGCCTCCCATAGACAGATGTACCCGATTGATGAAATTGTACATCAAATCTGTTTGGATACTTGCAATCCCCATATAATATATATATATATATATTATAATACTAAAGTTACATGGAGATTGGAGAGCAAAGCAATTACGAGGCTGCAAAAATGTTGGTGTTGCAGAAGACATGAGTTGCAGAGCTGTAAATTGATGAGGTCTGGTGAGTGGTGAAGCTGTCACTTTCCCTATTGTTTTGACCACCACACCCATGCAACAGGAACAGGTACATGGTACAATCCCCCAATTAACTTCCTCTCTTTTCTTTCGCCTCCCGATGGCTAAGTCTATGTGTGTGATTTCAATGCCTGTGAAAGACAAGGGAAAAAAAAAAAAAAAAAAAAAAGCTGCATCGTAATTATATCTCTCAGATTTTACTTTCTTAGGCGTTTCAAATCAACTGATTCTCTCTTTTTTAAAAAAACAAAAACTGTGTAAAGCTGGTAAAGACTCGCCAGATCAGGAAGACCAAATATCCCTGATGAATGATGATGTCAAAATAACGGATGGGCACAGCCTTTTCTTTTGATAATAGCTTTTCTATATAGTAATTTTCTATTTATAGCTACCGGTATTTATTGGATTACTATTACAGGTGGAAATCGATGATTCTGTACGTAAAATCCTGCACTCGAAAAAAATTATATATTTGATTTTTGACAGAAGAAAAGTTTTATTAGCAGAGGGATGGACCGCACAATACTCACAGTTTAAAGCTGACATGGATGTGTCATTTAATAAATAGTACATTACATTTACGTGTGACGAATCATTGTACACAGTACAATAATGTTATAGATAAAATTACCTGTTAAAGTAAATTTACGAAATGAATTACATGTTCTAATTTTGTTCAACTTAATGAATTCACTTGATTAATACGCTACTGAATGTCTGAATGTATAAGCAATCACATCTTTCCACCATGCACTATTATATATATATTTATATGTGAGAAGAGTTTTCTCCTAGTTGTTTGTATAAATAGATATCTGAATAGATCATGTATGATTTATTGTTTAATTTCGACAAATTCCTCATCGATTCGATGCTAGATTACAAAAAAAAACAAAATCCATATCTTACGTCATATTATTTTATCAAGATATAATCTAAACACATCTTATATGATAGTAAGAAATCTTGTTAATATTTACTGAAATATATGGTTTGTACCGAGGGCGGAGGGAGGGGGGTTATTAACAGTTTATATTTATAAAAAAAAAAAAAAAAATTACAAAATTTTAATTTTTTTCACTTTGAACCCCTAAATATTTTTGTTTTTCTATAATAGCCTTCCTAATCTTGAATTTCTGGTTCCGTCCCTGATTTGTACCCACCAACGAAATGAATCTGATTCATAAAGAAAACGAATAAACACTCTAATCTTGATTAATTAAATGTATTTGGCTCAAATTTTGTGTGAATTATGAATTAAAGGGATTTAGACATTAGAGAATCCTTGTCAACTTTTGCATACTTATGGTCTTATGGAGGAACCTTGAACACCTAGGTGGGGAGGATGTGGAGAGGTCTCTAAGTGGAGTGATTGGATTCTAGAATTCAAAAACCAGTGGCCATACATGCACATACACATACACATACACAAGTGTGAAATCAAACTTTGAAATTTGAATGCGATTGAGATAAGTCTCATGGTGGGCCTCTGAGAATGAAATGTTGGACTACTACGCTATCTTAACCATTCATCTAATCCAACCAATGACTGCGATTATGACCTTTAATTTTGTCTCCATATCATGACATTTTTTTTAAGAAAAAAAAATATAAAAAATATCTGATATTTTGAGATCGAACACTAAATATATGGTTCAAATATCATAACGTACTCCCACAGCTCAAGAGAGAAATCTCATCACATTTACTAATAAACGGATAAGGTGCGAGACTCGAAAGTCGAATCACTTGAATCAGGAGGTGATGCAGGTTTCGAACTTGCAATCGAATATTAGATAGATTCGCAATTAAAACAAATTTATAACATTAATAGTGGAACCTCTGAATAATTAAGGAAAGATTTATTTCAAATCATTGGTCAACGCTTTTTCCAGACAATCTTTGAGCTTATAATGTTACACGTGAGATTTGCATATAAATTGTCTGCAAATTATAACTCTGTTGAAAATATTTATTGTTATAACACGTTGATCATGTATTTGTTTTTTTCATACAAACTTTACTAAAAGTCTAAAATATTTTTATTTATTTTTTCTTTTATTTTTTATAATGTGTATTTGTTTGATATATCCCATTCTTAGTTCGACCTCTATTAATCAGTATTTGAATTTTGCTTTTAAAATATACATTTGGTAATTGTTTATCTTCTAAAAGGAAGCTTCAAAGGATATAGAGTACAATACAAAAACCATCTTATAATTGAATTTAGATCCTCTATTGATCTGATCTGTTTCCCGAACTCACATAATCTCATGACACATAAGCATTGCAATGAATATATAGTTAAAATATGATTGATTTCCATAACCACTTTATTAATAACCAATTACATGCTTTAAAAAAGTCAGGAAAAAAATCAGATCAATATAAATTTAAAATAGAACAATAAAGAACTTTAGCAAATCAATGTTTTAACCATTTTTCGTCGAATCGACTTATAAATTCGTCAATAAAGATGTAATAGACATACCATTAAACTAAATACGTATCGTTTAAATGTTGAAATTTATATAAAATTTATCAAAAAAAATATACAACACAAACATAATATCGTGGTGTACCCCAATTATTATTGAGAACTTGCACCATGCGGAGACACTAACAAGGAGTGGTTGCTTTCTCTTATAGTCTTATGCAAACGTTGCTCTTGCTCCCGTCAAAATATCGTGCACCGTTGCTTTTTTTCTTCGTTTGTTTTTGCATTTCCTTTGGTCTAAGATTGCCTCTATCTGGGTCCTACATTACCCCGTTATAGTTCATTAATCCTACGCATAATGGGCCCACATATGGTCCTCGTTGGGCCCATTAACCGCCCATAAAGAACGGCCCCTCTTGACAAAGTCCTCCACTTTATCAATAAAAAAGAGTAAAAAAGTTAAAGAATCACTCTCTTCCAATACAGAATTTTCACCTTTCTATTCTCCTTTTTATCCTCCACTTTTTACCTTCAAATAATAATAATCCTCTTTTTATCATTGCCAAAGTGAAACGCAACGTTTATGTGTAAATAAAACATTCCAAATTTGTCCTCGTTAAAAAAGACATGTGAGTGTGGAAAGATAGTTGCAACTTGTAATGGTGGCTATGGAGAGTTACACTTTTTATTAACACACCATGTTTTTTTTTTTTTTTTTTTTGATGGAAACACACCATGTTTAAACATGGGAGACCTCTCTTGATATTGGAATTCGATTTCTTCCGACTATAGAAATATATATCTCGATTGTAATTATAATTATCTAACAATATCTCTATGTTTAGTAAAGTGGTTCACATTTTTTATTTCGGGTAAGTTTTTGAATCTCATCTTCCTAGACACCTCTCTTATAACGAGAGTTATATTCTAAAGCATGTGTTTGATCTCGATTGATTTCCATGGATTGATAAATGATAACGAGAGTTATAACGAGAGTTTGTCTTTTTTTTTTTCCTTTTAATTTCTAGATTTCCCTAATTAAAAGGATTTTATGGGTTGATCTCTAATTAGTGACAAGATTTTGATAAATGTAAACGTGACGATATAACGAAATTGGTTTTATGGTTTGTGTTACTACTTCTACAGTTCTACAGTTCTACAGTTCTACTATCAAGAGTCTACGCGCCGGTCACTTTCGGGTGATAGTACAAAGAAGCAAGTCTGTTACTGTAGAGGGTGGGACTCAAGAGAGGGAAACAAGCTATAGAGATCTTTCAAATTGACGGTCAAGATTTCATTTTGCAGTTACCAAGAAGATAACAAGACGATGACGTCATAGAGACGGCGACGTCGACGCGCCGTATAATTTCGACGTTTTGGGGCGAAGGGTCCGGCTATTGGGACCCACCACAATGCCCCGAGGTCCCCGAACAGAGCGGGAGGGGAAATAATCATGTACACGTGGACGTCAATGACCTGATGTTGTCATATCGCGAACTCTGGGCCCCAATCTCGAATGGTGCCACGTCATACGTAACCGTACAACACCTGTATGAGGGCACTGTAGAGTAGGGTTTAATAAAATGGGGTAGTTTCTATCATTTCACTTTTATTTTCTAAAATTTTAATTACTTGATCTAAACAGAAACAAGTGGGACCCACTTCTCAATTGAAGGTATTCCATTTTAAATAAACATTTTTTTTAGTCTTTCTGGGCCAGAGCTTTCGTTCTTTAAAGCTATCTCTCTCTCTCTCTTTCTACAGCTTCTCTCTCTCTCTCTCTCTAGCTGGAAGTGAAACCCAACTAGTGAGCTTGTGATCCCGTTGTTTCTGGACCTTTAGTTGTGTGTTGTGTTGTGCTCTCGTATGTACTCTCACTCTCACTTGACTATAAAAAAATTTAGTGCAGTAGCTGAGCACTTTCGAAAAGAAAAAAAAAGCTTTCTTGTCTTGCTAATGTTTTTGTGATAAATGTGAAGTGCAGATATATACACTCTGTAGTTATTTTTGTTTTTTCACCGGCGAGATTTGGCCGGAGGATGGCATATATGTGCGCTGATAGTGGCAATTTGATGGCTGTCGCTGAACAAGTCATTAAACAAAAGCAAGAACAAGAACAGCAACAGCAACAACACCATCTAAATCAACAGCAACAACTCTTCGCTTTAAATCATTTCTCTCTAAACCCTTGTTGGACACCTAGCACCCATCACCACGCTATGTCTAATAGCCCTAACTTCGGTTACGGGGTTACGGGTTCGGGTTTCCCCGACCCGTTAGATGCCGGTGAAAACGAGTTTCAGTTCCCCCAAATTGACCACCATACAACGAGTGGTGGATTTAGGTTCTCAGATTTTGGAGGTGTGAGCGGTGGTGAGTTTGACTCGGACGATTGGATGGATAGTTTGATAAACACCGGAGGACACTCAACGGATAGTTCTGCTTTGCCTTCTGGTTGTGACGCGTGGCAAAACAATGCTGATTTCGGTCTTTATACTACCGATCCTTTTACCACCTGCCCGAGTCGACTCAACGTTTGTCCTTCGCCGTCCGATCTAAACCGAGTTTTCTGCATTGAACCTCCAAAGAGCCCAGTCCAAGCTTGGCCGCCATCTCCACCGCCACCTCCGCCACCACCGGTGGTAAAGGACACAAAGCCACCAGCCAATGTTGTGCAACCAACTTCCCACAAGAGCAACGCCGTTGTTGGTGTCTCCTCCGCCTCAACTAGTTCCTCGCCGGAAAATGACCTTTCACCGCCACTTCTAAAGGCTCTAATGGACTGTGCTCGACTCGCTGAGTCAGAACCCAATCGAGCTCTCAAATCGCTGATTAAACTTAGAGACTCGGCCTCTGAACACGGAGATCCAATCGAGAGAGTTGCGTTTTACTTCATGGAAGCTCTCTACAACAGAATTTCTCTACAAGCAGATAAAACACTCTCCAATATCAGCGCAAGCTCTGCAGATTGTATTATCTCTTACAATGCCTTGAACGACGCTTGTCCATATTCAAAGTTCACTCATTTAACAGCTAATCAAGCAATATTTGAAGCAACCGATAGAGCAACCAAGATTCACATAGTCGATTTCGGGATTGTTCAAGGAGTTCAATGGGCTGCTTTGTTGCAATCTTTCGCGACCCGGTCCTGTGGTAAACCCCTCAAAGTTCGGATCTCGGGTGTACCCGCTCCGGCTCTTGGTGACTCGCCGGCTTCGTCACTCTTTGCTACTGGTAACAGACTCCATGAATTCGCTAGACTCTTCAACTTAGAATTCGAGTTCCAGCCGATTTTGACCCCCATTGACGAACTCGATGTTTCGAGTTTCCGGGTCGACCCGGACGAAGTGGTTGCAGTCAATTTCATGCTTCAATTGTACAATCTATTAGACGATACATCAGATGCTGTAGAGAGCGCTCTCGCAATGACAAAATCATTGAACCCAGTTATAGTCACACTCGGTGAATACGAATCCAGTTTGAATCGGGTCGGATTCGTAACCAGATTCAAGAACGCGTTGAAGTATTACACAGCCGTTTTCGAGTCTCTGGAGCCAAACATGACACGAGACTCAGTCGAGAGACTCCAAATTGAAAGACTGCTTCTGGGTCGTAGAATTGCTAATGTAATTGAAGACGAAGAATGTGCACAAACAAAAAGAGAACGTCTAGAAGACAGAGAACATTGGAGCTGTTTGATGAAAAATTGTGGATTCGAGCCTGTACCACTTAGCCATTTTGCTATTAGTCAAGCGAAGATATTGTTATGGCACTACAATTACAGTTCTTCATACTCGTTAAATCACTCTGACTCTGATCCTGGATTCATAACACTAGCTTGGAACAAGGTGCCTCTTCTTACAGTTTCTTGGTGGCGTTAATGGGTTTTTTTTTTCTTTTTTTTCCTTCTCATATAGTTACTAGTTTTTTGTTTAAATTAAAATTAAATTTTTAGTTGTGTTAATTGTTGTTAAAAATGTAGAAGAAGCTAGCTAGAGAGACAACTAAGCATTGAAACAACACTGCATTTTGCTGGATGTTTTTCGATGATCCTCTTGGGTTGTTTCTTTTTTTTTTTTTTGGTTATGATATTTTGATATTTTTCACCTCATAAATTAAAGAACCAGTTTCTATGAGTTTCTAGCTCCATTTTGTTGGGCTCACAGATTCTGGAACTTTTGTTATTATATGACAAATTGTAAGACAAAAGTAAAAGTTGAATTCAAAGTCTGAGGTGGAAAGGAGGATTTCTGTGTTTTCAGCCTTTTTTTTTTTTTTTTTTAGGTCTGTAGTCTGTAAATGTGAATTTGAATATTTAATGTGAATGTAGTCAGCAATCATCTTTTCTTTTCAATGCTGTGTGTAATTTAGATATAGATAGAGATGATAATGATTATTATTGTATCTGCTTGTCTCTTTTTAATTTTCTTCTGCAATTAAGAGCCTGTGATTCTGTCATTTCACTCCTGCCATAATTTCTTTTCTGTCCTAAAAAAATTGTCACTTCTCTGTTCTCTCAGGCCTCTGAAGATTGATTTTTGATTAATACCCACAATCTGCAGAATGCTGTTATTTCTGATTAGGATTTGTTATTAGCTGTTGAACTCTCAATTTTCTAGGGTTTTATTTTTTTTTGCCTTTCTGTTTATGTTCCGTGTTGCTCAGCCAGTCAGCCATCATTTTCCCTCAAATCTGAGAATGGAAAAAAGGACCTGAATTTGCTTAGGTGTCCATAATGTAATATCTCAAAAAGTGTGGGTAATTTTGCCTCTCTGGATTATCATTTGTACACATAATTGGTTGTCACTTTCGTTTCCACAAATCAAAGATAGAGACTTGAAAGAGAGATTAAAACATAACTTCTATTATTGAGAGCAAACAAGGTTGGAAGAAAGCAGTGTCTTTCTAAGAGAAGCAATGGGCAAGAGGGCCAGACGGCCAGTGAAGGACAAAAGGGTGGGCAATGTTGTTGGTTTTTAAGTATTGATTGTGACCATTCTGGTTCTCCTTTTTAGCCAAAGTTACACACATGTACTTAGCGATTTGATTTACAAAGGTTATTGCAGGATTTAGAATGCACTCATGCAACTATGTGGAGTTTGGCATAAGTCCTCTCCAACTTAATTACCTTCACGCCTCGCTTCAGGGTCACACCCGATGTGTCCTTCATCAATTGGCCTTTTCCTCTCCTTGGACACATGTAAGCTTTATAGGAGGAGGGTAATGTCCACCCTCTCACCCCCTGTGAAGTGGGGTGAGCTAAAGAACTCTATCAATTAGGTGTTGAATAACAAAACGATTCGTTTTCAACGTGTTACTAATCAACTTGGAAGTGTGACATAAGGTCGTTTGCAACATATTTTTAATACTTCGTGTTTTTTTTTTTTTTTAAGTATTACAATACAACTTCCAAGGCTTGTCGAGTTCAAAAAATACCTGTGCGGTTCAGATATCTGTTCCTATAACGGGAGATAACTATTATCATAATCTGAGAAGAAAACTCTCCACATATGCTTGTAAAATGCGTATGGCAGGATTTGAACTCATCACCACTTATGCAGAAGGGGTGATATGCACTTTTTGTTATTTTATAGTAAGATAATAGAGCTATATTAAAATCTGAAAATTTTATCTCACTTAACTCACACTTTGGCACATTGGCAGAGGAAGAGAAAATTTGCCATTTATGTAAAAACTAGATCTTCTTCAGCCATGTGAAGCACGTTAAGATGGAAAAAGCTATATATCTTCGAGGCATGTGAGTGGGTAATATTGACATCCATTATTATTATCGTTGTTATTTGAGTTGACTCGGTCTAAGTGTTAATGAATTTGTTGGTTTTTTTTTTTTGGTCTACTAGATCTTCATCGGTGAGACTCGAAATTGATACATTATTATGCTAGATCGCGTCGTGCGGTAGCAAAAATAACTGTTGTTGGGTCCAAATAAACACTCCTTTAAAGGGGTACTGGACCAGTGGGCTTGGTGCACCATTTATAAATCTAATTAAATGTTGGTCCCTTTTATCAATTATGATGTGGCACCGAACCATTGTACTGGAAAGTGGAAACTGATCCTTAACTGTCCTAGAGATGTAATTACTACAAATTGATCTAAATTGTATGATTAATATTTGCCAGAAAAAAATAATGATTAGATTTCTTGCTAATGCATATCTCTAACTCAAAAAAATTATTGAAAATCAATTCTAAAACATTATTGTTTTACTGATAATTATTGTTGTGAAAAAGGCACTTTGATAATTTTGTTTGGAGAAAATCTTCAATGGGACGGTCTTATTATCACTTGGTGAGACCGTCAAATGAGATTACATCATTTATCTCGATAATATAAATACATATATTATTAAACTATAATTTAGTGCAATCTTATTGGACGGTCTCATCAAATGACAATGAGACCGTTCCATCAGAGATTTTCTCTTTTGTTAGAAACAGCTGACATCATTCACGTTGTTACTGGTGATTGTACCAGAGCGATACATTTTGAATGTAACTTTGCTGACGTTACATACTGCTGCAACGGTCAAATGGTCCCACCAAACGGAGAACAAGAAAAAGAAAAAAGAAAAAAGAAAAAAGAAAAAAAAATGGGACCCGTCACTCGTCACTCGTCACCCGTGCATTGTAACAGTACACACAAATCTTACGGTAGGCTGCACCGTAGACTATTCAATCCCACCCTAAACTTGAGTCTGACAGCGCCAGATACAGCAGCGTTAAATTTATTTTCCCCATATAGTTGAATAATTATTATGTTATTTTATTTTATCTTCGATTTAAGTTTTTTGTGCCGGGAAGCCCATTTATTAGTGGTGCTATTGGTATAATCCTACTTATCTATTTATATCCCATTTTTTAAACTATTTAGTATTTTTTTTTTCTTTATCAAAATTATTAAAAGAGATATACAATAATTTTTTTTTTTTCATAACTCTTAAACCCTAAAAATACTTGTACGGATCCTATTTAAACAATAAATCAAACACTTTGGGTGCATTAAATAGATGAGATATTGATTATTATTTAATCTCATTACTCTTTTAGAATCTGAAAGTGAAATAATTATAACCAAAACAAATATTTGCGCTTTGCTTTTAGTTTCGGTTTGTTTGTGGACTGTTTCGTTTTTTTCTCTCAGTGTGTTGTCTTGGGTTGCTATGTTATTTGCTCTTTTCTTGAGGTTGTTTGTTTGTTATATGTTTTGTGACTTCTTGGTATTTTCTATAAAGCCTGATGTAAATAATAATAATAATAATAAAAAGGAAAAAAAAAAACGTTTATGGAAGGTGAGAGAAAGACGAGACCAAAAATAAAGAGATATGAGATAGATAGAGATATTTAGAGACGAGGTTTATTAAGTTTGAAAAATAAATAAAATGGTAGTTTTGAAAATAAATAAAATAAATAAATAAAAATATTTAACTTTATTTAATTAAATCAAAATTTAAACAAGTGGGGTATAAAATAAATCATTAGGGGTGTGCCAAAATTTGAAGCCCAGTAATATTGATTCAAATTAGGGTCCTAGCTTGGAGTCTTGGACAGTTAAGCTCTTACTTCGTTGGTTTTTAATTTATTCTCTTATATAAATTATTTTTGGAATATTCTAAGAAATATTTTTCTAAAATCTTGAACTAAAAATTGAATTTTATTTTTATAGACTGATTTACATAAACAAATTTGTAATAATAACACTACAAAGAGATGGGTATGTGGACCGATTGGGTTGCCTTCATTGATGATGATCGATAATATGAGTATTTAGCTATATAATACAGTAATTATATTCTTTAATTTTTTATTTTTTAATATTTTGGATCATGTGAACCATTGGATTAAAATTCAATATCCAGTTTCAATCCAACAGCTACGAAACTCTCAATAGGATTGTATTGTATAGCTTTGTGATGGGCCTAAACGTTCAAGCATGATTGTCCACAAAACCTCTTTCTGGGTCAGTGTCTAACTTGACCTTGGTCTGTTGAATTAGACAACCCTAATCTAATGTTTGATCCAAACAAACGGCCCATCTTTACCGCAATATTGCTACACTTTTTCGGGGTACACGACGAGTATAACTTAATGGTACGTTCCTCGTATCTACGACTTATATTTATAGGTTCGAGTCGTGTATTCCTCTCAAACCCGTGCAATCGATGCGCTAAAGTTCACATGTCTAAAACTACTACCAATCAGTGCTAAGCAACTGAAAAATAATAGCTCAAAATCAGTTTTAAAGAAAATCTTATATGTGACTGCCACGCGGTGAGACCGTGAGACCGTCCAATAAGATTGCATCAAATTAGAATTTTATAATTTATTTTTATGTTTTCAAAATAAATTGTGCAATCTCATTGGAGCGTCAAAATTGATGCAGTAAATGCTGTTCAATTTAAAAGAAAGTTTGTTCACTGGGATCGGTGATTCTATCGGTCAAAAGCCAATTAATCTAGAAAGGATCCACTCTAAGTGCATGAAAATTAAATTGCATAATACTTGGTTGAGAACAAGATTTCTTGAAATTAATCTAATTGCAAATTGTAATTAAAACGAAAGCTAAGCATGCAACTCACACGAGGAATGAATATATGGAAAAAAAACACTAGAGAATCGATATACCTTCTGAGACCACTCAATGCTCTCAATTAGTTTCGTTAAACACTTCAATCCAACTTTATGACTTGTTTTAAGAGTAATCAATTAAATTTGTAGGTCTTCTCATGTGATAAATAATGGTAGAAACCCCTTTTTAGCATAAAACTCTAAGTCAAATTAACATAACATGGTCATATATACGTCAATTTTCTCTTTTATTAAGTTTGGGATTAGGGTTCAAACGGAAAGGTTATTCACATCCAAACACTAATCTCATAGATAAACTAATCAATAACCCACATTGATTGTGGTCACAACATAATATTAGTTAATAGATTAGAACAATTAATTCAATAAAAGAGACTAAAATCGAATTGAATCAAAAATAGTAAACTAATTAATTACATGTAGTAGTCCAATTTAATCACATCAATCCCCTAGTTAAAATTTAATTACCAATGGAGAAAATAAAAGCATAAGAGAGTCGTAGAGGAATCTCTCAGTTTTATCTTCCACATCAATGTGGCTAATAACAATCAAGCCATCTGTCCACAAAGACACAAACCATAAATCATCCCAAAAGCTTAAAGTCCACGCCCCATCTTCCTCTCTCGTAGCTCAACAAGTGGCATTCATATGCTACGTGTCACGACAGCGCAAGCGTCGATTTCTGGTAACTTGTGGTATTTCCTAAGATGTCTCTGATTAGACCGACTAAATTGCTGACTCCGGCTTTGTCAGTGTCTCATATTTGTAACTATAGTATTTCGTATGTTAATTATATATAAATTATAAATAGAGTTGTCCAGAAACCAGAACACGAAAAATGAATCACGTAATCCGATCAATTAGAACCAATCCACCGACTGTTTTCTTGTCTCCTCTATCACCTTGTGTCGCTCAAAAAACTTCAGCTGTTAGTTTCCGGCAGGCCACAACTATGCAGTCTAAGCGACCAGAGAAATCCGAGAGCACAGACAAGTCCCACAACCCGACAGAGAAAACTGGGTGAGTTACATGATTCTAATCAAGAGTTCTCGGATCATCTCTTGATCTGGTTTTTTTCTAGTTTTCTTTTAAAACTGTTAGCTAGGTTGATCAAGTGTAGTTGCATGTTTTTATTTAATTTAATTTAATTTTAATTATTTGTGGGTTGTGATCAATTAGGGACGCGATGTCTCATTCATTTGGAGAGGGATATGCCAGTAGGTCTGATGAGGAAGGATTTGGTGGGACTTTGACAGGAAGCAACCAGTCCTTTCCTCCCAAAGCTGGAGTTGATAAGGAAATCCATGAAAATCACCCAGGTAAGAGATTTCTGATATCATATATCTAATCATCAAAATAATATATATATTTTTTATTATTACAATTTGTTAATTTTGCCTGACTATTATTATTATTGGTTACGTGGGTGTGTTTGTAATTCTGAAGCTTATGACAAGACCCAAGGAAGTGAAGTGAAGGAGAAGGAAACGTCTAGGCATCAAACTGACTCGCGTTAGATGCGAGCGATGTGAAACGTTGTGTTACTTTAATTATTTACGTTTCTTGGCTTTTATTCATGTGTTATGTATAATGTTTAATTACCAAGAGGAACTTTTTTGGTCGCATAATAAACCTAATTTGCGTTTATGGCACAATAATGAATTATGGTTGCTATTTTTATAGCACCTAAATTAAAATTTTGATGGATTTGAACATTAGTTTTTTTGATTGGTCAAAGCCATTTGTAGTCGGACCATGAAATAAAGAACAATTTAATGATATTTTAATTTCATCTTGAGCAAAAAATATTTTCTTATATTAGAGAGATTGCTCCAATTCTCCAATCGAGCATTACTAGTGTCTTTGAGTTATGACCGTTCTTTTTTTAATACTGTAATATTGTAATAGTTAAAAAGGAATAAAAATAAAACATTTAGGGCTTGAAAAAAAGAAAAGAATAATTACTATCTTACATTACACAACAGATAATACTTGAAAAAAAGGTCCTTCTCTACTTTAACTTTATTATATAGTTTATATATATATATTTTTTATTGTATCTTGTATTGTATTATACACACGGATACAACTTTTATCGGTAATTCTATTTTTTATTTATTTCTATAAAATTAAAAATTAAAATAAAATAGGGCCTCAAAAGCTCGAATCAAAATAGAAAAAATAAAGAATATCTTTTTCCAAAATTACAAAAGGCCTTTTTTTTTTTTTTTTTTTTTTTTTTTTTTTTTTTCACGGCTTGGGCGCGTTTACTAATTATGAATAAATGAAATCAGAATTAAGTTTCGCAGGAAAATGAATGGAGGGGAATCAAAATCAAGTTACTAAATTATATTCCAGTATTTACTAACAATTTAGGAATCGGAAACATAATTAAATTTATTTCATTTCTAATGTTTACTTAAACTAAGAAATTGAAATAATATATAATTGATTACAAAAATATCTTAGTGTATAAAATATGATGAAATATATATATATAATTTATTATGAAAAATATATTTCATATTACTCATAACACTATAAATATAATAATTAACATCTTTATATCCTAATATTTGAACTAATTAGATAAAAATCTATTGAGATAATTTGATTAAAAAAACAAAGCCGCAACCGTATAAGAGATATGAATATGCCATAGTCATTATTTATTTATTTTTTAAAAAGTGCAAAAATTGTATTGTAATATGTATATATAAAGATGAATTTTTTTATAAATCACACGGCTAGAATAATATAAATTATTAATTATGTAAACCGATATTAAGATAAAAAAAAAAAAAAAACTAATATGATTTACGTAAATTAAAAACAAAAGTCAATAATCATAAAAAAAAACGGTTTTTATTTTTATTTTTTAGTAATGATAATTTAGTAAATAAATCATGAATTTCTTTTTCAATCAAGAAAGAGAATTTGATTCTTAGGGTGTGTGGGAGGAATCAAGTTCCCTTTCTATCATGAACTTAATTCTTGATTTATGAGTAGGATCCATGAAATATAATTCCCTAGTAAGTAGGATTTATGATTAGTAAACATGTCATTAAAGCAATATCAAACATTTTCTCTCCATGTTTAAAACTTTTAATGAGCTATATTCTTTATCAGAGAATCAAAGTTGCCTTCAAATTTTTATTTTTTTTAACATCATTTTTTAATTTATTAATAGAAGATTTTTTTTTTAAAAAAAAAAAAACTATTTTAATCTTTTAATGAGCTATATTCTTTACGAGAGAATCAAAGTTGCCTTCATTTTTTTTTAACATCAAATTTTAATTTATTAATAGAAGATTTTAAAAATACTAGTTTGATCTATAAAAAATAAAAAAATAATAAAAAAAAAACTATTTTAAACTTTTAATGAGCTATATTCTTTACCACAGAAACAAAGTTGCCTTCAATTTATTAATATAAGACTTTTTTTTATAAAAAAAATAATATTTTAATCTTAAAAAAAAAAAAACTTTTTTAAACTTTTAATGACCTATATTCTTTACCAGATAATCAAAGTTGCCTTGAATTTTGTTTTTTAACATCATATTTTTATTTTATTAATAGAAGATTTAAAAAATACTATTTTAAAAATGATACCAAACATATAAAAATACGAAACATTAAAAATCTCTATAAGTCTATTAAGTGTGATCTAGTAGAGTAATAATACACAATTTTTTAGTCCAAAAACATTATCATTTAATAAATTATTGCTAAATTAAATACAATTATGGACCATATAATTCACTAAAATAATGTTAAAATCAAAAACAACAAATTAGAAGCTCGATAAAAATTTGTCACTCAACTCTTTTATTCACGACAATATGAAGTTGGTTTAATGGTATATTGGTATCCAATTACACAATTATGATTCGAGTTGTATCTTTTCTCCCAGATTCTGATTACATGTTACGACTAAAATAAATAAATACATAAAAATGACTCTAACTTCATTTCAATAGTTTCCAAAGGCCCAAGTGTCTTACTGGAAAGCCCAAAAGACAAGTAACATAAGGCCACTAAAATTTTAATTTAATATTTCAAAAAATTAAATTCCAAATTAATATATTTCCAAAACTTGTTGTAGAGTCGTGTAAAACGGGGTCAGCTGACGTGTATCCAGCGCAAATAAAACGTTAAACGTTCCTTCCTTGAAAGACAGATAAAGACCAGATACCGCATCCAGCACGTTGTGCTCGCACGATAGCCGTCCATCTTATAACTACCCTTTAATCGTGTCCATCCATTTCACTCAACGCTTTATATATAAAGACAATGTTCGCTCTTTATTATTCACATCCCAGTATCCCATTCAATTAGTTATTAGTTTTCCTTATTAGTTTTCCTTCTTCGTCTTTACTCTAAAATATGTTTCGTCCAGATCTAGCTCTTATGGCTTCTAATCTGAGCTTCTCGTTCTCTAAATCTGTTCAACCGTTTGACGATCTACGTCCCGATGCCAGCTTCAAGCTCATCTGACTCGTTAAAGGTTAGCATCTGGATTCGAGCTCGGTTTGCCTCCTGTTCTTATTATTTTCTGTTATTTTTCTGACGATCTACTCTTTTGTTAGGTTTTTGAACCAGATCTGGTGTGTGCGGTTTATAATCACCTCCAGCTTCGAAGATGGCTTTGCTCTTCTCGAGTTTGCGCTTCCTCGGTCCTGGTAAAAATAAAATTTTATTTATAGGTTGTTATTTGATGTACTGGTTCCAGATCTGAGTTTTCTACGATCGGATTGTCATTATTGCTTATAAATATCAAATCTAGATATCTTTTCGTTGGAGGATTTGCTGGTAGCTGATTGCGCTGTTGGATTACGTTAGTCGAAGAGCGAGAGGCATGTAACGGAGGTGACATGGTCCGATGATGATTATGATCAAGGCTATGCGATGTAAACAGTAGGATCGGGTTGTTATATATGTGGATGTGTAAAGATGTCGGTGGCGAAAAGGCTTGCTTATATAAAATAGCGCCGATTGAGCCCTGATTAATCTTTTGTCATCCCTGACCTTTGCCATGACGGGTGCGCTTGCATGGCAGGTCACCAATATTCTTAATAAAAAATATACCTTTTTTGTTTTCGAGGGGAGAACGCACGGGAGTTGCCCGGGTTCTCTCCTCCGGTGTGTGTGTGTCTGCTGTGTCGTCTTGCTCTTTTTCTTCGCGTTCGCTTTTGCTTTATTCATATCTATTTCATGCTCACACCACCATTCGATCTACATCATCCACATCATCAGCTAACGATGCAATTCTGGGAAGGCTTTCAAGGTAAAATTCACAATTCAATAGTCCATATACATCATATATATTTACGCTTGTATTTAAATACTGTAGGCTACCTAGGTGTGCGTTACGAATCCTAGAAATTAATTTGGTGCCGAAGTGTTTTTTTCAAATGAACAATTCTGACTTAGATCTATCATTTACAGTTGTGCCATATTTTTCAATGAGGAGTTCTTCAGAAAGGTACAATAGAAGTTGGTTTACATCTCAAGGTTAAAGGATAGATTGATTCCCATAAGCACCGTTGATTGCATTCATAATAATTAAAGATTAATCACTATATTACGCTTATATTTGCAGACCTGAAACTACAAAATTGTGTTTCTCGTTGATACAACCACAGATTCTTGGATGGAAATAATTATTAAATAATAATTTATGCAAATATATAGTAAATATATTCATGTTGTTTATTTAAATCTGAAAGTTGTTCTGGTTTGGATGACAATATCAGTTTCATTGTATACAATTGTGCCCTTTCAAGTCCAATAATACAAATTGTTCAGTAGTGAGCTCATTTTTTTGTGGTTATGGAGACTGAAGTTTCTATGTAGTTGTTTCGTGATCTTTTTTTGTTTTTGTTTTTACAACTAATTTTAAAGATGATTAATCGGGTTTAAGTTTCTGTTGCCCCTTATGGGCTTTTATTTTTGCATACATTTTCATCTATTAGCTGGAAGTTTAGTGGAGATCAAGGATATCCAGTGGCTCAATTTGATCTGAAGTTATAGGTAATTGTATTTCACACTGAAAAGCGAGCATCTTGAAGTGTTGGCCTTGACTGAGCAGCGGGATTAATGAAGTTCAATGAAAAAGCAATTCAACACTCGTTCAAGTTTTTCCCAACGAATAATTTAGCAATAAAAGTGCAACATTTGAGGTGATATAATCAAATTTAGTTTCAGTATCAAGTATTTTATGTTTAATTAGTTTCCTTAATTTATCATATGCAAGCAAGTTGGCCTTATTGTGTGGTTGTTTCCACCACATCATGTTACAGTTTTGATTATTCATTTTTCAGTTTCTTACTAAAGCCTTTTAGAGATATTTTTTTGATTTTCTTAATGCTTTTTGATGTTTAAATTGTTTCTTAGTGAAGCCATTTAGAGATGTTTAAATTCTGGTCTCTGATTATTATTGACTCATTCAGTTGTTTTATCATTATAAGCTCTTTTAAGTTTATTGATTTATGGATTACAATTGATTATTTTTTGTATTTTTCTCACATGCAATAATTTTGTTCATCATTTGTTGTGTTTGGTTTAATTTTTGTTCCATGGTAAATCTTTGACTACTGATTCTTTCAAGTATACGAGACATTGGTAAATCTTTAATTACTGAGTATTTGATGTATACTCTTGGTATAGCTAGTGGTTTCATTTCAATAGTTCATTATTTTGTTGTAATTTGTAAGTCTTATTTTCATAGTAAGCTAACAAATTCATCACAACATAGGTTCTCTTTTGTTGTGGGACTTTAAAATATTGCTCAAGCATTTTTTATTTTATATGAAGAAATTATAAGTCTATAATCTTAAACACAGCGTCTTGTGATTGTATTCTATTTCGGTTCCACAACTCCTGTTTGAGGATTGGATTGTGAAACTAAGTTCTAGTGTAGAAGTATTTCAAACCAGTCTTAGGCTATGATAGTTCAATTCCTAAAGGTGTTCAGGATGAAAATTGCGAGGGAAATTAACAAAAAAAAAATAAAAAAGTTTTATATATTTCTAGTAGTAAAATTTTGGCGTTAGATACTTTTTTTTTTTTTTTTTTTGAAAGAGGGTTAGACACTAAACTAGTAATATCTTTCATACCTTTGCACCTCATTTTCTATAAGCAATACTGTGTCTGTGTTAACAACTCTGTGTCTTTCATACCTTTGCATATCATTAGTAGTAAAAATGCTGTGGTTGCTATTCTGCTTGAATGATTCTTGCATTGAATATGGTTTGGTATTTATAGGCAAGTGTGAAGGCTTTTAATTTGTATTTGTAGTAGTGAGAAAAATAAATTTGACTGAAGTGTGAAGACCCTCAATCACCCAATTTTTCCTACCCATTATAAACCCCTATGATGTGTTATTTGATTGATGATGTGTTCTTTGATTGAAGCTTGGTAAGTTTAAACTTTGTTATTAAAAAGTTCAATCTTCTTTTCTCCCATTTGAACCCATCTTTCGCGGTTTGTTTCATCTTTTTGATTTTAGTGTTTTTTGGTTATTTATTTTCTCTTGTCAACAAGTAAAGTAAGATCTTTACTGATTTTTATTATTTCGGTTACTTGGAGTCTAAGTCAAGTATGATTTATTTAGATTATTGAATTTTTCTGATATAGCTAAACTTGGTCTAAATCAAGCTAGGAATCTCCTATAAAATAAGACGCTAATTCTTTTGTTCTTATTCAATATCATCATCAAAAGAAAGTTAAAAGAATTGTTTGTTTTCTTTATTTACCACTTTCCGTTTAGTCAAGTGGTTCTTATATTAGGAAAAAATAAATCCTACTTGGCTTGGATTCTAAGTAATCGAAATAATAAAAAATCTTACTCCTAGAGATCTTTAAGAAAGATCTTATTTGTTAATAAAGAAAATAAATATTGAGATGACACTAATTGGTCTGAAAGAAAGTTAAATTTGTACAAATTTTCGCCATATGCCAGTTTATTTACTCCAAGAATCAATCAAGGAGAGGCCTACAAACAAGAGCTGATTTGTTTTTTCACCGTATAGAAAATTATATAATCCAAGATTCATTCAAAGAGACCCACCAAAGCATTTTTGTTTCCAAACTGTTCACCTGGACTTTTTGTGGTTACTGGTTTTCAAAAAACAGGAAGACACGGTTTTCACGAAAGAACTATTTTAAAAAGACCTTGTGATTTTAGACTATTTTTACCGTTAATACTTATCTTGGCAATGAGGCATTGATGCGGAGAGGTTGATGGATAATCAATTTAGAGTGATTTGTGAGTATGTACGTTTCAAATTCTAGTTGATAGCATTGTACAACAATAAAAAGGGTTGGTGTGTCAGAGTCGTTTATTTCCTGTAAACATAATATGCTTAGAAGTATTTTAAATCTTAATGGATTTTAAGAATTACAACTACAGTACGCACAAATAAACTAATTTTGTAAGAAAGATTCATTAAATTGCTACATTTTTGCCCTCTTGCGGCTTATTTGCATTGTGAAAGGTCTGTAAGCTCAAAATGGGAAGAGCGCCTGGGCCCTACTGGGGGTCCTGGGAGGATGGTGGTTCGAATCCACTCAGATCTATGTACTGTTTTTCAATTGTTCTTCGACTGTAAACCTTGAAAATATTTAAAAGGGTAAATTGCAATGAAGCAACCAGACATTTAATAAAAATGCAAGAAGACTGTACTTTATCAAATTACAAGAAGTTACCCTTTACTTAGTTAATAAATATCAAAGTGTCAGGGTAATATAGTTATTATATCCTTGAAAAAGATGAAAAAACTAAGAAGAGAGAAAAAATAAATAACAAAAATCATCAAATTTTCTGCTTCCATCAACATCAATTAAAGAAATTAAATTAGTTTAAAGAAATAAATAAAAGAAATTAAATTAAAGTAAAAAATTCGATTTTTTTTTTTTTTTTGGAAATCTGGTGCGCAGATCTCTTCTTTAATCCTCATCAACCATTTTTAATCATCATCAATCTTTAAAACGATTAAAACATTTTTTTTTTCTTTTTTGACAGATCTGTGCATCTTTTCTGCAATTTTTTTCTCAACCATTTTTTTTCTGCCCCAATCATCATCATCATCATCTATTTAAAGAACACAAAATTAAAAACGCATCAATTTAAAGAACAAAAACAATAAATAAAATTTATATTTAGGTAGATCTGGACATCTTCTTCTTCTTTAATTTTTTTCTTACTTAGAGAACTTTATTTTTTGATAACCCAGATCTCCATTTTTTCTTCTTTCAACCATCATCAACATCTCTTTCTTTTCAATCTCATCCTCAACAACATCTACTTCATTCTCAAACGAAAACTCGAAATCTCCATTGGAGATCTCTACCCACCAAATCAACAAAAATTATCAAACAAAAACTCAAATCTCCATTATTGGAGACCTCGCCACCACCGCCTCTTCCCTCCACGCCATCCGCTGTCGACAGTACCCTTTCTCTATCTCCTATTGCTGCATGTTCTCCCCTCCATGGCAAGTTCCGATCTTGGAGATCGGGTTTGGATGTGTTTTCTGTTTTTTTTTTTTTTCCCTCCAAAAGATATATCCAGATCTGTTTTTATTTCTTTTTTCTTTTTTCAAAATAAATTTGTTTGATTTTTATAAAGTATATAATGTCGTGGCAGTTTTCCATTGTACACTGTGAAGTTGTTTTATTGCATTTAGGGGTAATTTTGATATTTACTATTATTTGACTTGTCAATTGATAATTTTAACGGTCAAATAGATAGCCAATGGTACTTTCTTGTAATTTTGATAAAAGTACAGTTTCATTGTACTTTCTTTAAAAGTGTGTTTGGTAGAAATGAAATGGGAGAGGAAAGAAAATGGTGGAGGGAAAAGGAAACAGAAAAAGTGATAGTGTATGTGTTTGGTATGGAGAGGAAAGGAAGGAAGGGAAAAATGAGAGGAATAGGAACCCTAGGTGGTTGCTTCACTTGGCTCCCCTTGGGACCAAGCCTGAATACAACCACAAGGTTGAAGGTATTATGGATGGGAAAATTTAGGATATATCGCTGTGGATATATAACCATCTCTTGTAGCATATTGTATCAAATCATTGTGATATTTTGATAGGTAGAATAATAGAGGAAAAAATATATATAACAATTTGTGGATGCTACCACAGAGCAACTTCTTTTTTTTTTTTTTTTTTTTTTTTTTTACAAGATAAAGTTGATTCAGTGATATCTTCCTCTTACTTACTTTAAACAGGTTGTGGGCTAAAGTTCTTAGATTCAATTTATGCTGAGCTAATATTACATTTGGGATTGGTTTTACATTTAGAGGGTTGGGTGGTTTGGCGTGAAAACAAATAAAATAATAAAAATTGTGATTTAAAACTTGGACGAAAATACCATGTAATTAAATTATGTGGATAAAGTGTTATCCCCTCACACCCACATCAATTAAATTTTGGGTTCGAATCGTATTTTGTTTTCTCAAAACTCTAAATTGTAATAGTTAAATAAAATGTAATTTTAAAACTAAAATAAGTGATGTTGATTCAAATTTTATAGCAAAATACTTTAATTTTCTTCTGTCTTTACTCCACTCTCCGAATTTGATCTGAGAATGTGTACTACATCAAATGCTGGCATGATGAAATATGTTACGCTTATGGATTGGTCATGCACATCTATACAATTTGATTTAGTTGAAATATGTTAATTAATCAATAGGTTTTGGTTTTGGCGTTGCTTTTTTCTCTTGTTTAAATTTGTTGACACGAAACAAAATCCCAATCCAAAATAAATTTATAAAATCCGATGGAATTAAAGAAAGGGGAATACTATCTACTTTTCCCATTTACCTTTTCCACTCATTGCTTGACACGTATACACTTTTTCATTTAATAAAAAACTCTCACTTTTTGCTTCAAATTTTGTTTACTTCTTTACCCCTGATGACTACTTCTATTATTTCACTAATAAGTGGTAAAGATGTAAATAAGTTTTGCAGTAAAAAGTGAGAATTTTTTATTAAATGAAAAAATGTACACGTTGAGTGGGAAAGGTAAATAGGAAAAACAAATGGGAAAGGTAGATAGCCTTCTCCTTAAAGAAATACAAACATTTTTTTAAAATCACACAATTGACCCACAAATTGAGAAGATTTACGAATATTATCTCTAATATTTGTATTTCTACGTACGTACCCGTCCTTTGCATAATTTGCATGCACAGGCTGTATCTAGCTAAGCTCTTTCTCTTTGGAGATATATCCACCAACACCAAGCTTGGAAAATTTTTTCTTCTTTTTCTTCTCTTGTGTCCCATTCACATCCAGTCTCTGACACATCCCATCTTCACAAACCAACGACGTCGTCGTATGATTCTTCCTGTTGAAGCTGAACACTTTGCTTATAAACTGGAAACCCAAATTCTTCTTCTTCTTGTTCTTCTTATTCTCTTCAACAGTACTACCACAACATTGGTTGTCAAATTTATTGTCATTGTAATGATCATTCTCGCTGGTGTTCAATATCATCGATTTCGATAGCCTCTTGTAACCTGCAAATCTTGCAGATACAGATCTTATTCCCCGAAGCGAGCCACCGCCACTGTCTGATGATCTTCCATGCCCCATTGAAGAAGCCCTTTCAAGCTTGAAGCTTGATCTGCTAAACTCCTTCATTGATGATCTTATGATCTTTTTTTTAAAAAAAAAAATTTAATTAGAATTGCAATGACAGTGTGTTTTTGCTTTTCAAGTAATTAGGTGGTGGTGGGGTTGGTGTGATTTTTGGAATTTAAATAGATTTTTTTTATAGACTGGAAAACCGCGTTGATCAGTTATATGGTCATGATAATGCATTTGCTGGTTCTTTGTTAATTACTATTAATAGAAATTATATTAAATAACTCTTTTTTTACTTGTTCTAGCTATATTTTTATTTGCTATTTTTTGAGTTTCTTCATGCCTGTCTTGCGAGAATCCTGCTCTCTTGGACACGGCTTGTGACTTGACTGGCCTCTTACATGGAATTGGTTTCTTTTGATGGAAAATCCTGCTCTATCGGACACGGCCTCTTACTTGACCTCTTATAGTCTTATGTATAGCTGTGTTACAAAAAGTCTAAAATAATTTTTAATTTTTAATTTTAAAAGCTGTTTTCTAGTTTGTTTTAGGAGAAAAATTTCTCTGTGACCTATTATAATAACAACTCATAACATGATCCCATCTCATAAATTGAGTGCATGAGATCATTCTATATATGTTTTTTTTCTTGTGTTTCAAGAGCAATTTTAGTATAATTCGCCACCATTTTAATAAGCAAAAAAGTACTGCTTGAGAAATGAATGGATTTAGGTTTATGATGACAATCCTATTAAGTAGAAGAATCCGGCCATCGTAGATCTCTTTTAACTAATCTATTTATAACTCTAGGATACTCGTACGACAGTGTAGGAAATGCGACAAGACAAGTAGATTGCAGACAACTGACAACTAATTATATGCTCTCTCGCAAATCACCTCTTAGCATAGGTGGTAGTGCACCTCCTTCCACATTAGTGATGAGGGGTTCAAATTCCATTATACACATTTTACAAGTATGCGTAGAGAGTTTTCTTCCCGATTTGTGGGGACAATTATCTCCCGTTATAGAAGTAGATATCCATGCCGCATAAGTATTATTTGATTGTTTCGATATTCTTATTGTAATAGTTATTGTAATACTTCAAAAATAAAAAAAAAAATAAAAAAATACATGTTCTCTCTCGGCTTGGGCTATGGCCCAATAGAAATCTAGGCTTTCAAATATTAAGAATATCCATTGGTCTATATTTCAGGGCCACGGGCCCGAGGCAAAGACTCCTGAGTCCTGAGAAATATTGAAAATTGAGAAGTTTAATTTAATATGTTTCTATTTCATTAGTGCTAATTAACTGCATATTTCCCCCAAAAATAAATAAATTAAAATTAGATGCTTATTCATCAGATTTTTCCATTTTTTTAAACCCAAAAATCTTTCAAACCCGCTTAGCGAATCTTTCATTAGTACGGAATTCGAATTGGGCTCCGTTTTCGCAGATGATCGCCGGTGGATCCAGATCCGACGTCGCCGGTTGAGGTTGTCGTCGCTTGAGAATTCCGGTCCTCCTCCGGCCTCGACGTCCCGCAGTGGCCACCATCCTTTAAACTTTTATATTTTTTAGTTTTTTTGCTGAAGAGATATTTTTTAGTTTTTTAATTTTTTTTAATATAACATTATTAAATATAAAGGTAATATTGTATTTTATTAAAATAGTGAGGACATTTCTTTAAAAAAATCAGTTTCTACTCCCAAAAGCAACCCCCACTCGGCTTTTCAAAAGCTAATTATTAAAGGAGCAAATTGTAAAATAAGTTATTTTTGGGAAGTTTACCAAACACCCATTTACTCAAAACTCGAGAAATAAATGATTATTTTTAAAGCAAAATCAACCCTAAACATAGCCTTAAAATGTTTACTTAAAAATATGTCAAAAGAAAAACCAAAGATTACTTCATAAAACAATGATTGTAACTACGAAGACAACCGGAAAAACTATTATTTCTATAATGATTCTTTTCAATATATCTTAAGTTTTTTATAAATTCAAAAAGTTAATGAATTTCAAGAATTTAAGAGAATTATAATCTTTGAACTTGTTTCGGTTGCATGAATTTTCTTGTCAACCATATTAATGTAATAAAAAATAAGTACAAATTTCTATAAAGTTTTAATCCGGAAAAAATCTTCCATGCAGTACTTGATGCAATGAACCTTAATCAATCAATAATATCATGTCACGTGTAATGAATAATAAATCAAATTTGTTTTCCGTATCACGTTATATGATATCAATGGTCCGATGCATTGTACACCAAATATTTTCTTATGTAAGACAGGCAGCGGGGTTTGAATGGGATCTCAAATTGACAAAAGATGATTCCATTCCAGTCTTTTTTTTTTTTTTTTTTTTTTTCCGGTTCTGTTGAAATCGTTACCAATATTCCAGTCTTGTTTTTCTATTTTCACAAGTCACAACTAATTTGGTCCAGTCCCAAAATTGGAGTCAAATTCCAACAACTCCATATATATATATATATATATATTCTAATATTCAACTGACGTGCGCGGCGAGGCCATATATAATTCACTTAGAATATTACATTGCAATAACAATAAACTGGTCAAATTTAAATGTGATTCACGCATTACTATATAAATTGTGATCAAATCCCAATGTTGGCTTGGCAGAAGATCTCTAAAAATCTTTTTCTTCCACCCAAATTTACTTTCTGACACAATAATGTTTCATATATTTTTAATATTTTATTTAAATTTATACCCAAATGATAAATATATGAATTGTCATAAATTATAAAATAATATAGTAAATGATGTCTTACTCACTTGCTAAATCATTTACAAGTCAAAGTTTCATGTTCAGAAGTTGTAGCAAAAGACCAATATAGACGTAGCTCAGCTGTTAGATGGACAAGTTTGAGGTTTGGGTAAATGACTCTCAAGTCAACGGTTCGAATCCTACTAATGACAAAAGCTTCAAAAAAATATAAAAAAAATATACCCTATAGGTAGATAGATATTGTTAAAAAAAAAAAAAAAAAAGTTGTAGCAAAAGAAGTTAGAATATCAAATTATATTTATAAAGGTCTAAATAGATAGATAGATACGTTCTATAAAAAAAAAAAATCTAATTTTTATTGTATTCCGTTTGTAATGCATGATAGTCAACAGCTTGATAAATTATTTTGACTTAGCTGGCCACCATGATATTTAAAATAAAAATATTCTTTTAATAAGGGTAGATTTAAAACAAAAATATTCCTGTAAAACAAATTGGTTGTATTATTTTTTTAAACACCAGCTTGTAGGGTAGAATATATATATTTATTGAGTTATTACAATTACCAACCTAATTAATTGAAAGTAAATTAATACGTATAGTAATTATGAATTATAGTGAACCCTAACAATTGAAATCATCAGAATTAATGCTATGTTTGGTAAGAGGGAGAAATGGAGGAGAACATTTTTGCTCACCCCTCTTCAAGGGGGGTAACCATTACCTCCCTCTTGCATGGATGACATGTGTCATAGAGGAGACAATTTTTAGACAATTTTACCCCTCCATAGACACATGTCATGTGTATGGGAGGGGGGTAATGGTTACCCCCCTTGAAAGGGGGGTGAGCAAAAATGCACTTGAAATGGAGGGAGGGAGGGAGGGAGAGGGTTTGAGAGAGAGCTCCAATCCCTTATTTGGTTGGAGAGATAAGAGGAAGGAGAGGAGAAGAGGAGAGAGGTGTGATCCATCCGGGCCCACCAAAATGAATCCTATGAGAAAGGAGGAAGAGAGGATTGGAGGGGAATGGCCATAATGCCCTCCAATTTTTCATTGACCTCCAATTTTTTTTTAAGGGTAATATAGTAATTTTACAAATTAAATACCAATCTATCCATTCAACCCTCTTTTTAATACCAAATAATATGAATGATAGATGTTATCCTCTCCATCCCTCATACTCTCTCTCCCTCTTAATTCATTCATCCATCATACTCTCCCCCCAACCAAACATAGCCTAAAAGAGTGCATTTTTGCTCACCCACCTTAATGCTGTGTTTGGTATGAGGGAAAGACGGAGGGAGGGAGAAGTGAGGGGAGAGGAGGAGAGGAGGGAGAGCTTCTCCCTCTGGGGCCACAAAAATGAATCCCCCCAATTTGGGCGGATAAGAGAAAGGAGGGAGAGTGATTTGGGGGGTGGGGGGTAAAGATAAAAATGCCCTCCTTTTTTATACCACCCTTCAATTTTTAAAAGGGTAATACTGTAATTTTATAAATTAAATACAAATCCATCCATCTAACCTTCCTTTCAATACCAAACAATATGGAGGATTGATGTTATCCTCTATATCCCTCTTACTCTCTTTCCCTCTTAATTCATCAATCCCTCATACTCTCCCTCCCTCCTACCAAACATAGTCTAACTGTGAGTGAGCATCACCCCCCACTCCAATAACTTACACGTGTCCTCAACTTAACCTTTTGTTAACACCTTTTAACTTTTAATTTTTTCTACCGTTTTTACCCCTAAACTTAACCAAAGACAAGTTTGTGTCTTCTTGTACGTAGTTTTTTTTTTTTTTTTTGACAAAGCAAACAGAAACACAGAACAAAGCAGAGGTAAGTCTGCCCTGGTCGATCCTCTAATACACATGGGGTAGTCTTCCAACCAGAAATTGTCTTCAGAACAGCCTAGATCAAATTTTGCAAGATCATGTGCAGCTTGATTATCTTTTTGTTCGTTGTTGCTCTCAATCTTCTTCATCTTCTCCTCTTCGTCTTCTCAATATTCTTCATCTTCTTTGTGGTTTCGTCTCCAAATACCACACACTGGGTTCACTTCTTCTTGTTCTGCATCTTTGTTGGGTTTGGATCAGGAGTCGATCTATTGGGTGATTTTTGATTAATTCCCATGAAATAAAAAAGTTAGGTTTGATTAATTTAATAGATTGATTGATTTTCATTGGTTTTTGATTGATTTGTGAAATTAGTTAGCTTTAGTGGTTTGATTGAATTTTGATGAAATAAAAAACTTAGGTTTGGATCAAGCGTCGATCTATTGGGATGTCATTGGGGTGCTCTTCGTTTTGAGTTGGAGATTAGATGGAGACATGGAGTACCTGTGAAGAAAGACAATAAAGAAAGCTGTTGACTCTGGCTACTACTGCATATCTTTTTGTCTTACTTTTATGCATAGAAGGGGTAAAAATGGTAGATTATGAGTAAGAATCGAAGGTTTTAACCAAAGGTTAAGTTGAAGGCACGTGTAAGTTATTGGAGTGGGGGGTAGAGGTGGCCACGGTTCCGGTTGAACCATCGGTTTTGTCCGCGGATTAACCAGAACTATACGGCCCAAACCGGAACCGAAACCGGAACCTAAACCGTCGGTTTGAAAACTGGTTTTGAACCGGTTTACACGGTTTCGGTTTGGCCTTCCTAAAAACCGAAACGAAACCGACGATTTAACTATCGGTTTTGTCCGCGGTTAAACCGCCTATTTTTCAAAAAAAAAAAAACGACGAATCAGACCCTGCCACGTGACTAAAAATTTGAAGAAAAAAAAGAAAAGAAACCGAAACCATAAAACCGCTGGTTTTAAACCGTGTACCAAACCGAATTTCTAGTTTCCGTTTCCGTTTCGGTTTCGGTTTCGGTTTTGGTTTCGAGTGGTCACCAAACATAAACTACCGGTTTCGATCTGAACCCAAACTGAAACCGAAACCGAACCGTAGCCACCACTAGTGGGGGTAATGCTCACACATGACTAATTTGGGTGAGCAAAAATGCACTCGAATAGCTGTGGGTGAGCAAAAATGCACTCAAATTAAAATAAGATTGACCATAACGGGTTTTAAAGTCTAGCCACAACATAATTGCACCATTAAAGCCAATTAATTGATTTCACCTTTAATTTGCTCTGTAGCAATTAGTGACTTGGTGGCACATTTTTTCCATTCAAAGCAAATTAAAGTAAGTCATCATTGTCAACTATGGGATCAAACATTTCACATTGACTTTATAGAATGAGTTATGCTATATTAGCTTAAATTTCTGATTTCCATTTGCTCATGTGCTCTTTAATCAAATTGTTAACATATTGAAATTAAATAATTGGGTTGATATAGCCTACCCTTACGTGCATGAGTGCGGGATACCCAAACCACGTCTAGTCAATATGTTAAATCATTACACATCATATAAATTGAATAAAAGATTTACATTTTGATCCAACCCATTTCATACTTCATTGAAAAGTTGACCTCAAAAGCCATTAGTGAAGCAATAAAAGCCGGCATTGTGGTATACTAACAGTTTCTCCACTAGAAATGAAGAAAACAACAATTCAAACAAAACTCAATGGTCCTGAATCCTGATTCTCTTCCATGTCTGTTTCGGTTCCAAGAATTTAATGAGAAACTGACGTGCAGACAAAGCACCTGATATAACGCATTACGCCATCTCTTCTCTCTATCACTTAAGAGCTAACACAACACCTCCTGTCTTTTCAACAATTCCACTTTTAACTTTTTGAGTTTGAAAGCTCTCTCTCTCTCTCCATATCCTCCTTCTTCAGGTATATTTTTCCATTCAGTCCCCAAGAAAATGAAAAAAGAAAAAAAAAGACTTTTTGAAGTTATTGTTATAAATTCTGAATTTGGAGTGGTACAAGTATCTGTATTAGTTATTGGGTTGTCAAATTTAGATCTGTTTTAACTTTGTCTTTATTGGATCATAGAAGTTCTGTTCAAATTATGATTTCAAGGTTTCTTAGACACATTTTTACCGATGAAAATATGATATTATATATGGGTTATAATTACAATGTTCCATTGTTTTTGTTATAATTATTTTATTTGATGTGGGTCAAATTCTTAAATATATTGAGAGATTGTATCTAATATTTTCAATTTGTCATATTTTTGGTTGTTTTTATTTGCTAGCAGTAAACATGTTTCTTCGAAGAAAACACTCTCAGAATCCTCAGGAGATTGACTCTGAACAGAGAGATGATAAGGTAATAATAAAATCCACACTTGAATTTTTTATTTTTTATTTTGTTCAAGAAAAAATTTCCATTTATCATTTTCTCAACAAACATGGTTATAGCAAGTCAGTGATCAAAAGTCGCTGATCATGATATATGCAATTGTAAAATTCTCTGATCAAAATAATTTGCAGAAGAGTGTTTGAAATGTTATCTGGGGAAAAAAGTCAAAACAATTTAGTTCAACAATTGAATTTCCATATCAAAATAATGTTGTAATTTTGACTTGAATGAAGATGTTTTCACAAATGCAATGAAAATGAATTCCTGGATGGTGATTCTGTTTGCAGGTCAATGAACTGAGAGACGCTATCGGACCGCTCTCCGGCCGCAGTTTAAAGTTCTGTACTGATGCTAGCCTGAGGAGATATTTGGTAGCTAGGAACTGGAATGTTGATAAGGCAAAGAAAATGTTGGAAGAGACACTCAAATGGAGAGCAACTTATAAGCCTGAAGAGATCCGCTGGGTATTTTTATGAACTTAAAATTAGAATTTTTGACATTTTGTTAGTCAGGTAGATCAATAATGATTCAAATGTCATTCATTAAAGGGCTTGAATTGAGATTGAATTTGGATAAATTGATAATTGGTGGAGATTTGATCAATGTGGTTTCATTAGATATCTTATGACCAAAATCCCTCTTTTTTCCGAGCCAGTTCCTCCACCACCGCGAACCCCAGTTAGATTCAGGCATGATACACTTTTTAGTTATTGGGAGAACCCAAGTACTCTCTTTCGGATCCAGGAAAAAGCTCTCTGAGATCTTTTTTCCTTTTGGAAGATCCAGTAGCGAAACAATCAACCTATTGATATTGGAAGACCCAAAAGATGCTTTCAATGTATCATTTTTGGGTCCAATGGAATTCATAGGTATAGGAAGAAGCCATCGTAAACTTGCATTTTCGACATTCTCTTGTGATAAGTATCGTCTTTCATTCCGTGTGATCGGTTAAAATGTGTACTTATGCGATATATGAATGTGATTTTCCAGCACGAGGTTGCACACGAAGGTGAGACTGGGAAAGTATCGAGGGCGAATTTTCACGATCTAAATGGAAGGACTGTGCTCATAATGAGGCCTGGGAAGCAGGTAATTTTCACTAGAATTTTCTTCACAAGGCCTTTCTATGGATAAATTGTGTCCTGTTATTATGTTAATCAATTTGTTCTTCAATGTTTTGCAGAACACAGCACCATCAGGAGAAGGTAACGTTCGTCATCTGGTCTATCTTCTCGAAAATTCTATCCTTAATCTCGCTGAGGGTCAAGAACAAATGACCTGGTTGATTGACTTCAATGGGTGGACAATGACCACCAACATTAGCATGAAGACAATCCGGGAGATTGTTTACGTTTTACAGAACCACTACCCCGAGAGGCTTGCCGTTTGCATTTTGTTTAATCCGCCAAAGTTTCTTCAACCAATTTGGAAGGTTTGAACCCCTCCTCTAGTCCTCTGCTTGCATCTTCTTGGTTGCATTTTATGTTCCTTTCAATTCAAAACTTAATCACCATTGTTTCTTCTTTCAGTAAAACTTGAATATGACAATAAATTGAATCTCTGTTAGAATTTTCTGTTGAATTTCTTGCTATTTCCTCCTTCTATAGGTAGTCAAGTATCTCATGGACCCGAAAACGTTTGAGAAGGTGAGGTTTGTTTACACGAAAAGTAAAGATAGCGGTGAGTACATGAGGTCGATAATTGATATCGAAAACCTTCCGAGTGAGTTTGGGGGGAAAGCTACACTAAACTATGATCACGAGGAGTTCTCGCGATTGATGGCTGAAGATGATGTGAAAACTGCCAAATTCTGGGGATTTGATGATAAGCCCTCCTATCAAGTTGCTAATGGTCATTTAGAGGCTGCGGTGGCACCGGGTCCAGCACACCTTGCACCTCCGGCTAGCTAAATTCACATGCCTTGTGCCCATCATGATATATAAGAAACTTTAGATCCGATAAACGCGGCCCAGATTGTTTATCAATTGATGCAAAATTCAATATCAGATTTACTCGTAGAACTGGAAAATATGATGTCCAGTGCCTTGATGAGGCCAGTAAAACGTTTAAGTTGCTCTGTTATATTATTTCTAACAATGATAAAAAAAATAATAAAGCATTTTCATTCAGATGAATGATCTTACTCTCTGGTTTTTCTTGCTTAAAAGAAACTGTGACGTTTGTTCGGTTGCTGTTAGAAGATCTGCCAACCCTCTTCAGCTTTTTAAAACAACCCTTTCTCCACTTCGATGCACGAGAAAAACTTGTGTAAAATGGTCTCACCGTTGACTTGATAAGAACGTCATACAAGTTAATTTTTCTCATATGTGGGATTCAAAAGGTGAGATGTCCGGTATTATTATAAATCCAATGATGTGTATATAAGTATAGCTAAGAGTGGACATGCGGAGACATAGTTGTAGTTATTTATGTGATTTTCGCATCGAATATACTATCATATAACTTGTATAGGGACAAATTATTGGAGGAAAATGATCAAATAAATTAAAAGGAGAGGATAAAAAAAACAATTAGAACTGCAGAAAATCAGATTCTTGCTATCTTTATATACAGCAATCTCTAATTTCACAAGTATAGAACCATGTTACAAATAGTCATTTCATATAAATAAGCTGTTCAACATATGGGCAGCAGCAGCTTTGCACATGAAAGCTTCCTTACTGATTGATTCACACATGAAAATCAAGCAATATACTGCATCACACATATCTCTATTGCATTAAGGCATTTACGTGGCCAACAAGAATTGAGTTAATACGAGTATCCGACAAGAGATGGGTACATTCGATAAACCAAATTCATATTAGAGCAAAATCTTTTCTTATTGCATTCAACCACTACTGCTGCTTACTCTGTACAGTGGATTTGGGGAAGCTTAGTACACCGGTCAAAGTTCGTTGGAGTAGAGACACTCATCGACAAGTTGGCGAAGGTTAGGATTCTCCAGGGCAGCTGCAACTCTTTCTTTATCATTCAGCTGCTTATTGACTGCAGAAAGACATATTGCACAATCTCAGTAATAGTTTTTAAGCTATTACAGTTAATTCGGGATTTAGGGAAAGGGACACGACCCGAACCACTACCTTAATGACATAGGTGTGAGGGGCATACCACTGGGCCAACCTCATATCGCCCAATCTTAGTAATAGCTAACTCGATAAGGAAAATGATAAGAGATCAGCCAACCCACATGGCCACAATATTCAAGGAAGTTTTCAATCCCACATTATTCAAGGACGAGAAATGTTATTGTATGGTCGAGTGAATTTTTAGAAATTAAAGACAACAACTGGATTGGTCGAGTGAAATTTTAGAAATTAAAGAAAGCATAGGAGATCTTAACAGGTCATTCCATTGAAAATTTGTGCCTTTGCCTAGAAATTAGTTACAAGGGAGAGATGAGAAGTCAAGCCCTAGGAAGGATATGTTCATGAGAAGTATCTACTCTTGAGGAGATTCAATTTTATATTCCCCTGATTCAACTCAATATTAAAAAGAAAACAAATGACAATGTTTCGATATATGTTGAATGGAATCCACAAGGATTGAGCAATCTTTACCTGATTCTTCATTGGCATGAGATCCAGGAGCTACCCTGATGTCAAGCTGCAAAAATACATCAACAAACATATGAATGAGAAACTAGATGAGTACCAAGTTAACAAATGCACGATCCAGATTCCATATAAACTTCATCAATCTCTCAAGTACGTAAGTCAATATCAAATAAGGAAATATCACTTCAGGAGTGTGTGGAGACATTCAGATAACCTCCCATGGCTAAAAAGCCGAAAGTAGGAGGTCCCCGACTGTGGTTATGAGCATAATGGAAGCAGTTGAATGTGATCGTAATCCAAACCCACATCAAACATTGGTCCATTACAAAATGAACCGACAAATATAAGTTCAATCAAGGGAAGAAAGTTTGCAATAAGAACAATCAAGATAAAGTTATGAACAAATTTTTTCGACTTAGCATCAGATGATTAACACCTTTTCATTTGAGTATCTATTTTCTATTAGCGCGAAAAAAGCATAACATTGATAGCAAATGCTCACAAAATAAACAAATCAAGATGCCCTGTATATCAAGCACCATCTTCACATACCATTTCATTTTCATATTCAAGTAAATTCCCATGAATTGGATTCAATGTAAGTTCAAATTAAATAAATATAATTTGTACTCAAATATCGACTAATTGAAATTATAAAAACAACAACTGACCTTAAAATGCGGTGGAAAAAACTCTTTTAGTTTAACTCTCAGGCACAGGCCAATCACTGTTGCCATGCTACAATGCTGAATTGTCGGAGTAAATGTTATCCTAAATCAAGATTAAAAATAAAAATGCTTATTTTATAAACTATAAATTAAGATCAACTAACAAGTGTGTATATATAAAAATATTAAAAAAATAGAAGCTGAGCAAGACTTACAAAATACGCCCAAGCTTCTCGTCAACGGTGATGGATTCCTCTGATAGAACACTGAGCTGTTCAAGTGAATAGGGATGCTCTGGATCTCTTATATCTCTAACATAATTTACCAATTATGAGTCAAGGATTTTCAACCATATTTCTCTTCTCAACATCATCAACATCATCAACATCATCAAAATTCAAAACTCAAAATTAAAACACGATTTTGATCTCAATTTTCCATTTCTACTATTAAACAAAATGAAAAAAAAAAAAAAAAAAAAAACCAAAACAAAACAAATGAAATTAGAGAAGGATATCATATATTTCGAGGGGATCAACGGCGTCGTCGGAGTGAGGATCTTCTGTGCGAGCCACCCTTTCCTTCTTAGCGTGCACCACCGGGTTCGCATTGATCAGACCAAGCGTCATCTCTGAATTCTGATCTTTCTCTCAGTGGACTCACTCAACTACTCAAGTGTCTCTTTTTAATTTTCTTTTTCTTGTATGTTGGTTCACGGACTTTTGTCCAGTAAAGTCAGGTCACAGGTGTCTAGAACTAGATTGTATAGTTTGTATCCCAAACTTCAGATGCCACGTCACTTTACTTTCCTTCTGGGGTCCACTTTCCACAGAATATAATCAGAGTCCATAGAATTAGAGATTAGAGAGCCGCCTCCGGCTGCTTGTTTGGAGAAAGGAAAAAAAATACCATTTTTTGTCGACGGACATATTTACTATACATTCATACGCGTTACTACACTTTTACTATTTTTATTATTATGATTGAATTTATGTTATTTACATGGTAAAAGTGTAGTGATATGTATTAGAATATCTCCGATAAGGGTGGGTGTTTTCGGGTTGGGTTAAAAAATTTTCAACCCAATCCAACCCAACGTAAATTTTAACCCAACCCAACCCAACCCAACCCAATATTTGTCGGGTTGGGTTGGATTGGGTTGATCGGGTTGGGCTTTTAAGCCTAATATAAAAAATATATTCGAATTCGAATTCAAATTTTGTTATATGAAAATTTAAATTTAAAATAATTTTTTCACCCTAATATAATATTACATAGAGTTTAGATTTCTTAAAGGCATTAAAAACAAATCACAACATATAATACTGTTGCATAATTAATATATATATATATATATAACAATTTATCCAAATTAGAAAGTTTCCATCTAAGCCTCTAATTCATTTTACAATTATAATCACTCCGTCGAATATCTCGTGGTTGGATAATCTATTATTTATTTCAATCAACATAATAGTTTGAGCTTCTATACAATTATTATACTTTTTTCTACCAAATTATTAATCGAATCCTAATAAGAAAAAAAATATTTTAAAATACAATCAAGGATGTGGCCAATTAATATAAAAGATGAAGACAATATAATTGCATATTTTTAATAAATGTATTATATATTATCGTATAAAATATTTAAAATTATATATTTATATTTGTCATTTATAATATTATAAATGGTGTATGAGTAAAATTTTTAAATATTTTTAAATATGAGATTTCATAATAAATATAATCATAAATAAAGTTATTTAATTTATTTTTATTAATTACGTCGGGTTGTCGGGTTGGGTTGGGTTATATTTTATTAACCCAACCCAACCCAATCTAGTCGGGTTGGGTCGGGTTGGCGAGTTGGTGCCCACCCCTAATCTCTGATACAAAAGTGATTTGTATACAAAAAATTGTTGATATAACAACAAGAGAGACTTGTTTCATATGTGATATAAAAATAGATTTGACAGATAATTAACTTGAATTTTGGTCTCCAATATTTCTGTTTAAAACATATTTATTTTTAATAATGTGTCTAATTTTTTTTTTCTTTTATTTTTTCACCAAAAATAAATAAAATTTAATATCAATTTTAAATACTTGCTTAGTCAACCAGAAAAATAGTTGTGCAACAGGCTATAAAGTAGACGATTATATTGACAGTGTCTAATATTTTTTTTTTTTGCCACATTATTATGAAATTGAATATGCATAGTTGTATTGGAGATACATTTTCTAATAGATTGTCTATTTATCATATTTGACATTTTTTTTTTCCACAAGCCACTATTGCATTGTAGATGCTCTTAATATGCTATAAATATAAAATATGTCTATATTATGAGCCTTTCAGAAAAAAAATTCCGAAAAAATACTTTTGTAGTAAATTAAATTCATAAATAAGAGAGATAGCAAAAGTTTATAATTTTATTATTTGAAATCACAAATCTAGATAAAGTAGGTATAGCTGTAATACAATATAATAATAATATATATATATATAAATAATATAAAAGTAATCTTATCCTTGAAATTTTATTCACTCACTTTATTTATTTTCAAACTAAAATTGTATTATTTTGAAGGGTTTAACTCATTTATAGTTAATTTCCAATTTTTCTATATTCTGTTTTCAAACCTTTGATTATTTATTTATTTATTTATTTTTAATTTTTTTTTTTACAATTTGATTAGATTTTTTTTACAAAGCATTTGATTAGATTTCAATGACTAGTAACTAATTTGGTAAATATACATGTATTGTATAGCTGGATAAACCTATTTTGACCCATTAATAATTATATGGATGGTCAAGTTTATGGTTTTCTTTCATAAGGTTTGAGTTTAAATCCTCTCATAGGTATCTTTATGGTTAAATGTCATACTTTACTCTTTTTCAAAAACCGTATAGTGCGGGACTAGTTTGAAACTCGAATTCGTTAAGCGGGTTTGAGAATTTACAAGTTATCTATCCTATTTTGAAATATGTAACTGTGGGTCATGCTATTATACATTATCGATAATTATATATAATTGCTTAATATTTATTATATTTTAATTCAATGAATTAATACAGAATTTTAAAAATAAAAATATATTAAAATAGATAATGATTTTGTTGTAACTAAAGTTTATGTATTCTAATAGCCCAGTTCCTTAAGAAAACTAGGGCCCAGTTACTAATTAAAAAAAAAACCCAAATCAGGGCCCACTTGCATTGAATCTAATGATTCCGAATCAAAATAGGGAGAAAATCTTCAGTGCACCAGGAACATGAGTTGAGTGTTGCATCTGGTCATTTAGCTGGTGACATCTCGGTATGTGTCAGTTAAAATAATAATAATAAATTTGATGGGATAAAAGAGAAAAAAATAAAATAATGATAAAAAATATAAAAACCAAAAAAAATTACACATACCGATGTGTCACTATCTGAGTGGTTGAGTGTAACACTCAGCTCATGCACCCGGTGCACCGAAGAATTTCTCTCAAAATAGAGTAGTAGAAGAAAAGAAAACAAAACAAGCTCCAACTCCACCGATTCTCTTGTCCATTTCCATATAAATATAATTTTGCGTGTAGAGTAACAAACCGCCTTTGAAATCCACTGCTTCCACTTATAAATTTATAATCCATTATCATTTGCATTTAAAAATCCAAAAGTAAACTAATCATAACGGAGCTCCTTTACTGAGGAAGCGGAATGTGGCGGAGGAGCTTCTGTACTGGTTCCGCAAGCGCGTTGAAGGAGACGAAATGGGACGCGCTCGTGATCGGCGGAGGCCACAACGGCTTGACGGCCGCCGCTTATTTGGCTCGCGGAGGCCTCTCTGTCGCCGTGATCGAGCGCCGCCACGTCATTGGCGGCGCAGCCGTGACCGAAGAACTCGTCCCGGGATTCAAGTTCTCTCGCTGCAGCTACCTCCAAAGCCTCCTCCGTCCCACCATCATCAGGTGTGTGTTGTTCACGCATTTCGTATAATACAAACGAGCTCGCTGTGTTGTGCGTTAATCACTTATACTTCAAATTATTTATGATCTCTTAATCCTTTTTTTTTTTTTTTAATTTTTTTTGGGTTAAATAGCGAATTAGAGTTGGCGAGACATGGATTGAAGTTGTTGAAGAGAAGTCCGTCATCGTTTACGCCTTGTTTGGATGGACGGTATCTTCTACTAGGTCCTGATAAGGAACTTAATCATTCTGAGATTTCTAAGTTTTCGAAACGAGACGCAGATGCTTATTCGATGTACTATCTCTATCTCCATGTTCTCTGTTTTTTTTTTTTACTTGAATTCTATTGAACAATTGCAGTTCGCGTCACAGAACATAATTTCCAGGAACAGTTTATTTTGCATGTCTCATGTTTGGTGCAATATAGGAAAATAAGTTGATATAGGTTCTGGAAGGTGAGTCGTGATTTTAAAGTGCATAGCATAATCGGTCACTGTCATCAAATATTATTTGTCTTCATGAATTTGGATTGGGATTTGAATAATGAACTTAAAATCAGGTGCATTTCGTATATTTACGTTAGCTGCAAAGTAGTAGTAGAAGCTGGAATTGTCTGTGGTCTTGTACTCTTGTTAGGTAAAAAGAGTTTTTAACATAAGTTGGTGGTGTAGGAATTCAGCAAATGAATTTACATTCTGGAGATTTGTTGTCAAACAAGCACATTGAATGTTAAAGTGAAATAAAGATACCACTAGGATCCTGGGTTATTAGTGTAAAACAACAAGTGAATGTTAAAGTGAAATAAAGATACCATACAAGCTACTTGTAAAAGTTCATGATATATTTTGTCCATCTATTTATTCTAATATTTAAATCATATTCTTTTTCTATCATAATTCATAGATATGAGAATCAGCTAGAGAGATTCTGCAAATTTATGGATCCGCTTTTGGATTCACCAACTCCTGAATCCTTGCAAGGCACCCCATCTTTCACTGATCGGTTGAAGAACAAAATTCACAACTCAGCCTTCTGGACTAGCTGCTTCAGCCAGGCTCTCTCATTGGGGCAAAAGGACATGGTGTAAGGGTTCTTTTTCCGTAATCTTAAGCTAATTTTTTTGTAGTGTTAAACACTTAATTAGTGTTGACATGAGTGACTTAATGTAAATTACTATCTTGATAATTGTGAATTGTAGTATTGTCCTCTTATAATATGTATTATTTATTTTAACAGGGACTTTATGGACCTTTTACTGTCCCCGGCATCGAAGGTTTTGAACAACTGGTTTAAGGTTGTCATTTGATCTGGAATTCTTTATATCTTATCATTAGATTACTTGATCTTTATTTCTTAAGATATTTTCTTATTGAAAAGCGAAGTAAGAGCTTTTCCCTCACTACATGGAATATACTTTTTCCCTCACTACATGGAATATACTTTTTTGGAACCATAATTTTCTATAAACTCGTGGTTATCATCTTAGCTCTAGTTATCTAAGGCCACAGGGAGTTGATTTGTTTGTTTAAATCAGATTTCTTATTGATACATATCTACTGTAGAAGTGCTCATTGACATCCTGCTAAGAAGAAGCTCTGCATTTATCTACTCACTAATTTTCTGTCTTGGACTTTCATATGTACAGTCAGATGTTTTGAAGGCAACTCTTGCTACTGATGCTGTGATAGGAGCTACAGTAAGGATCCTTGCTAATTAATGTGGTCATGTATCAGTATCAAAGTTAAATTGCTTTATATATCAAATGCAGTACCTAAGAACTACTGTGCATTTATGCTATTGTTTTCTCTGAGTAACAATGTTCAAAAACACGGCTAGGCTGAAATTGTAGTTTAATGAGGGACAATTTCATCGGTGTTAAGAAATTAATCAAATGTTGCACATATTTTTGCATCTTAACTAAAATCTAGAAAATGATTTGCCTACTCAAATTAATTTTGTAGGGTAGTGTCCACACGCCTGGGAGTGGATATGTTCTGCTACATCACATGATGGGAGAAACTGATGGTGATCATGGAGTTTGGTCGTATGTATTTCTATTGCTCACTTGATGTATATATTGTATATCAGAGAACTAGCAAGCCGTAAATTATCTAATATCCTTTCATTATTCTGAAGACACTTTTAACGTATCTTTACTAGCAGTCACATTTTTTATTTTTTATTTTTGTATTCTTGGATCTTTAGGAAGAAAATATAGCAAATAAATTTGATGATTCTAATCTAACAAAACCCTATTAGGGTAATGCCCTGTATACTTAAAACTTGTGATAGTCTCTATATGAATTAAAACTTTGTTTAAGATTTCTAGTATAGGGTATGGAGCCGTGTTTTCTCAAAATCATAGTCTATGCCCATTTTTAAAAGTTAATTGTACACTTTTGCTACATTAGAATTTCCAAGCTAGTTCTTTGTTCTTTTCTATTAATGATGATATATATTTAAATTAGCTATGTTCTTAGATCTAACACTTCCTTAGGTATGTTGAAGGTGGGATGGGTTCAGTATCCATGGCCATTGGCAATGCTGCTAGGGAAGCTGGGGCTCATATTGTGACAAATGCAGAGGTATGTTAGTCTGTAATCACTTCTTTAGCCTTCATAATTCACCTCCCTCCCTTGAAATGAATACAAGATTGTCTATAACTTGTGTGTTGTATCTTATTTACTACATGAAATATTTAGTTTGGTGTCAAAAGCAAGTAGAATAGGCGTGAAATCTGAAGTTCTGGAACCACATTGATATATACTGAAAAGTATGTGAGAAGCTCCATAACAAAATGAGACTGTTTAATATAGTGGATGGAGAGAATATCTCACCTCTAGGAATGTGTGTCAAGAATCTAATCTGTCACAAGTTGCATACTTGATATTACTCGGGTTATGCTCCTGTGCTTCGTTTGGTGCTTTCACTCCTACAATGTGCTACTTAGACACAGTGCAGAAGACTCTATGCACTGAATGGTAACCATAAAATCATCATGGAGATTAAAAGTTAGGGTACCTAAACTAGTAAATTTTAGTTCTTTAAGCCTTTCAGTCACAGAATTTTGCCTATGTTGATACACGAAAGAAGGGGAAAGAAAAGGAAATGTTGTGGAATTCTGTTAACAAATTTTATATAGGTTTTCTAATACAAATTGTTCCAAAGTTATGCAATTATGCATATTTTAAGTTTTATCCTGAGTAATTGAAGGATTTTGCAGCTAAAACTTGAAAACTCAACAAAAGAGTTTGCTGCATTGCTGATAAGGAAGAGTAATCCTGAGAACTGCCAGAACGTAACTGGTAATGGCAGTCGAAGGACGGTCTTGTACTTGTGAAAATGTGTGATTAGTATTGGGTTTTGTGTAATGTTTCTTAGCTTTTTAGGGATTTTTGTATACGGAGCAAGTCCACCTGTTTATCTTTCAATTGCTTGTTGCTTTCCCTTCTAATTGCCGGTTTGCCACAATAAGTAAACATGCAATATTTTCCACATTATCTCTAACTCTTGGATGTAGCTAGGTTTAGTTTATGACTTTGCTCTCAAACTTTTTTCCCTTATTGATTCCTTTATATTGTTCAGCCATTTGACCCTTGTTACATTTTTTCTTTATTTTTTAGGTTTCACAATTGATGATCAAGGATTCTGGTGTAGTGGATGGGGTTAGTTTCACTACCTAAATTCTCTTAATAATGCGGGTTTTCAAGCTTGAATTGAACTAATTTGATATTGAACACATGGATAATTTTTTTTTAGGTACTGCTAGCTGATGGTACAGAGGTGCATTCGTCAATTGTTTTATCGAACGCCACCCCTTATAAAACTTTCATGGTATAATTTTATCGCTCTTAGTTCAGTTATAAGTGGCTTCTTAACAAAAATAGGAATGATACCATGTTTTAAGCTTTGTTACCTTGCTGCTGTAAATGATTTTAGTTTTGACAATAGGTTATGCTTTTACAAAACAGGAGTTGGTGCCTAATAATGTTCTCCCTGAAGATTTCATCCTTTCTATCAAGTACTCTGACTACAGCTCTGTAAGCTCTCCTGTATTTTTCTTTTATTGTTCCATATTTTGTTATATCACCGACTCTTGAGTGTTGCTTTATCTGATTTAATATTTAACAATTTGGAATATTAAAGTAGGTATGCATATACTTGAAACCCTAATATGCATCAATTAAAACAGTTTATGACAAGCAACTGTGTGATAGCTTGGAAAGGTGGTATAAAAGGCAGTTTTTGAATAGTTATTTTCCAATTGAAGGAACTCATTGCTGGTAAAATAATTTGTTTAAAAAAAAGAAACACGGGTCTTCTTGTAATTTATGCCCGACTATGTCGGTATTCTGTTGAAATGGAACTGGGGTACTAGAGATTTACTCAAATCTATGTTTTATCTTTTAATCCTCTCCATAATAAACTTAGGTGAGGAAATGGTGGAATTGATTTGTGCAAGTGTTCTGACTATTATGTATATAAATTTTATTGGAAGGAATGCCATAGCAGCCTCACAGTGTTTTAGTCGTGTGACAGTCACTATATGGGGTCATGTATCAAAAGTTGCAAACTTTTTGGGACCTCTTTCTCAGTGCTAAACTAATTATTGTTGAATGTGGGTTTCATTGGAACAGGCAACTACAAAAATAAACATAGCTGTTGATAAATTGCCCCAGTTTGAGTGTTGCAAGTTGAGTCATCCTGATTCAGGTCCTCAGCATGTAGGTACCATTCATATTGGTTCTGAGAGGTATGATAGTAGTTAAGAATTTTTATCCTTTTGTTCTTGACCTTGTGCTTTCCCGGTATGTACATGTCGTTAGTAGGTAGACTTCTGGGTGTGTGAGGGAGGCAAAATCTGGCGGGGTCTATAGGTAGTAGTCCAAACCATTGTAGTTGACCCTAAACGAGGCTGTGTCAGAACCGTTATAGGTGACCCTAAAAGATTTCCCTGGCAAAACAAAAATGTTAATAAAATTGTTTAGATGATAATATTACTCTTGACTGCGTTTCCTAAACTTACATAATTTGTATCATAGATTTTGGAATTCTACTAAAAGAAAGGATTTTGTATAGTGGACAAGCTAGGTGAAAAGCCACAGCAGCACTTATGCTGTGGACACTGGACACAAGGATTTTAGGAGTCAGATTTGGGTCATGTTGATCGAATCGCTGTGTTTGTAGTGGCAGTGATGATAGTTTGATGGATTCATTTGCTCAACATCTAACATGTGACATGTCATTCCACTACACAAACTTTTATGATCACTTACAGTTCATTATCCATGTCCAATAATACTTATTGGAACTGTTTAATAAATCAGCAATTGGTAAACCAGATTATCCAAACACTGAATATCTTGGCAATATCTAATTTTAAATTTGTTGCAGTACCTTTACTTCATCTAAACTTCTAAGTTTAAAGACTATCGGTGCCATCTAATATTTGGTTTGCCAATTTTTGAAGCATGGAGGAGATTGACACAGCCTGTCAAGAAGCCGTCAATGGATTACCATCACGAAGGCCAGTTATTGAAATGACAATTCCTTCTGTACTGGACAAGACTATTTCTCCTCCTGGTACTCAAACTCAGCCTTTAATTCAGTGAATATTGTTAGATGATACTTCTTCCATGACCTTTTATGGTACTTTTATCCTGAGAGAACTGACAAAAGAACCTACAGTGTTCATCATTTTTCTGAATATTTTTACTCTCGAATTTTACATTATCTGCATTGGATATAATTGCAACATATAACATCATGGATTTATGAAGTCTTAACCGTCTGTTTGTAGGAAAGCATGTTATAAACTTGTTCATTCAGTACACACCGTACAAGCCTTCGGATGGAAGCTGGAGTGATCCTGCGTATAGAGTGAGAAATTGATTGAAATTTTCTTTCATCTATTTGTCTATACTTGCTTTATATATATATATCATCATTCTTTGTTCTGGTGCGAGAAATTGTACTTGTATAATATTGTTCTGAGAATTATCCATCCATTTCTGTTTTAGGAATCATTTGCAAAAAGATGTTTCAGCTTGATAGATGAATATGCCCCTGGCTTCAGCTCATCAATTATAAGCTACGACATGCTGACTCCACCGGATCTTGAAAGAGAAATCGGTCTAACAGGTACGATTGAGATCCAAGATACACGGAATTCAGGAAGTTGAATTTAAAATTGATTTATTAGTCTAATTTTTTATGATCATTCACAGGAGGAAATATCTTTCACGGTGCTATGGGATTAGATTCACTCTTTCTCATGCGACCTGTAAAAGGATGGTAATTCCTACAAATGTTTGCAAGAATGCTTTTATGCTTATACTTTGTAGAGCTGTGAATCGGGTCAGACCAAAGCCCAAACCGTCTTGGACTGACCCAAATATGTTGGCTTGAGGCCTTACTGTATTCAAGTGTTGATGATGTCTGACCCGTTTTATGCCTCTAGTCATTTGTTTTCTATTTCTTTCCCTATTTTTTTTTTTTTTTTTTTTTTTTTTTTACCATCATTTGTTCATTATGCCAATGTTATAATGCAAGTTCTATATGGTATTTTCTTAAAGGTCAAATTATAAAACTCCAGTGCAAGGACTATACTTATGCGGTAGTGGAACACATCCTGGAGGTGGCGTGATGGGTTCGCCAGGACGTAATGCTGCAAACGTCGTTCTTCAAGATCACAAAAAATCATCGAATTGATGCTCCACGCTTGTAGTTGCAGCTCCTCTGCTCCATGTTCTTAGTGTATCTTAGATTCATCTCATTTGTGGCATCAAATGCAACTGTTGTGTTTCTGATAATCCTTATTTCTCCTTCAGTACCATTTTGTTTTTGTTTTTTTTTTACCAGAAAATTAAACACATGCCAAAATAATTCTGATCAATTTTTATGAAATTGCCCACAGATGCATAAAACACATGTAAGAACAATCACATAGACAGAGTAGTGGCGTAGCCATCCATAGTGTTAAACTTTTTGTAGCGATTGAAGGACTCATGTACACGATCCAAATATTTAGAAGTAAAATCAAGTAAATTATACCATCCATCTCCATGAAATACAGATCAAAGACCTAAATAAAATAGCATCAGAGCCTATCAATGAGATAATCAACCATGAAATAGGGTTTTTAAGTTCATGTACCTATGTATCAATTTTAAACATTTAACAGAACATCTATAAAAAAATTACATGATAAGAATCAGATCCAAAGAACAAAACCAATGATGGTTAAACATTCATATTTGTTTCATATTCATGATATCAAACAAAGACATTTTCCTCCATTTTGTGGGTTACTATGCAGTGAAAGCTTCGTCCTTAATATATTTAAGTCTTTAGTTGATTGAAGCCAGCATTGGAATCAATTTTCAGGGTCAAACAAGTTGTATCTTCACCGATTTAAAAAACTCATTGGCAGAGCTTAATTAGAACCACATCTTACCCTGTTAAACAAAAATAAATTTTGGCACCTGAGCATGACAGCATTTGAAATAAGTTGCATTAAACATTTTAACAGCTCACTTTGATCCAATGCTACCGACTTCGCCAACTAGAAACTGACTTGGAGACAAGTGCGATAGCACTTGAGGCCGCTTCCAACCTGCATCATGCAGAAAAGTCATCTATTGATTACATGCACAGACATGAAAAATCCCGTCCCACAGACACACAATATGAAGAGAGAAGGAGAGAGAGAGAGAGAGAGAGAGAGAGCACTTTGATATTTCTTCAACAGCCTTAATAACTTCTGTAGAACTTGTTTCCAGCACTTGACCTCCAAAAATGATCTCGTCCAGAATAGTATGCAACTGCAAAGAAATAAACAAGTTGGAAGAACTCAGCTTGAGTTTACTCAGTTCGGCTTTGCAAACTGCCTACAGCAAATGAGATAGTAATAACCCCATGGAAAGGGTGTGTCCTATCCCTTCTAAGGACAACTTTCAGCTAGCCATGCAGAAATCTACAATTTCTTTGGTCTAATAGCAACTGACCCTATTTGACTACAAAATGAGTACTTTATATTGGATATTCAAATGAGACCTCCAAAAAGTTCATTACTTGGTTGAGAACACTTGATTATTAAAACTTTACTTCAAAAGTGACTTAATATTTAACATAGTTTTTCAATGATGGTAGATCTAATTATCTAAAACAAGTCAACTGACAGTGTAATGCCTCAATAGACCCCTGTCAGCACACAATGTTTCACTAGCTCATAACATAAAAATAATCTGAGCCTTTCATTCAACTAATCCCCAAAAAGATAACAATAGAGCTAGAATTTTCCCAATAAAGAGAACTTCACATCTCACAAGCAATAAATTATACAATTTTACAAGAAGAAAATGAGAGGATACACAACCTTACTGTAGCTGAACACTATGTCGAGCTCACATACGTTTTTGAAGCATTTGTCCAATGTCTCCACAAAAACTGCAGGTAACACAGTTTGAGTAAAGAAAATCATCCAACCAAGTAAAAAATTCAGAAGAAAAAATTATTAGTATTTACATTGTTAGTCAGCTATATACTATCATATTCAGCTCATTTTGTTCGTAAAGCACCTGCAGAATGACCCCAGACTATTACACCAAACCAACAATCTGTTTGTTCCATTACTTTATTCTATCACGCTTTTTTCCTTGTTTCGTACCAAAGTAAATTCTAAGACACTTTCAAAAGGTTAATTCAATTGAAGGATTCATTCATTAGATTGTCATAAAGTTCACTATCTTGTTAACATATTACATAAACAGCATAGAATTTCCACGCTACATTTCAATTTTATATTCATATACTAACATCACTAACATTTTAATTTGTAACAAGCAACATCCATTCATACTCTAACCGTAAATTTTCAATTCTCACAAATAAACCTATAGAGGCAGCATTACATAAAAGACGATTAATGAAACCTCAGAGTTTGAGAATGTACCTTGTATAAGGTCAAGCATAGCTAGCTCATTTTCAGAACTATCAAATACGAAAACAAAGTAAAGAGTCGCATAATGCTTGTACACTAGACGAGTATCCTGCTCTCAAGAACCAAAACAAAAATCATATTTGAATTATAATAAGAATCAATGCTTTAGCTAGAATAACAAAAAAACCAAATATTACAGAGCAATGAAATAAAAATCAAAAAAATAAAAATAGCACAGGAGGCGAAATTTACCGGACCGAAAATTGAATCAGCTTCCATGAAATTGCTTACATTCTCAGCTCTACTGCACAAGACTGTATGAAAATCAAAATAAATGGAAAATCAATCGGTCACACAAGTATTGTGGTGTTGAGTTCATAAGAAGAAGATATAGAAAAACCTCCAAAGACACTGCGAATAAGCTCCTGCTGCTTCTCGACTGGCTGGAGCCACAAACAAAAAATTGATAAATTAAAGAAGGTAATTGATATTACGAGATAAATCGACGCAGCAATGAAATTGATGAAGAAGGAGAGAGAGAGAGAGAGAGAGAGAGAGAGAGAGACCTGATAATCGTAAAATTTGGAAAGGCGAGGCTTGCCTTGAGTATTCATTACCATCACCGATTTTATCATTTTCGTATTCTCCGTTTGGCTTCCCTTCCTTCAACTTTCAAAGCAACTGTACTGTAATGTAAACAGATCACCGACTTCTTTTTATGAGTCCCGATCCGATTTCATTCCTTAATTTTTCTTTTTAATTTGATTCCTCAGATGTGTCATGGGCACGTGAAGCCCGTATAATAAGACAATCAAGCGGGTCAGGCAGCCTGAAGTCTGGACTAGGGGATCCCAATTGAAATATTGTGTACATATATTTATAAATACGATTTATATCATTTTTTTTTCTTTAACCGATTTTTTTTTTTCTTATTATTATTTTTTTTTAAATTTTTTTTTTAGGAAGGAGAGGACATGAACCCTCAACCTTTGTGGTGTAAGAAAAAATAATTATATCCCAGGTATAACTTTAGTTGGTAGATGAACGAGTTTAGCTTTAGACAAATGATTTCCAAATCATCGGTGTAAAAAGCTTTTAAAAATATATAGTCTAAATAGGTGGATAATAATAATAATAATAATAATAATAATAATAATTATAAAAATGTTCCCACATCAAATGATTATGAGTTATGTTAATTAAAAATAAATTAAAAATATCTTATATACACGCATTTATAGGGTCTCGAAATCTAGGACTACTAGATTGTATAACAGCTTTTTAGCCTTAATTTTAAACATATATTAAACCCTTTAATTTGTTATTATAATTTTTTTAAAACCCGTGATAATTAAACCCAAAATTTCTCTTATCTAACCGTTTCGAATGATTAGAGAAGTCATCTATGACGACAAAATGAGTTTCGTTTAGTGATATGCCTTTTATATTTCGAACTGATATAATTTCTTACATGTGCGCTTTTAAATCTGATAGTCCATATACAAGGTTTTATATCAATTCGAAATGACAATAAAAAAATTATATTTATACATACAGTTTCGTTCTCATGCGAACGTCCTGATATAATTTCATGAGGATATTGAATATAAGTCACTGGTTTTACATACTTTAACTTAAGTGTGTATACATTTATCAAAATTAGTTGCTCACATTTAATATCTTCGTGAAATTATATCAGGATATTTTCATTTGAAAATTTATATATATATATATATATTAAGCCACTCGTGTGAAATTGCCCAACTCAATACGGATAATGTCAAATAATATTTATGATTATACTTTTCTTAAAAGCCTTTTAATGACGATGACATTGGACAGCACAGAATACTAGACTTGTCCGTAAATACAAGTAAGCGTCGCCCTAGTATAAAAAGCAGATCTATACAGCCCTAAACAATGGTGTCAAAGTGGAACCAATAAAGGAAAGTCAAAGCCGCATACACTGGCGGCGCATCACAACAAATCCACTAGATGAACATACCCACTACTCAGGAAGACGACGACAACGACGACGAAGACAATATTAATCCCATCAAAATGATCTCTCTGCATGATGATGTACTCAACCAGAACGACGCTTCAATATCCATGAATGAACACCTCCAAAACCATCACATCCCTTCGATCGATTCAACGGTAGTGATTCGCCAGCTCCCGTCCGAAGGTCTCTCCTTCAAGACCTGGCCTGCTGCGACAACGCTTGTCACGCTTCTCGATCACTACCGCTGTCACCCTACCAACAGCCCTCTCACTTCCGTTTTATCAAACGGCGTCGTCGTCCAGCAGCTCAACATCCTCGAGCTAGGATCCGGCACTGGCCTTGTTGGAATGGCCGCGGCCGCTGTTCTAAAAGCTAACGTGACTGTCACCGACCTCCCACACGTCATCCCAAACCTCCAATTCAACGTTGACGCAAATGCGAGTATGTTGTCCCTCCAAGGTGGGACCGTCGACGTGGCTCCACTTAGCTGGGGAGAGGCTGATGACGTGGAGGCTATTGGTCGTGAGTTTGATCTTATAGTAGGATCAGATGTTGTGTATCATGATCACCTCTTTGAGCCTCTCCTCGAAACGCTGCGTTTGCTATTGAATTCGAATTCTGGTGAGAAGAAGAAGAAGAGCTGCAAGTTTGTTATGGGTCATTTGAGGAGGTGGAAAAAGGAGGCCGCTTTTTTCAAGAAAGCGAAGAAGTTGTTTCAGGTCGAAACTATACACGTGGATCGTCCGTGCGATGGGGCCAGAATTGGTGTGGTTGTTTATTGTATGACTGGGAAGGCAAAAGGATCTTAAAACGCAGATCGATATTTGTCAAAATCAAAGTTGAGGATTTGATTTCCAATATAACCGGGTTTCGCTTTCAAATATTTGACCATTTCGCAATCAACATGTGAAAAAGTTGCACAAAATACAGATACAGCCGAAAATACATTATTATTTTTTTACAATAAGCAACTTCAATCAATTTAAAGAGCCTCAACAAGGCACAAACTCTTAAAATGAAGAGGACTTCAAACTAAAGAAATTTGACATTCACACAATCTAGAAACCAATACATGCTTGGCAGTGTTGATGTTTTCCACTTCATAGCAGCACCACTGTAAGCATAGTATCTGAAAACGGATCAGATTGTCCTCCTTGGAAACTTTTTTTTACAACTCAAAGCGGGTAAAACATGTCTTTTAACTGGCATGGTAGGTATTCATCTATCTTTATCGCTTCCTAAGTGGCGAGCCTTTAGACACGGCTTTCATACTCTGTGAATCTCTAAAGCAAACAAAGTGCACTAGTGCTGTCGCATTGGGATAGACAGCAAATACGCTTGTTCCTATTTTCTTGCGGCAAAGGGAGCACATACTATCACCGGTGATCTTCACCACGGTTTTCCTCTGGTTGTATAGTTCGTCTTTCACCTGTTTATTCATTTGGAGAAATAGATAAAAAATTTAAGATTTACAACATAAGATGTAAAGCCCGAAGAAAAGTACCCTGATGCGAAATATAAATAAATGGCAAGACAACAAGAGAATTGAATTAAGAACTTGCATGCACAATACAGAGCTAAGCTATCCAAGATACAACTACAATGGCTAGTAACCAACTTCAAAGTTAAATTAGTTAGGCTTCTACTTAACTGAGACATATTATAAAAATTATTTGAAAGAAAAAGGTAAAAGAAATGTTTAAAGATGGCAGAGCAGTACACTAGGCATGCAACATGCAGATACACACGTAACACACCCTAGAAGAAAGAGCTACGATGAAACAGTGTGGATAGAAGTTGGATCCATGCTAGTTCTAGAAACTTGTCCATAAATACACTTTCAAGCGTCCACCTGAATGGAAGCTATAATTGTCCATTATAATAGAGAAGGCATAGATGGAGCAAGCATGTGGTGTAACTCCATTTTCATGCGTGTATTATCATCATGCCAATGGAAAAATCTTCTACCAATTATGGGATGGATAAAGCAAAATAGAATTAACACATTATCCAATTAAAGTTCAACATGGAATATTAGCTTACCTGCAGATTTTCACTCTGCCTCAGACTCTTAATCACTGAAAAGTTTCTGTAGGCTTCACTGGATTTTCTTAAAAGAGGTCCAAGAAATGGAATCAGGTTCTGCACATGAAACATAACCGCGAATTCCTTCAGAAAGGAGCTTAGAAATGATATTCCTATGTCCAGCATCACGATATAAGGATTAATAAACTTAGACATCAATGAATCATAACGACATTAACAATCATGAAGGATTAATAAACTTAGACATCAATGAATCATAATGACATTAACACTCATGAAGAACACGAGACTGCTTTCTTAGTATAGGCAAACTCTCACATACAGTGGCTAACAATGCCTAGTCCCCACATAATAAAATATTGGGATAAACATGTGGTCTAGTCTCAATAAAGAAATCAATGATTATCAAGTATCTAAAATTAATGTTTGCCCCTTTAAGTCCTCTGACAATGAAACAAGTACCTGTAGTTTAGTTTCTCTAGGTAAGAGCTTGAGGGCCTGAGCTCCATTGATTCTATCCCACCTTCGGCTTAACAGATCAAGGACCTCATCAAGCATAATGGTAGAACCTCCCTCCTCACTAAATTCTTCAGCATCACCATCGCTCTTGTTACTGTCAGTGCCGCTGGGACTCATTCGCATTTCCTCTGCACCCTCTATTGCAGCAATTTTTTTTGATCCACGCCCTCCTTTAGCCTTACCTGCAGCATGTGACCCAACCTTCGGTGTGCTTGTATTCGGCGATGATACCAGATTTGTAATTCGCTTTTCAAAATTCTTGGTTGTCCTCCTTGGATTTAGATATATTTGCAGAAGAGTGAGATAAATATTGCCAGATGATTTTGCAGACGGTTGGTGAACTACAGACTCGTTGTATACCCGATCACAATAAGCTAGAGCCAATTCAGGTACATGAAGCTACAAAATTTAAGAGAACTTAAATTAGAAAGTGTTCATAAGAAAACCAACAAATAATCATGATAAAGATATAAAATTAATGTAAAAGGCCGGGAAGTGGAAGGTTCAACAGAGTTTTTTTTTTTTTTTTTTTTTTTGCCCTTTTTCCTGTAAGGGTTGTTATAAAGGCCAACTGTGAGTATAGCTACTATATTAATTAGCACTTAGCAGCCCAGAAGGAAAAAATAAGAGCTGTACTATGGTGGCTAGGGGTACCTGCAATTTATAAGCAAAACACTTTTTAACTTCATTCTGTTCCCTTGCCAGTGATTTATAATCATTTAACCATCTTTGGTTTTTTTTTTTTTTTGAAAGACATTAACCATTTTTTTTTTTTCTTGAAAAGCATTAACCATCTTTGTTATGAAGAGGAAAATAGGTTGATTTATATTACAAAGAAAGTACCTTATGAACATATAGAGATAAGGCAAGCTCATGTTGGTTCATTTTACCCAACAAAATCGCACGCTCTTCATATAAAGCATCTGCTGGAAGACGTTTCAACAAAGGCTCAGGATTATATCCCGAGATACTCTCCAGGGCAGACAATAATTTCTTCCGTGTCGGTGAATAATGCTTCTCATCCCATCTCTGTTGAGCACTAAGGTCTGCATACCAATCAAGTACTTCCACGATATAGATTTGTACCTACATGACATTATATTAAAAAGTGAAATTCAACTATTAATAGCAAAATCAACAACCCAATCCCTACCACCTACATCAACTATGCTCACAGCCAAAAGCAGCAGTTTTCAAACAAAAACTAATAGTTCTCTAGAATTAGAATTACAGAGTCGAGAACTCTACCATTTCGTTTTGCAGGTTTCCAGAGATTCCATTTTCATTCATTCCAAGCATAAGCTCTAAATATCTCCCCTGCATGCTTGGAGCATGCTGCTTCAAATAAGAATTGACCAAGTCTGCTGGAATATTCCCAGATAAAAAGAGCTCAATGGTTTGTGTTGGACAGCTTTCAAGAACAAGCATTGCGAACTCCAGGACAAGAATAGGGTCATTCCCACAGAGAGGCTGTATAAGAAAATCCAATGAAACTCATCAGGTATTTAGTGAATATTGTGTCTAGCCTAACTCATTATTCAAATTCTCGAATGTTTAAAACAATAATTATCAAAATAAAAGCAATCTCTTTACTGAATGTGACAGGAACAAACACCATATGTATTATCCAACAAAAGACTATATTTTATGAGAATACTTACCTTCAGATACTCGATGATTGACTCAGGATTGAACTTCTGGGTAAATTCAGTTTGGGATTGGTTAGACTTTGACTCTTCTACCAACTGATGCAGAAGCTTAAGAGCTTCACGGTGCATTGAATTGGACTTGTAAAGTTCCAATAAAGCAACATAATGATTCCCTTTTTGAATAATTTCCTCACATATTTTTACATCACAATAGTTAAGAGCTTTCAGCAATTCAAAAGCTGCTGAAGACTGTCCGGTAAGGAGCAGAGCTTGGAGTAGCACTGTATCCAGTATTGCTGCCATCTCCCTAGCACCGGAATTAATGGGGATGGTACTACGCCCCTAAATGACCAAAGGTAACATTAGATCATAACTCAAAATTGTGGTTCAATTCATTGGCATATCAATTGTACAAAACGAGAATGAGATAAAGACATGCTTTCACAAAATTGAAATGATAATATATCATTTGCAATATACCTACCAAATCCTTGCAATGTTTGGCCAACATAAAGTATGTTTTTCATATTTCACCAAAACATTAAAACGGTATGGTAATTAAAACCTATTATATGTCCAAAAACAACTAACAAAAGATTACACTCTGTTACAGTTAGTATGCACAAATGAATACATGAAATTAAAAATTATTTCAAAGTACATAGGCTTCTTTAATTGAACAAAACAGCAACTAAACAATTTGATTGATTTAATGTACAAAGATAACTTTTCAATACAAATACCTACAATATATCATATGTTTTGTTCTAATAAACAATCTTGATTGGTTTAATAGGAGCAAAAGCGAGTTACTATGCCATGGTTACAAATAAATTAATTAATATGGTTTGGATTTATAGTCAGCATACATCTTTTTTGTAACCTAACATGAAATTATTTCATAAAGTTAAAACAGTAAGGAAAAAGTAATGATCTTACATGAATAAATTCCATTTATGCACTCACAAGACCGAACTTCTCAATCCTTAAAAAGTGCATGTTTCATAGTACAGTATTTAGCTTATTTAAATGTTGAAACAACATGCTCAGCCCTGAATACTCTCTTCTACATTGTTCTCTCTCTAAATTCTTGAAAACACAAAAGAAATTAGTAATTCACCTTGGTTGATTTCTTAAACCTGGAGGAATCATATGAGGCAAAGTTATCTCCAACAGCATCTAAAACAACCTCTTCTGTTCCCTCAGCAGTGGCCTTATCAATAATACTGTTTCTCTTCTTCTGCAGGAACTTAATGAGAGCCATGAGAGTATTATGGCTCAATTTTTTGGATTCAAGTGCTGCATGCTCGTCAGATTCTAATAGATGTGCTGGAGGTAAGGAATCCATATCATCAGACAACCCAGATGAAGCTCTTGAGAGATATGAAGCATCTGAAGAAATGTCCACCAGCTTCTCTGGTTCAGGAACCATGGTTGTATTGGGGAGAACAATGGATGGATACAAAGAAAGCACATAAGTGATATCTACTTGAGATGCCAAAAATTGTTCCATTGCCTCCTCGTAGCTCCCATTGTCAAAAAGATAGTGAGCATATCTGCAGTAGGCAAAACAAACTCGTCTAAGACCAGTGTCTGCTTAAAAAATGTAGAACAATCGTGATGAATTTGATTGATTTAACTCTTAATGTTCACTGACATTTCACTTAGTGTTAGAAAAATCACTCTAGGCGGCCAACTAGGTGTTAGGCGGCCCTGGCTGCCGCGATTTTGGCCTAATCGGTCAGCCTAGGTGACGAAAAATCGCTAGCCGGTGGCTAGGGTTTTTTTTTTTGGAAAAAAAAAGAGCCCAAAATGACATCGTTTTGGGCTTCTTCTTTTCCATAAAAAAAAATAATAATAAATAAAAATAAATTAATTAATTTTAAAAAAAAAAACCCTAGCCGCCAACCCTTCTGTTCTTTTCACTTCTCTTCTCTTCTCTTCGTCTTCTCCACTAAAGGGCGCCCGCAACACCCGCGCTAGGCGCAGGGCAACTGCCTGACTAGCGCCTAGTGCATTTTCGAATATTGATTTCAATTAACTAAATAAAATTATGCATACCATAAAGGACTAATCATCAAATTATGCACGTGCATAAATGATGTGCAACACACTCCATGTGCTATCTTTGAGTGACACATATAACAAGGCATAAAGCCATGCACATCGCTTTTTTTCTTTGCCAAGCATATTCTGTCACTTTCACAAGTATCTATAATGACATCCAACATGGACTGTCAAGAGTTGGAAAGATCAAATGCTTTGGATTTGAATATAAATGTACAGTATCAGAAAACTCCAGTAATCTATCTAGGCTCAAAATTCAAAAACTTAACTAATTTGATCAAGACTTCAAACCACAGCTCAAGAGGACCACTACCACACATCCATTAATATCAGACGTAAAGTCAGGAAGTTTGGGCCATGTCCCCCAGTCGACAGACAAGTAAAACTATATACAACTCAAAAACCCAGACCACTTATATTCAAGAGCAAGGATTTCAAATTAAGCAAAATTCTAGGTATGGGGGATATAGAGCATTATCAGGTCATAATATATTATAATCATAAACATAAAATTTATTTTGTTCTATTTGCATGCTCAGATTCAATATAAAAAAAGATAAATAATAAATTTTAATTTTGATTCGATAGATAATGAACTTATCAATACTTTCCTAAAGGTGAAAAAGTAACAATGGTTTAATAGGTAATATCCACCTTATGTGAATTGAACCCTCCTTAGCAGCTCGAAGGCTCGAATCTTCAGGTGGAAGCTGCTTACACAAAGCCAACGCTTCCTCGAAATTTCCAGATGCTGTCAATTGAACAATCTGAAATGCAGTTACAAACAAAACCCTTAATGCAATAGTAAGTGTGCTATTGCTTTGTTCCTTGTACATTACACTACCATGTCATGGCCAAAAGAATAATAAACTTGCAAGAAAGGCATGATAAATGGAAAGTATAAATCATGAAAAAAAAACAGAATCCATATTTATTTGAAATTTCAGATAATTAGAATAGTATTGTTATGTATCAAGAGAGATTTGTTAGAGAAGTGGAGGAGATAGAGATAGAGAACAGAATATTAGAGAGACAGGATTTTTTTCTGTATATTTCTTGTTATTATCTCATTAATTCCCTGACTATTTATAAGCCACATTACAACAAGTCATGCAGTAAGTGATAACAAAATAGGCACAGAGCAGAAAAATAAGCAACAATGTAAGTGGTGCTTAACAGATGCAACCACTCCCTAATGTGCAACACTAACAAAGGCCACTAAGCCATGATTAAATCAAATCTAACTTATTCAATCCTAAATGCAAACCTAATTTATTTAATCCTAACAACTTAATTAATAGTCTGACCAGTGTCATGCACATATCAAGTATATATGAGTTTCAAAAAGAATAAGTATTTATGCATGTTATTTATCCATTAGCCCAAGAAAGTTGTGAATTCACAATAAGGTTAAGGGTACAATCTGATACTATTGGCATTAACCTTACCAATAATACTAAGATACCTGTGCACCAAGAGGAACGGGGAAGAGACCAAAAACAGAATTGTCTGTAGCAACAATAACTGCATTGCTGCTTGGTAGAAGATGCTGGACATTTTGAAGAACAACCGTCTGTATCAAAGGATATGGAACTCGAAGAGACCGAATCTACAAAAATACAATTAGCGGAAAATACATAAATGCAAGTGAACGTACAATTGAGAGAAGAAATTCTCTTGTTTTCTCATATATTAATTCTGAATTACAAGTATTAATATATAAAGAGAGACTGAAAAATTAAATTAGGAAACTAATTCTAGGAAATATGCTGCTACCATATTTACAGTAAATACAATCAGGAAAGAATAAGGAGTAATAAAAAACTTCCTAAAAAATATCCTAGGTTTTGTTGGCCCTGGCCCAGGAGCTCCTTTGAAATTTCACAGGAATAAGGCAGCAATCACACAAAATCATGACAGAAAAGACCAAATCTCAACAGTAAGGTTTCCAGCACAAATATAAATATAAACCAGAATTATGCATGATTAACATATAGTTAGGTTACCTCAACTCGTCGTAACAAAGCTATTGCATATGGCTTCTGAATGATAACAGTTGTAGGTGCCTCTGACCAACAAATCCTATCTGCTTGAAGAAGCTTACCATTTTGGTCAACAAAGACACCAATGTTCTCCTGAAAGAAACAAAAAGCACATAAATCTTATAACTCTCAAACAAGGAAAGTAAGATGTTATATCAAATGACAATAAAATTTATTTCATCATCTGTGTGCAATACACCGGCAAGAATAAAGTTTCAAGACCTGTAAATTGACCACTTTAACTAAAAATGTTACATTACAAGAGCATTTGGAATTGCCAAAACCGAAATTTATGTATGGATGCATACAGACATAATCACATTGTCTACAATAATTTAGTTTGGTCTGCACAATACAACATAGAGAGATTGTTTCTCGACCAACTTGGACTAAATAGTAAATACCAGGGACATAAAAGGAGTGACTATCCCAAAAGAGAACAAGATTTCATAATAGCTTGAATAAGAAAAAATATATAAATTTATGTAGAATATAGATGCGCTCGCATTGTCTACAATAACCATCTAAATATTTAACATGATACAGTACATAAGTTTAATGATCAGCAGAGGGAAGTACCTTCCCAAGAAGAAGTTCGCCAGACGGAAGTGAGATAACTAATGGAGGTGCAAGTCTCCCGGAAGGAAACACCTCAGACAAAGCACCATTTGTTGCATTCAGTATCATATACTCTTTTCTAATCGCTATACAAATATTTTCACCACACCAAGACATTGACTTCACCGTATCTGGTACTCCAAAATCTTTTACCTCCACAAATCCTCGCCCACCTAAACACCATGAACAAAGAAATTGCAAATACATTCTCTAATTGTAAGTTATTTAGGAAATTTGCGAACACATATGCACCTATAAATTTCCTAGCAAATTGTGATAGCCTCAGCAAATTAAAGTTTCAAATCAATATTTTGACTAGCATCCAAAGAGTTTTCTCCCTTACTGCAAAATATATTCCTTTGAAACTCAATGTGTCCGCTTTTATACACCTAATAGTAATAATACTCACTAGTTCGGTAGTTCCTCACACTTGAACTCCACCAAAAAATAAAGAGACTAATATCAACATAATGCTCCGATAGCACCCAAAAAAAATAAAAAAAATTGTATTTCCATGAGAACATTCAATTTTCGACTCTAATTATTCACATATTTGTTAGGTTTTTTGCAAAAGATTTCTCATTAAAAAACAAAATTACAAAGCAAAAGATGAATTCAAGTAATTACCATCGTGTCTGAAAATGCAGACCCTCTTTTGCCTCGCGAAACACAAAAGGCCTCTCCGGTCGTCCCACGAATACACATTAGCTCCTTTAGCTTTCGTCAACACGGCAACTGTCTCCAAGTTAGGGAGTCTATGAAACGCGATCGTTTCGGACAGCGACAAAAGGAGCTCTTTAGAAACCAATACCTCCATCGATAGAATTGGCTTCTTCGAGAAGCCCGAAACTGTTCTCTCCAATGCGTAAGGTTCCTTGCGCAGAGCGTGGTGATCGGACGGCGGAGATCGGTCGGATTCGTGCAAATCAGGACCATATATCTTGAGAGAGCCATCGGAGCAGCCGAGGAGGAGCCTAGAGCCGTACGATGCGATTGCATCGATTTTCGGCGAACAACCTCTGAGAAGCTCAAAGGAATCGTAAGCACTGTGTACCATTATTGATTGTTTCGCTTTCAATCTTCTCTCATGTTTTCTTCTGGTTTTTACTTTTTCTTTGCAGTTTCTGCGTCATGTAGTAATATACCAAATCATTTCATTTAATTTGGGCGGGTAACAAGATGAAACGGCGTCGTTTAACGTTCGATTTCAGGTATCACTAACTGAAACGATGTCGTTTCCTCCCGCATGTGCGGCTTATATCCGTCGGAAAATGAGTCGGTAATAAATTACATACATTTTTTATAAAAAATGAAAGTAAGTAGTTTACTAGTTATACATTTTTTATTTTTCATTTTTAAGTATAGTTTTACATTTTATTAGAATTGTGTAATTGTTCTTTTTTTTTTCTAAAAATTTTAAGAAATTTATTTACAAATTGTTTAGCTAGCAAGGTTAAAGTTCAAACCTTATTTTGTAAACTACTTCTTCCGATTATAGAAATAGACATCCGAACATTATACCAAATTTCAAAAAAAAAATCTTATTATTTTTAAACTTGTATATTCTTTACATTTAAATTTAAATTTTATTTAGCTTTTAAGAATATTGTTTCACGTTCATGAAATATTATTCATCATTTCATCTTGCTTTTACAAATACTCGTTCATAAGTTCAAACCTTATTATGAACGACTATTTCCAATTAAAGAAGTAAACATCCAACCATCGCTTGTTTGATCTTATAGGTCTCAGTAGCCTTTTGGGCTCTGACCTGTCTAGTGACAAATTAAAAAATAAAAAACATATAAATAAAAAAATAATAAATAAATAAAAACTCCTTATTTTTGAATTTGTATATTCTTTTCATTTAAATTTAAATTGTATTTAGTTTATAAGAATCTTGTTTCACGTCAATGTCAATATTAATTCACTGTGCTTCTATGGACACCGATGGGGCAAACCGGCAAAATTATTAATTACTCACAAGCAGAAAGATAGAGTTGCAGTAGAATTACTGTCAATAATTTACAGATTTTGAAAATAGCAGGCGACTTCCATATAATTGAGGTTCATTTTGATAATAACACCGGCAGTTACAACAACTACAGCAAATAAGAAAACAGAATCCTAGCGAAATAGTTTCTTAACATCCTGCAGAACAACATGAGCAGCATTTCGACCAGGGGCACCCGTCATGCCACCTCCAGGATGTGAGCCACTTCCACACATGTACAGCCCTCTGACTGGAGTCCTATAATTTGACCTGTCATTTGTTTTCACTTTTCAGAAAACCTAATGATTTTCGTATGAAAAAGGTTAAAGGACATGGATATATATAGCTTGAATTGAAAATTTCCCGGATTGTTGAGAATTACCATCCTTTGATGGGTTGCATCAAGAAAAGTGAATCCAAACCCATAGCACCATGGAAAATATTTCCTCCTGTCATATACGTTGAAGATTTAGTAAATTCAACAATTGTTGTATAATTTACTTTTTATATATCGTAATCAAGAATCTAACAAGAAATTATCATGTTCCTTTTGTTCTATGGGGAGTCTTGTTCTTCTATTCAATCTTTACTCGGGCCAAAAAATCTGGGTGTCTAGGTAAACGAAATATAGATATTCATGAGAATTATAGATTAATCAAAAGACATCTATGAGTAAAGAGTTGAAGTACCTGTTAGACCAAACTCTCTTTCAAGATCTGGGGGTGTCAGCATGTCATAACCAATTACCGATGAGCTAAAGCCAGGCGAATATTCATCAATCAAGTTAAAATACTTTCGTGCATATGATTCCTACAGGAACAGTGATCATTAGCTCTCAATAAATATGTATACTGACAAGACAATTGCAAAAATCTACTTTTTTTTAATAAAAAAATCCGATTTCAAAGGTCGCACATTTAATCAATGTATCAAATGTGGAATACTATACATCACAACACAGATTTATACATAAAAGACTAAGCAAAAGCAACCTTGATACTAAACACGCAAATGGCATGTGAACAGACAGTCATTGGCATGTGAACAGACACACAGTCGTGTTAGATAGAATTGCAACTTACTCTGTATTTAGGATCTTCCCAGCTACCATCTGAAGGTTTATAGGGTGTGTACTGAGTGAATAAGCTAACCGCGTGCTTACCTACAAGAAAATGCACACATCAGCATTCAAGTAAAGCTTAGTAAATTAATAAAGTATAACGTTATGGGTTCCAAGGATCCAAGATAACTTTTAAGTATTTATACCAACTGATGATGGTAGGTTACGTACAGGCGTTAGCCAACCCATCTCCTCTGTTATGGTTGAATCCTGTTCCTCACATTTCTGCTGGTCATACATCAGCTAAAGTTTAGAAATAAACAGGTCATTGTTCTTGCCCTATTGCATTCTATATGCATAGAACAAGCTCACGTGAGTCACGCCTGAAACTGAAAGCATGTGTGTGGGTTTCTTTCTTCTCCTAACAATAACAAACACAATTTGCTAACATTCCTATATTTGAGGTTTTTAGGTCAACAATTTGGTTGCTAACTACACAACTCCTTCCTTTCATATTCCGTCAGATCTGTAATGAGACTTCCAAATGATTGTACTTCGTCTCTCTCTAAGGAAACCATTTATGACTTTCTCTTTGAAAAAGAGAAATAGAAATTGAATAATTGATCAATGCAGTAACCTTTAAATCATTTGAGCTTTTTAAAAATTAGCAAAAGTGAAAAGAGAAAAAAAAGCAATAAACAGATATAGAAAATTAGGTTCATTATACCAGGGGGGGATATAGTTTTGTCCAATGAAGAAGGAATTGTCATCTCCATGACAGGTCTTTGTGATGGTAAACCATTCCAAGCATCTCGGCAAGCTGAGTCTATTTCCTCCATACTTGACGAAAGAAATAATAAAGTTAAACCAAAACCGGAAATGATTGAAATTCTAATTTTTGACATTATCTTGATGCAGTCAAATGACGAATTGGTACTACTAACAGAAGCAAGTTCAGGGAATTCCCACAACATCATTTAAAGAAATATAGCAAGCCACTACATTTAAGTATACCTTTCAGAACCAATGCGGATAGTAGCTGTATGCTGAGGACCCACCTCAAGATGACTTGACTTGCAACAATGGAATTCAGGCAATTTATCGATGGCAACGTTAATTTTTGTTACTCCCTGTTTTAGTCAGTGGAAACCAAACAATCAGTACATCTTGAGTAACCTCTAAATATAAAAGGAATATAAATTAAAACATTATGCCTGATATTAACAATAACGTGATCTTACAGAATTGTAGTCAGCGCATTTGATAGCATGAATGAAATCATCGGGAAGAACATTTTGAGGCACCAATTCCTGCCTCAGAAAATCACAAGGTTCAACTTTGACTAAAGATCCGATAGCAAAACAAGTCTGTAAGCTGCCATGAATCTACCTTCAAATTCATGAGCACAACCTATTGTACAACAAATACAAGCATTAACTTCTTACCATGAAAGTCTTATAAGGAGTTGCATTTGACAGAACAATTGAAGAATGCACTTGAGTCCCATTGGCCATCAAGATCTAGATTGTCAATATGTTTAATATTATCTGATAGTCTCAAGATCTGATCAATTGAAACAATCCATTAAATGAACTAACCCCGTTCACTTTCACTTCACCGGAGTCTTTAATCATTAATTGTGAAACCTGCATAAACAAATTTCTAAAACTCAGGGACATAAATTCCATAGTAAACCAGAGCAATTTCCATAACGCAAAGATTAAACCAGAAGAAACAAAATTTTCTATGATTGGTTGACACAATATGGAAAGGAGAGCAACATAATGAATATACCTCTGCATTTGTTAGAATATGAGCCCCAGCTTCACAAGCAGCTTTACTTATAGCCAAGGATACTGAACCCATCCCACCTTCAACATGCCTACAAAACACGATAGTCTAGTATAATTAGCAAATCCAACAAATAAACAAATAACTAATTGACATATTTTAACAATATGCTTGTTGAAATTAAACGTTGACATCAAGAAAAAATGCATTTTATTATAATTTAACAATTCTACATCAGAGGAAATAACGTTTTTGATTGGACCTCGTACAAGAATTTTATATTATGTGCATGCACTCAAGTAAAATAACTTGTTAACTTTTGAGGTCATCAAATTCAAAGACTTTGGTTCAAAAAAAATCAGTGGCTTATAGAATCCTTTTTCTTTCAACAAAAAGTCAGCAGACTCCTTCACATGTGTGGCCCCTCACGTAAATGTACTGCACATAAGGCAAGTTATGTATGATATTTTTTCCATATGTTGTAGGCCAACTGGCCAAGTGTTTTGTAATATTTTTGTGGAGACATGTAAGACTCTTATGCTCTAATACCAAATAGATAAGTCCAACCCAATCAATAAGTAGCCTTGTTAAATCTTACAATGTTAATCCATATTTTATTGCTTACAACTAGTCTGTAACAGTAATCAAATTGATTATTATTCACATAAACTTAACTAATGAAATACTTACGACCAAACATTACGATCACCATCAGTTTCACCTATCACGTGATGTAGCAGAACATATCCACTCCCAGGTGCATGGATACTTGCCTACAAGAAATTGAGAACACCGATTTAATAATGCATCTCATGAATTTAGTAGCTCACCAAACCACCTAAGTCTAGATCCTGAAGTAGACATTGAACTAGCATCTGGCATTTAGTGAGTTAAAAAATGGACAAACCCTAATGTAATGTGATATTCAATAAAATTTAAACCGTAAAAGAAAGTGGAGAAATGAAAACATGAATCATCGTCACACCTATATATTGTTAACAGGAATATGAAATATAAAGGTAAATTACAGTAAGGGAAACAGGTTCAAAAAAAATTGCAATTGAACCACAACTGTGAATCTACCTACTTCCAACAAGCATATGCAAGTAGCATTCCAGTTTCATGCACCTATGGTCAACGAATTAGATGTATGTATAGGAAGTTCATTTGATGATTATAAAGTAATGCAAGAAAGGCTGATGCTTTCAAACATTATGTGGTATCTAGTTTCAACATGCGGATGAGAAATTTAAAAGTTCCAGACAGTAGTGGAAATTGGATAGAGAGAAAGACGGGGAACATATGATCTTCCCTTCAAACTTCAAATTCAATTTTAATTCCCATCTTCATGAATCAAATTGCAAGTGATTACAATTTTTTTTCCACCTCATTATAAGAATAAAAGTCTTACCATACTCCCAATAATAGCATCTCCTGCGATTGTCGCCTTAAGTACATCTGTCTGTTTATAACAATCAGCAAAATAACATCACAGAGTCAATTACTTCTATGAAACTAAAGTATTTGCCCAAGTGATATATAATATACTACTAAATAAAAAAAATAAATAAATAAAACTCATTCAAGTAACACTCATACAAACTCATAACCTAAACACAAACTTTAAATAAGAAGTCCCATATTCATAAAGCACTGCCCTCAGCAGAGAACACCTATTTGGCAATGCTAGCAGAGAACCTCAATCTTGGTCAGTGATGATTGCCATAAACAATCAGATCATCTAAAACTGCTTATGGCATAGTACTGATGCTAATTATCTACCAACTATAGTGAAACACATTGTTGCATAATAAATATTTGGCAAAATAAAGAACAAGCACGTATATCACATGAAATGACAAATCAGAGCTGCAACCTAAGTCATGTAGATTTGGCAGTTTGGATATCATTATTTTAAACTGAACTAACCATAAGACCATATTCATGAGATTAACAATCGTTTATATTTATTCATAAGATTTAAATGTAAGAATTACACTAATCCCACCCCACTCCAGCCTTATACAATTAGAGGTAGAGCCACAGACTATTCATTTACTATCCTTATTCAGACAGTGACACCGGGATACTTAAAACAATTAGTTCTGAGTGTGGACATGGAGTACATAGAAAGCTCAATGCTCTTACCATCAAACTTTGTTTAGGAAAACTTCTTCTGCACCCAACAGCAGACTTGAATTTATTATTTACCAATCGACACTGAGCAGCTGTTGATTCAAGATTCACATGTCATATACGAAATTCACATAATAAGAACCTCCATGGTTGGAGAGTAATACTCAATTTCATAGTTTCACAATTCTCAATCAACTCTAAGGAAGATTTGCATCCAACATTTGCAGACATACAATTATGAGAAATCGAAGAACATGAATTCCAAATTATCAAGTAACTAAGCTATGACTACCTCAAACCACTTGTTCAAAACCTTCGAAGTTGGGGACAGTAGGAGTTCCACAAAGTCTCTGTAACAATGTTATAAAATGTGTCAACAAAGTGAACATGATAACATTACACGCCTATTGAATATTAAGCGTAAACAAACACACGTTCATATCATGTGTTAGGAAATGAAAAAAAGATACTTACACCATATCCTTCTGCCCTAGGGACACAATATGCCGCATACAACAAGCCCAAAATACCGATTTTTGTAGCCTATCCTGCATCTGATCTTTAAAAGATGAATCCCCATGCAAAGTTTCGGGTGGGTGTGAATCCAAAAGAAAATCCATTAATTTACAGAATTTATGTAGCTGACTTTCATATCTGCTAGCCATGAGAGGAAAAAATTTAAAGAAAATTGAACTAAAAGAAATCAAAACCCCATATAACCACTAAACAAGAATATGCAAAATGCAATCTAAGTGGGAAGAGTGACTAATATATATATATATATATCACCTTGGATAAGCATCTGCGTCACGTTTTGAGAATTTTGCGATCTCTGAATAATTATGTTCCTCATCAAATCCAAAAAGCATGTAACGTCCATCAAGACAGGGTGTAAACGACGTCGCTGTTGGCTTTAACAACTTCAAGCCATGTTTCTTCAACTCTAATTCCCTTCAATTCCTCAATAACATTGTTAACATATTAGAAAATTATAATAACTATAAAAACATGATCATCGTTTGTTCTTTTGAGATTTTTTTTCCTTAATATCCAAATATTTAGCAGGAAAAATACAAACTAAAAAGGAATCATAAACAGAGTACTTGAGCTCACAATAACTACTGTGTGTGGGGGCTAACCTGATGACGGAGGGACGGAGGAGACTTTGGAGGTAGCTGCAGCGAGAGAACATGAAACCAGGAATGAGTTCTTCAGTGACAGCTGCACCGCCGATGACGTGTCGCCGCTCGAGGACGGCCACCGAAAGTCCTCCACGAGCCAGATAAGCCGCAGCCGTCAGACCATTGTGGCCTCCGCCAATCACCAGCGCGTCCCATTTCTTCTCCTTCAACGTGCGCGTGGCGCTTGCGCTGCTGAAGCTCCTTCTCCACATGACTGCTTCTTGATTGATTTCAGGAGATTCCACAGTCCTCACTGTCTCGGCGATTCTAAGTTCTGACGTGAGTGGCAGCGGGACCTACTTCCACTGTTCCACAGTAGAGATGTCATGTCGGGAACGGGTTTTCCATTACTATCCCCGATCCCTATTTTTATGAGAAATACCGTCCCGATGGATCAGTTCCTTGAGAATATCATCTCATCTCGTTAATTCATTTTTTTAATGATTTTTTAATAGAAATTATATTAAAATTATTGAATAATACAAAAATTATAATACAAAACCGGTATCAATTAACCAACACTAAATCAATTATAACATAACACAGCACATTAATAAACTCTAAGAAAATAATACTGAAAGGTGTAGTTTTATATAGGGGGGAATTACACATAGTTACCCTGATTATATGCATAATAACATAGAAACCTATGAAAAAATCAAAATGACACTCCCACCGCCTTGACCTGTTGACTCACGGTTGACCACCGTTTCTCTGTTATTGACAAGGTGCAATGTTGTCTTTTTAATACAGTATTCATTAAAACAAAATACAAATTAAAAAAAAAAACATTTTTTAAAAATAAAATGATTGATCTTCATTGTCCGTAACTCCATACAGTATTCATTAAAAAATAAATAAATAAATAAATAAAGGAAAAGCTGAGAGAGATTTGGAAAATTTTTCCTGATCTCTTCCTAACTTTATCTCAAATGGAAGGTTCTATGACGGAGCTCCATAGCAGATAAATACCTATTCACTGTCTTCGTCTTTAAAACAACATCGATGAATGTTATTGCAAGTATCGCAACACAATTAGAGACTCAACACGCAAACTGGGTGATTGTTATTGTCGAGTTTTGGATATTTCGCCTACGAAGATTATTAGCTCGAGAAGGAAATATCACACAGCTTGAATGTGATTTTTAACAAATTAAAGATGGATTTCTATCGATGAATGTGTGCTTCAGTGTTTGGATTTATTTATTTATTTTTCCATATTATTTTATTTTATTTTTTGGAATTGATTAGAGAAGAAGATATAATTGTCAGATGAGATTTATGGATTTTGTTTTTGGGATTGATTTGTGATTTATTTATTTTTTTGTGGATTAAAAAAAAAAAAAAAAAAAAAAAAAAAAACATTGTGGAATTTAATTAGATCTCCATTCTCCATCAATTTTTTATTCTAATTTTCAGTTCATCTCCACCATCGACCATCACCATCCATCTTGATATGGATGGTGGAGAGCCATTTAAAAAATTATTTTTATTTTGTTTTCGAATTCTATATTACTTTATTGTTTATATATTACAAAAAGACAACATTACCCCTCGTCCATGACAAACAAATGGTAGTCAACATGTGGTCAACCGTAAGTCAACAGGGCAAGGGGGTGCAAGTGTCATTATGATTTTTCTATGGGTTTCTGTGCTATTATGTATATAACCAGGGTAAGTTTGTGCAATTCCCCCTTTTATATATACTTTTTTTAAGGGTAAAAATGTTTTTAGTCCCTCTAGTTTGCCTTATTGTTCGGTTTGGTCCCCCTAGTTTCAGGATTGGCCCGTTTGGTCCCCATAGTTTAGGTTTATGGTTGGTTAGGTCCCTACCGTCTAATTCTGTTTGGGTTTTTAAAAATTCCGTCAATGGTGCAAGGGTAAAATGGTAAAGTTGTCTTGTGTGCTTCTAGAATGTTTTTTAAGAAGGGCAAAACGGTAACTTGATGTATAAATAATTGAAATAATAAACAATTACAGAAAAAAGAAATTAAAAATAAATATTAAAAATAATTAAAATAATTAAAAAAACTAATCAAACCCTTTCTCTTTCTCTCCCACTCTTCTTTCTCTCTTTCACCGCATATTGTTCATCAAACACACACACAAACAGCTGACCCAACCCAGATCTGGAATCGAACCCAGATTTGTTTGTAAAAATTGATCTGGAATCAAACCTATCCAATTGATTCCACTGTTGTTGTTGTTGTTGTTATTGTACATCTGGGTCGACCCGGATTGCTTCGTCGCCTCTGATGATCTTCTCCTCTGCTCGCTCCATCGATCTGCTTCTCTGCGTTGCTCTGGACTCGCGTCTCTCCTCCGCGTTGCCTCTGGATCTGATATGAACCGGACGACGGCGCCGACGATCATGATCTCGTCCACGGCGTCACCAAGTAATGGTAAGGTGTGGATTTTGATGGGCCTTGGTTTGATTTCGATGGATTTGTGTGTATTGTGGAGTTAATGTTTGAGATGCATATATGGATTGGATGTAGATTTGGATTGGATGCTTATGCAATTCGGGATTGGATCTTTTTTTTCTCTAGATGAACTGAGATTTTGACTGATTAAGTTTTGATGTTCTGGTGGGGATGAATCAATGGTGATGAATCTGGATTTGGTTCAAGTGAAGTTGGTGAAGTTGGTGATGAATTTTGATGAATTTTGGTGATGAATGCTGCTGGTGAACATGTGAAGTTGATGTCGATGATGATGATGGATGTGGGATGATGATGGCTGTGGGTGATGATGATGATAATTGTTTTTATTTATTTTTTATTTTTTAATTTCTGTTTTTGAAGTTTAATTAAAAAAAGTTTTAATTTTTGTTTTATTAAACTTTATCATCATGGCTAAAGTTTAATTTAAAATTTTGTTATTTTTTAATAATTTAAATATTTATAAGAAGGGTAAAATAGTATTTTCATCAAAAGTCAGACTTTAGGGGGCATTAAGGTCATTTTGGCTTCTGATCTTGCCAGACTGTTTGTTTTTAACGAATTATGTAACAGAATGACTAAACGGGCCAATCCTGAAACTAGGGGGACCAAACCGAACAATAAGGCAAACTAAAGGGACTAAAAACATTTTAATTAGATGAGGTTGTTCAACATAAATATATATATATATATATAACGAATACAGGGATAGGTCAGGGTGGGGATTGAAAATCCCAAAACCATCTTGAAATTAAATTGAGGATCGAAAAAATTGCAAAACCCATACCACAACATAAACGGTAGGTACTAAACCTGCCCTTAACGAGATGAGTCCCAATGGATCCCTTGACATCCCTATTTCAAAGTCACACACTCGATTTGTCCTTTTTTATATATATAATTATATATTCGTTGCAGATCTTATCACCAACGGTCCCATGGTCTAGTGGTCAGGACATCAGACTCTGAATCTGGTAACCCGAGTTCAAATCTCGGTGGGACCTTAAATTTCTTTTTTGGTTTTTTAGGACTAATTATGGTTCATAAATCATAATTATTATTCTTATGTTTCTGGACAACAATGCAACAATTTTATATGATTTTTGCATGTGACACACCTGTCAGTGGAAAATACTAATTGATTCAAATTAGTGATAGCTTTTTAAAAAAATATATTATTACAAATTTGATTCAACTTCTGTCTCAAATGCTCTTTATTTTAGTACCATGATGATTATATATTCCTTCTTTAATGTTGATCGGTGATTAATATGGAAAATCTACAAACTAAGTACATAACATATATTCAATTTGAAATTATATATATATATATATAAAGATAAACTATTTGAAATTAAGAATACAACCGAACGATTTATTAAGACTTGCCTATATTAAATAGTATAAGTGTACACAAACCGACATATTTACTTTCAAAACAAGTGAGAAAACTCATCATATTTGTAAAATGTCTATAATGGGAATGGAACCCATTGTACTCCTGTTGTGTTGAAAATGACTTGTGCATGTGATAAGAAGATAAACTATTTGAAATTAAGAATACAAACAAAAGATTTATTAAGATTTGTTTATATCAAATACTATGTGTACATGAGCCGACATATTTACTATCAAAACAAGTGAGAAAACTCATCGTACTTGCAAAATGTCTATAATGGGAATTGAACCCGATGTACACCATTTGTGTTGAGAATGACTTGCGCATGTGATAAGGTTTCTTGCTAAAGTTTAATTCCCACTTCACAATAGGCTTACAAATAATTTAGAATTACGTTTGTCATTATCTAATGAAATCTTGATTATCTATAACAATTGATCACAAGTTCCGAGACTAATTAATTAGATAATTAATTAGTGAGCTCTTATTGAAGTAATCTGACATTATTACTACTAATTAATCATCAAGTTGAAACTTGAAATACATCTTCTCACTTATTGCCCGACAACAAGAGGAAAATAGACTTGGATTTTTCAATATTTTATCGATATTCACATAAAATAATAAAGTTGGTTCATAAAAGATCAAATGAGGTTGGCTATTTCTAGTCTGACTTTGGGTTGGAATAAGGTGACTATTAATAAAAAATAAAAATAAAAAATAGCCACAAAAAAATAATTCATTTTTGTTATAATGAAATTAAAATAATAGAGAGTAATAATCGAGTAAAGAACAAAGAAATAAAGAATAAATAAAAGAGAACATAAGAAGAGATAAGAGATGAAGAGAAATAGAGAGATAGGCGAGAGAAATATTGCCTTTTGCTATATATTTCTGATAACAACAATTGAATAACAACAACAACCAAACGTTTACAATGCAAAACTATTTTATAAATGGGAGGACCAATTAAAACATGCCAAACAAAATGCAACTCTTCAATTTGCATGTAGAGAAATAATTTGAAGCCTCCATGTGTACAAGCTTCTTCAAGACGCCAAGGATAAATTGTGGTGGAAAACCACACACATGTCATAATAATTTTGTAATTATAAAGAGTTAAAAATACGACAAAACTAAAAAAAAAATAGCCCTACTTCTTTCTACATCCATTAACTGTTCTAGCAATTATGCATTGTTTGTTTTTCATTCAACATCTACATGACTTATGTAAAGACATTTAATGATACTCATTAAATTGTTTATTATTTCTCAAATAACTTTTTTATTATTTATTATTTATTTTTATTTTTTTACTTACAGTATCTATCTATCAACCTATCTAGACCAGATTTTTTTTTTTAAACTCTTGCTACTGGTAGGATTCGAGCCGCTAACTTAAGGGTTATTTACCCAATCTTCAAACTCGTTCATCTACCAACTGAGCTATTTCCCTAAGGGTTATTTCTCAATTAACTTGTCATTGTACATTTTAATGATTTAATGTACTGTACACATCCAAATGACAATTCAATTCTACCCTTGAAATATAGCTTAAGGTTAGTCAACCATTTTGTCAATGTTTTCAGGGGAGATTTGCATAATAATAGAAAACGTTGAATATTTATAAATTTCACCAAAACTTATGGGTGTTTGTACAATTAACCAAAAAATGATATTAAGATAAAACTATAAAATATTTGAAGATGCTTTTCAACTACCAGGTCTCGTTGTAGCTTTCGTGGTAGAAAAGCTTATAAACTTATCGTGCCGCAAAGGCTCGAGTCCTGGTAGAGAGGAAGAAGAAGAAGATAGAAAAAAAAAATGAGGTATTCTAAAATACCTTTTTTATATATAATTTTTTTGTTAAAAAAACACTTTTATATATACATATTTATTTTGCAAATTAAGAAAGAAATCTGCTCATGTTTATTTTTTTCTTAAAAAAAATTGTATTATTTCTCAAGATTTGTTTCAATTATCTTTATCACTTTGGATTTGATTCTACCTCTTAAGATTTGTTTCTTTTTGTTTTATCCTTTATATTTTTGAGTTTAAATCATGTTAATTTTTTATCTGTTACACTATGGATTAATTCAATTAAATTCAACAAAAAAAAAAAAAAAAAAAAAAAATCATCACCAATAGTTATAAATTGATAGCAAGTGGGGGTTGGTGTTCATTTGTTTCAAGAACATTGAAAATCCCACATGTATATATTTTAATTATATCAACATCGTACTTGCTACTGATATTTTATATATATATAACTTGGAAACGAAGCAATTGATTTAGCAGAAGAAAAAGAAAAACAAGCAACTGGCTTCACGTTTTGGTTAAAATATAATACCAGTTGCCTCATGTTTCTGGTTACAGTCTTTCTTCGATCACTCTTTTAACATTATTAATTCTGAAATTTCAAATTTGTTTTAACAGGTTTTCTGTGACTTTTTGGCTTCTTCTTTTGTTTTTTTGGTTAAAATCTCAGCGGCCAGAGAAAATGGAAGAATCCGGGCAGCATTCTTCTTCGAGTTGGACGGCAAAGAAGAACAAGTTGTTCGAAAATGCTCTAGCGATATACGATAAGGATACGCCTGATCGGTGGCAGAGTATAGCGGAGGCCGTCGGCTCCGGTACCAGCGTAGAGGAAGTGAAGAGGCGGTATGAGATCCTGATGGATGATATTAGGGTCATTGAGTCGGATGAAGTGCTCCTTTCTGATTATTTGACATATAAAATTAGCATCATCGATGGGGATATCAATATTAGCAATGAAGTGCAAAGGTAACATTGACATGGATAAAGCAATTATCGTAGTGTTTTCGGTCGATCTAAACCTAACTATTTTTAGTTTCGGTACGAAATTTCTCCGGACACTTTCTTAGATCTAGAAAGAAATTCAAAGAGAATCAAGAAAGTGAAGCGACTCTCTCTTTCCGGCATGAATTTAATTTATCATTTAAAGCAAAGCGAATCAAAAATTAAATTCTTTTCCCGTGTTCCTATTGCATTTATCAATAGAGTCGAAAATTGTCACAAGATAGTCAAGACAAATGGTATGTAAAATACATTAATTTACTATTGATTTTCCTTGTGCAGGCTGGAGGATCTAAAGCTGTGAAGAGACCACAATCATATTTATTAATTAAAAAGTTAATTAGCATTTGCGCCTTTGCGGAGGTCAATATCGTCTTCATCTTCTTTTACATTTTTTTTTTTTTTTTTTTATGTAACAAATTTTCCTGGAGAACATATATTTTCCATTGTTTCGTTTGCTTTTTCTTTTCATATTAAAGATATAAAAATTCCGAGAGCAAAATTAAATTCAAATCTTGGAATCTATATATATATATTCATGTTTTGCCAGCAAAGTTAAAAAATTATATTCATAATTCAAATAAAACATGTCACATAGCTATATAAGTCATAACAATGTAACATATTACAGGATCCAAATAAAACATATCACAAAAGTCGAACATATTACAAAATCCAAATAAAACATACGTCACATCAGTCATAACATATAACAAAATCCAAATAATACATAAAAAAAATAAAAATAAAAATTCAAAAAGCATATTTTAAATTCGTAATTAACTTCATTATTATCATTCATATTGTTAAAGGATTTAAATAATTCGGCATTTAACTATTGTTCATCTAGAGAAAAGTTTGCAATCTCAAGTATCCCGGTATTCTCCATGTCAATGGAATCAAAACCAAAATTTTCTTACAATTTCATTTTGACTCCTAAAATTTATTAATTATAATTTGACCCCATTTTATACTAAAATAATTATAATATTGCCTCAAACATATTCTCCAAGTATCCCATAAGTATCCTACAAGTATCCCCCAAGTGTCCTTTAGTCAAACTTGTGAAAAAAGTCAACAGATACATCATTTGGCATATCGGATATATATCCTGTAATATCCGGGGAGTATCTGAACCGGATATGAGTTGAATACGTGTTACCTCCACCAAATGGAGTATTCATGCTTCCTAGCTTAAAATGTAGTTTTTGGCCAACATGGACGTAACTTAGCTGGTAGATATAGAGGTGACCCCGGTTCTGTTTGGTTCCGGTTTCGGTTCCAAACCGCCGGTTTCGGTTTGGGAGGCACCCAAAACCGAAACCGAAACCGAAACCGGAAAAACCGGTTCGAAACCGGTTTGAAACCGCCGGTTTGGCGGTTCCGGTTTCGGTTCCGGTTTCAAAACCGGCGGTTTTGGTATGGTTTGGGCGGTTTTTCAAAAAAAAAAAAAAAAAAAAAAAATTTATTTATTATTATTTTTTTTTAAACCGGCGGTTTAACCGCCGGTTTTGGACGGTTTGGAGGAATCCCAAACCGAAACGGGAACCGGAACCATCGGTTTCCAACCGGTTTCCAAACCGGCGGTTTCGGTTCCGGTTTGGCCAATCCGGTTCCGGTTAAACCGCGGACAAAACCGACGGTTTAACCAAACCGTGGTCAGCTCTAGGTAGATACGAGTTTAAGGTTTGGGTAAATGATTCTCAAGTCAGCTGCTTGAATCCTATCAATGACGAAAACTTAAAAAAAAAAAAATACTTTGTCCCGAATTAATAGATATTGTTAAAAAAAAAAAATTAAAAAAAATTGTAGTTTTTGAAGTTGGCCGGTTGGCCTTGCAAGGGACTTGGGAGTTGGGAGCACATAATATCTATCTAATATGGGCTTGAAACCTTTGAACCCACGAGTCCAATTAGCCCAAAAACCAGATTAAAAAAATAAATACAAATAAATAAACTCAATATTATTGTAAGCTTTGTTTTTACTAAATATAGAGATTTTATAGTAAAAATTACATTTAATAAAATTCCCACCTCCCATCAGTGATTTTTATTTTATTTTTTATTTTATTTTTTACCACTTGCAGGTACGACTCTCACTTTCAAGAGTTAATTACCGTGGATGTAACAAATCTCCTTAAAAGGTAAATCAATTGTCTTAAGAAGATGATATCAAATTATTAGAATTTATATCAATAAATAAATTATGATATCCGTGGATGTAACAAATCTCCTTAAAAGGTAAATCAATTGTCTTAAGAAGATGATATCAAATTATTAGAATTTATATCAATAAATAAATTATGATATGTGTATAAATGGATAGATGTATTCTATTCACTTAAAGTAAATATCGAAAATTTGATTGAAATATCATCAATATTTTAAGAATTTCAATGGGAAATGCTTAGTGCATATGTCTCAATCACGTCATTACATATAATGTCCAACCAATCATATTTTTAGTCTACATTAACAATTTTGTTCTCATAGACACACATTATAGGTATATTTATTTCATATTAATACACATCACCACACTATTACCATATACAATGTTATGATTTAAGTTATGTTGCTTATATGGTAAAATTGTGGTGATACATATTAATATGCTATAAATATGCCTACAATGTGTGCTAATGAGAGAAACTCTCCATGTCAGATGGTGTGATATCCAATTTGATTTTATATTTATTTAAACTTATTCTCTTCTTTTAATTCTATTAAAATATGCACCTATCGAGACATGAGAATATGAGATAAAACAAAAATACACTAGAAAAGAAAAAGGTAATGTTACTTTGTTTAAATTTAATGTCTAAATTTAATGTCCAAATGATGTGTCATCCCTTTAATCTATTCATTTAAATCAAACAAATCTAATACAATCTAAATGAATGGATTGGAGTAATGCCACATCATTTGGGTACCAGATTTGGACACCTAATTTGGATAAAGTAGCATTACTAAAAAAAAAAAAAAAAAAAGAAGCCAAAAACATTAATATAAACGACTAAATGATGTCGTTTTAAAATAAACCGACAACATTAACATAAATGACTAAACGATGCCGTTTAAAAAAAAGGAACAACATTAACATAAACGACTAAACGATGTCGTTTATTACTCAAAGTAACTAACGGTACGCTTTTGTTCCTGTCATTTGTGACTTACCGGAAAGCAACCTTATCACTGGAATCTGCATATTGACGTAATTTCACATCGTATTATTTTAATATTTTCGAATTGCACGAACCGTACGGTTGAAAGCTGTAGAGTGTATACTTGGAAGGACTAATTGCACAAACATCCCCCGATTTTATGCCTAATTTCAGCTAGAGGGAAATTTTCTTTAAATTGCACAAACCTCCCCCACCGTTAGTTGACTACCATCCAAGTTAACAGTCGACTAGTCTATCAGCTCAAATTGTCTAAAATGCCCCTAGTTAGTTACCTTATTCATTATTTTATTAGCTTTACATTAGAATAATATAAAAAATAGAAATATAAATATAAAACAAATCTGAAAACCTCAATATTTGTGTGTATATATATGAGTAATGCTACATTGTCCAAATTTAGTGCCCAAATCTGGTGCCCAAATAATGTGGCAACAATGTAGACCATTCATTTAAATTGTATTAAATTTATATGATTTAAATGAACGGTCTATATTGTTGCCACATCATTTAGGCATCAGATTTGGACACCAAATTTGGACATTGTAACATTACTATATATATATATATATATATATAAAGAAAACAATAAAGAAATTAAAAACAAACAAAAAAAAAAACAAATCTAAACCATTAAAAAAGCAAATTTATTATCAATATATATATAAAAGAAAAGAAATTATGGAATCATTAAAAGTTAAAAAAAATTAAAAATTAAAACAGACCTCCTCCATTTGGAGAACTTTACAATATGCTGAAAAGTTTTAGTTTTTGTAAAAGACGGTTTGGAGTCGATTTTGAAGAATGTTACAAACAATAAAAATCTTTTTTTTTTTTTTTAAATAAAAAACCTAAAACAAAATATAATTTAACATAGAATATCGAAGTGTTGTGAAGTAAAATCAAAATCCATTTTATTAATTCATAGATCTAGACTCAAAAGAGGAAGATAGTACGAAAAATAATGTAACTCAAGCAAACTCGAACTTAACTCAGTTGAACTCACTCAACTCACTGAGACCTCACTTGAAATAGCTAATAACAAAATAGAAAATTGAAGAAAAAAAATGAAGAAGTAGAAGAATCTAGAAGAGGAGAGAGGATTATTTGCCTTTAGTTTTAGATATATATTACCAAAAAGTCAGTTTTACCCCTGAGCTATAAACTTCTAACAGTAGATAAGTAACGGCAAGGTAGGTTTTTGTAATTTTGAGTAAAAGTGCCCTCTATCTGCAATTAGGCATAAACTAGGGATGTTTGTGCAATTAGTCCTACTTGGAAAGGATATTTGCATACGCAAAACGCATCCGCACAGCACGTCTTCTCATCAGCATTTTCTCAGTATCTCTGAGAAAGCAGAGTTTTACAGAGAGAGAGAGAGAGAGAGAGAGAGAGAGAGATGGCAAGAAGCGATTCGTCGTTCAAGGTTTTGTTTTCATTCTCATTAAATTTAGCTGCATTTAAACGAATTTTATATACCTGATAAGACGAGACATTGCTTCTTCTTCATTGTTAGATACTTAGATATGATATATTTTCATGGCAGATAATTCTTGGTTCTTCATCAATGGCTCGGAGAAAAATTCTAGCCGAGATGGGATATGAATTTACTATTGTGGTTAGTTTATCGAACGAAACATGAAACATCTGTAGAAATATTTTCTTGTTAAGATGTGAATGGGAACTTGAAAAAAAGTTAAAACTAATTGGGCTCGTGATTTAGACCGCAGATATTGATGAGAAATCTATAAGGAAAGAGAAGCCAGAAGAATTGGTGATGGCTCTTGCTGAAGCGAAGGTATGGCTTCTTCTTCAACTGTTTGATTGATTATTATGAAGGCCACGCGAACAGTCCAGTGCAGAGCTCATGCATATTTTTTTTCACTGTTGAAATCTTGAATTTCTTCATATTTGTCAAGGGTCTCTCTAATGGCTTATGATTGTTTTATTGTTTTTATAGTTGGAATTTGTTCTTTATCAGTCAAGGTTCTTTAATGGGTTATGGTTGTTTTATTATTTTAATATTTTCTTAGCTTGTTTTTTTTTTTTTTGTTCTTCCTAGGCAGATGCCATCATATCAAGGATCCGAAGTACAGGTCAATTTGAAGAGGATGATCATGCAACACTATTGATTACTGCAGACACAGTATATGCTTCAATTACTTCTTGTTATTATTTTTTTTTTAACTTCAAAATTAACTTAATTTGGCATCAATTGTTGCCTTATGCATAGAAAAATCTATATCCATTAGAATTTTAAGAGCATATCTGTGTCGCGACATAGAAGTTAAATACTCTTCATAGGTGATCACTGAAAGCCAATTTACTAATTCTTGGCCTCAACCATTTTGCTTGTTAACTAAAGGGCACGGCATTTCTAGAATTTGTAATAAATTGCAGTAGCTAATAGATTATACACAATCATACATCCTGTTATCTCTTTAATGGGCTAACTAAATTACTGCATAAACTAATCTTACTATGCTGGTTTGTTCAGCATATTTTCAACTTTTCCTATTTGACATCTGCTTTTAGTTTGTTATGTCATAGTTACCAAACCAAGGGTATGCTAATGCGACATGTGCTCGTCATGTAATTTTAATTTGTTTTCTCATACATTAAACCCAGGTGCGGGATTGTCAGATATTTGTCATGTATCATAGATTTTACTTTGTTTATAAAAAATTAAAAAGTATAATGTGGCTTAATATTAATTAAACTTAACATTAGAAACAGCATTTCGATTTGGTGATTTTCTGTCTGTTGGAAATAGGGCTGATTTGGGGTTATTTCTTATTGCTTATTCAAATGGATATTCAGGTGGTGGTATATGAAGGGAAGATCATAGAAAAACCATCTGACCAGGAAGAAGCACGAGAATTCATCAAAGGTTTGCATAACTGATTTCATAGTTACCTCCTTCCTTCACTGGACATAGCTGGTAACTGGTTCACATTCCTATGATTTGCAGGCTATTCTGGCAGTCATGCAGCGGTTGTAGGATCGATATTTGTATGCAACCTTAAGACAGGAACAAAAAAAGGGGGATGGGACAAAGCGGAGGTACTACTTGCTTGTACATTTATTTAGCCAGTGTGATCAAATGTTTTCAATCGCACATGATATTGGGAGCTTAAAGAAACTGTTATACTTTTTATAATGATTTTTGTTTTGGTTGGAAGAGGTGGGGTTCCTAGTATTTGTTAAATTTATTGAAGTAAAAAATTTCAATGTTTTCCCTTGTATAATAGTGGCTGAGCCGCTGAGGCAAGTTTCACCAATAAGCCATAATTGGTTTGGACTTGAAAAAGAAGCGCAATCTCCAACTTCTCAACAAGTTTTCACTTAGCCGCGCCTATAGTGTTAGTCGATGATTCCTTTTCTCAGTTAGTCCGTTGGTCTTTTACAGGTTTACTTCCATGACATACCTGATGAAGTCATTGATAACATGGTAAAATTCATATATAAACCTATTGCTTTTCATAAGCTATGAATTGACTGAAAGTTACTAGTCCATTCACATTGTTGGTGGCGATCTGTGTTCAGATTGAGGAGGGAATTACACAAAACGTTGCTGGGGGTCTGATGTTGGAACATCCATTGACATTGCCTTTTGTTGAAGCAGTGGTCTGCTTTCTCTCCCTCTCTCCCTATATGTGTGAGTGTGTCACAAATTCACAATATCGATTGGTTTTTGGCAGGTCGGTGAAGCTGATTCCGTGATGGGACTTTCTAAAGCTCTCACAGAAAAACTCATAACAGAAGCACTACTATAGCGGATGATTTATACATCAACACATGAATCTTTAGCATTTCAAAAGCTATGGGATTGAAGAACCCATTAAGATATTCTTTTACTGCAGATTGCTTATTTTTTGCCTGCTCAAAAGGCAATGGCTTCGGCTTTATGATTTTTCAATGCTACCATTTAATGGTTTTTTATGTTCTAAAGGACTGTAATTTCTTGATGACTAGATCATGATGATTGTTGATTACTCTTGTTAAACTTTGAAGCAGTGGAAATTTAAAGCTTGTTATAAAATTTGATTATGCTGTGAGATTATTTAATCTCCAAAGTACTAGTACCATAGTATGGTATGCTGTTTTCCATTTTTTTTTTTTTTAAAAAAAAAATATATGATACCAATCGGTGTCAATTGTCTACCCAGACTAGTCAAATACGGTTTAGAATGTAACTAGCAATATGAGAGAAGGGTTATCCCTACACCTTGCAATTTAATTGGCAAAGACGGTCCTTGAATCCCTAATATGAAACGGAAAGAAAAGTACACAACTACTTTGCTAAGAGTGGATGTGCGTAAACAACATTTATCTTTCAAAATAAAATTAATTTTCTTTTTATCTAATTAAAGTCTGATACAGCCGGCTTCAATATAGTTTACCACATTAAGATTTAAGAATTTTATCAAATTAAAAATATAATCAATGTTTATTTGATGTTTGACATGATATAAATGCTTAAAACAAAACACAAAACACAGACCCTACCTAGGAAAGTCTTATCCCGTATCGAGAACGCAGGAGTCCCAGCAGCCAAACAAGTCGGTAACTAAAATCAGACATCCAACTCCTCAGTATAAGAAGAAGAAATCATTTTGCAATTGCTCTCCCGTAGCTCGCTGCTTCAGTCACCACTCCATTTGGCTCCGTACGACGGTGTATTCGGAGTTCCGATAACCATCAACGACGACTCTTTAGGTATTACCCTAAACCCTCACTTTTCTCTTGTTTCTCTTCAATCGCGCTTGTTATCTCCACATACATTTTGCATCACGAAATTCACAACCTTCCGGCTCCCCAACTGTTCGATGAAATGTTTGTTTGTGTCTTTTTTGTATATTTTGAATTCTATAAAGATCTGTTTCGGTTCTAGTATTATTGTAAGAAAAAGATAGCTATATATATATTGGCTTTAAGTCCATTGTTGGGTTGGTCTTTGTGTCTATGTGAGAATTAAAAGATGCAAATTTTAATAGCAATTTCAGAGTTTTGTTGAATTGAAATTCTTAGCTATAAATTACAGCCTAACTCAGATTTTATTTTTTCGCTTCATTTTCTGTATAAATATGCTAGTATTTTTAACACTCCTTAATGAATATACAAACAAAATATTCCACCAAGTGTCAGTCTTGTTTAATGCAGGTTGGTGTATTGATTTCAATTTCAATTTTTGATTGTGTGTTGATTTCTTTTCGTACAATTTTGATATAGTAATGGGATTTCGTATCGATTTCTACTATTGGGAATATGAACTTCATGTACTGATCTTATTGGTTTAATGATAGAAGAGTGCTGGAATTTGATAATGGAAATGGAGCCTTGGATGCATATTCCTGTGTTATTTATTATCAAATTCACATTATCTTTTTGTTTCTATATGTTTATTTTCGTAGTTCTTTGACCACAAATTTATCAATAAACTGGAAATTAGTCCTGCATCTTGGGTTTTTCGTTGCTTATTGGAAATTTTTTTATCAACTTCTCCACGTTTTATGACAGCACAATTAGGTGATCAGTTGGCTTAAACTGCGATGGAAGCCAAATTTTTCCGCTTCCTAAAGATTGTAGGTGTTGGTTACAAAGCCCGAGCTGAAGCAGAGGGACGTCTCTTATTTCTGAAACTGGGATACAGTCACGAAGTTGAACTTACCGTTCCTCCAGCTGTCCGTGTTTTCTGCTTCAAAAACAATGTAGTTTGCTGCACTGGAATTGACAAGCAAAGGGTGCACCAGTTTGCTGCTTCGGTTCGTAGTTGCAAGCCTCCCGAAGTTTACAAAGGCAAGGGTATAATGTATATCGATGAAGTTATTAAGAAGAAAGTAGGAAAGAAATCGAAATGATGGTGGATGGTGCCGGTACTGGTTGCAAATATGTTTTTGCATCTCTCTGTGGTTGTGCTAGCAATGCCTTACCTTGTAAAACTAAATTGAATTTCTGCTCAAATGAGAGAATTTTGGTTGTTTTAAGGATTTTGATAACATTTTAAGTGCTTTGCAATCTCTATAAATCAGCTGGAGCCGAGCTGGCGTGCTGTTTAGATAGACAGTATCGTCACTATTGCTTGCTGTAACATCTGTACTTGAAATTTCTTAGATGAAGTCGAAGCAGGTTTTAGTCGATTCTAAACTTATATACTACTTTCGCTATCCAGTTCTTGATCGAATCATTCAACTCCAAAACTGAAACAGGTTTACTCTGTATGAAGTAGATATTTGCCTGGATTGTATCAAAACATACTCGAAGAGAGAAACTGTAACGGATAGGTGTGTTACATCGTTTCTATGTTTGTTCAATAAAATCTATAGGTAGTATGTTCCTAGCGATAATGTGTTTGCTGTATATAAAAAATTTACATGCAAACCATACTCAGTATACCGTGAAAGGTTTCCAAATGAAAAACGATAGTCTTCAGAGCCTCAATTTTATTACTATTTCATTAGAAGTACAACAAACCCACCCAATAAAACAGGTTAATTTTGATCAACATATCATTGTACAATACAAAAATCATTTGGATCATCATCAGCCAGTGAATCACATTAACAAAACATCTGCATAGAATTCCAGAAATTCCCATTTTAGATAAAACAGATGCACTGAAAAAAATTACGCCTTGTGCAATGGAAAAGACTCGTACACAAGTCAATCGAGCATGTATATCCGTGATGCAATATCCTGAACCAACCAATCAAATCCCTCAAGCAATCCCTCACCCGTGTATGCACTGCAGCCCACAATTTTCCAGTGTCGGGTTTTATCCATGGCTTCCAAGTTCAGCACCTAAGGAAGTGTAATGTTTAACAATTCAGAACCTTCTTTTAAAATATGTTTAAAATGGAAACAATAGACACTACATAAACAGAAATTTCAAACATCCCACAGATCATTAAAAAATTTCACAAATGTTCAATGCAACTTATTTTTTCGTAGCATCTTTACCTAACATACAAGTATACGACAAACCATATAAAACGCATAGCATGACTATAAAGCATGTTAGCTCAAAATGCTGAACCACTGATGTAAAATGAAAAAAAAAAAAGCATCAATTGATCAAAATCATGGTGTCTAGACATTGCATTTTACACTCTGCAATACACGGATATCTATTCCACAACTCATAAACAAAATGATAATTGCATTGAGCCCCTTCAAGTTAACCAGCATATGTTCAACATGATATGATGCCTTCAATACTAAGTTTGCGTTCTAATGAAGACTGTATTTAACAATAATGAACTCATATATATATAAAGAATGCAGACATACTTTAGCGATTTCTGCTGGGGTAAGAGCACCTTTGATGTCTTGCTTATTTGCAAATATCAGTAAAGATGCCCCCGACAGTCTCTGTGATCAAAACAAGTTAGTCAGATTTCCCAATAAAAGTTCAGTCACCTAACTCAGTTACAAGCTGAAACAGAAAGAATAATTCTAAAAGAAAACGGCATATGAGTCAATAATTACCAGGCCTTCTAAAAATAACCAGCAAATAGCAGACTTTCTTTTTAACCAAAACCGCCATCTTAACCTTAATAACCACAAATAGTTTGACACAAAGTAAGCACTTGAAAACTTCAAAAACTTTGAAAAATCAAACTACATTGTGTCCCTTCTACTCCATTCATTAAGATCATCACTTAAAATAAAAATTTCAATCACATTGTAAATATATTCATATTTTACACTTTGAATGTGAAAAGATTTTACTAAATTGGCAAAAATTAAAAACTCATAATTTATGAGTCATCACAATTTTTTTTCCAATTTAACAAAAACTACCAAAGATCTTGCAAACAAAGAGAGATCTTAGTGCCTTTGAGTAGAAGGAACACAATTATGAGTTTATTTGTTAAAGTTGCTTGAAATTTTGAAGTGTCTTGGTGTGTTGAAATGAGAAAAGTGTTTGGTGTAACTAAAGTTAAGAAGACAAGGGAATTTTAGTTTGCACAGACATAGCTTAGGTAGAAACGAAAGTCTACTAATTTGTGAGCATTCTTAAAAGGACCTTTAGTTATTTGAATATTTTTGTAGCTTTCCCTATTTCAAATGCTGTAAATGCTCATTTCAGCATTCTAAACCAATATCACAAGGTTTGTCAATAGTAAATGTATAACTCAAATCAGATCCAAAAACAGATCCAAAGGCGTCATGGATTTCCCAGAAAATTCTGCAACAGGGCATTCAATTAAACATGCCAACAAACATATTCTAAATAATCGAGGAACATGAACTTAAAACGGAAAATACCTCTTCCTTCAAAAGATTATCCAGTTCCATTTTGCAATCATCTAGCCTTCTAAGATCCGAACTATCAACCACCCACACCAAACCATCAGTTTGCTCAAAGTAGTTCCTCCAATACGATCTTATCGTTCTTTGGCCCCCTACATCCCATATATTTAGAGTATACCTGTCACTCAAATTCATTTAAATATTAAAATTCCAATGTTCTTCATTGCAGTAAATATTGTTGAAAATATTCAAATACTCCCTGAAAATGATCCTATATCTCACATATCATCAGAAACAGAAGGAAATTTGAACTTGCAAATATTGATAATTTAATATAATATGATCATCAATTACTATCTATGAACTGATACTAAACAATTACATTGGTACAAATACCAAATTAAGCAATACAACGTTACCAGAAATCCATACCAACAATTTTTATTTATTTTTAATAAAAGATATTAACTTGATCTGGGTCTAATAAATAGAAATCTGACTAACTTTTGGTAAGTGATGGTTTTAATGTTGAAGCCGAGAGTGGGACTGATAACGCTAGTGTCCTCTCCATTGATCTTCAAAACAATCGTAGTCTTCCCAGAATTATCAAGACCCCTGCACAAAAATACAACAACAATTGAATACATAAACAAACGAGAGAGAGAGAGAGAGAGAGAGAGAGAATTTGGTAGGTGATTTGAATTTACATACACCATCAGTATACGCATTTCCTTCTCTTTTTTCTTGATTTTTCGTATGATACTGAGAAGTCCCATTGTCACCCAAATAAATACTCACACAAAACACAATTTCAGTGTATAAATGTTGGGTTTAATAAATGAAAAAAAAAAAAAATCTGATATTTTGATGGATTCAGTAGATGGTGAACTGACCCAACAAAATTTTGTAGTGGAGATAGTGTTAGGTTTTTGACAAATCAGAGGTATGTTTGTGTAATATTTGGAAAAAGTCCATATACGTACAATTAGGCCTAACATTGGGGGACCTTTTTGAAATTAATCCTACTTTAAAAACTGAACCCGGTTTCTGTTAGTTCGGTTGTTTCTGTTAGATCACGTGACTTTTATTGATCACGTGACGATTTGTATTACGTGGCAGCCAACTAATTGCGTTGAAGAAAACATAAGACTACCTTGAATTGTCTCTGTGATTTCTGGAAATTAGGTTTTTTTTTTTTTTTCAAAATCTCTGATGGAGGCAATAGTGAAGAAGTATCAGCAAAAATTTAGAAAGATTAAAGAAGAAATGAATCGATGGGACGAGATTCAATTTCGCTTAGTCTCACAATTTCGAAACGCTTGCACAGTTATTGAGAGGTTACCGGTCAGTAATATAAACCCTAACTGGTGATATTTCACTTGGTTTATTTACTTATAAAATTATTTTTTAATCTCTGTAATTTGATTAGGTTATTCAAGACTCTAAAAACTATGGTAATTTGAAATCTGTTGGCGGTATTGAAGTTGCTGTGTTGAGAAAACAAATGGAGTCCTTGCAGACTATTTTGCTCTCCATGAAAAAGACACTGTAAGTTTTTTTCTTAGTAAGCTGTCTGTTTGGTTACTGAGAAAAGTAAGGGAACAATGAAGTGGGTTTATATTTTGAGTTTTTTTTTTTTTTTGTTGGTTATATTGTTTTTTAAGAAATGTTTTTGTGGTTTGCCATTGTGTTTTACATGTTAAAGGTTTTGAAACATGTTGTCAGGGAGGACTTTCATGGAATAGTTTTGTATCTAGAGAAGATTCATCGTGACGGTAGACAGTTAGTTAAAGGGGGTTCAAATCAGCTAACGGTGAAACAACTGCATCAAAGAATTGGCATAAAACCGCGTCTTGCAGATTGCATTGACGGGCTTATGCTTCTTAGTGATATGCACAATTCAGAGTATGAGTATATTCTATAACTGAAAAATCTGTCGATTTTTATTTTTATTTCCCGTTTATCAGTAGGAGTAAGATTACAATTAGTTATGGTGAAGTGAAGTTTGATTGTTAATGGGAATTTGGTTAAACTGATCACTTTTGGGAATGGACTTAGGTTTCTTGATGATGGTGGTAAATCATATATAAATTTCTCTTTATTTTTTTTTTTTGCGGAAAATCTTTTTCACTCCTATATTCTCGGAATTGTATTCATGGATCAACCATAGCATGGGAAACTATTTGCCTTTTAGTCATAACAATTATCAGCTACCTGGCAATCGGTGCTCTCTTTTAGTTTCCTCTTCGAGGCAATTTTAATTTTCTCACTGATCTAGCTTAATGGTCAAGTATATAATTTCATTAGAGTCTTTTATGTGCATACTTACTACTAGTTGAGTTTTGACCCCTTATTGAAAAATGCTTCTGTCAAAATTGAATTAGTTGGAATCTCAATGATGCTTGCCGTTTACATTTTCCAGGTACCTCCTTAAATTATCGTTGGTTTCAGCACTTTCAACACTTGCCTTGAAACCCAGGTATGTTGAGTTCCGTATCTTTAAACTTGAACACATTGATAAAAGGCGCAATGTCTCTTTTGTTCATTGAATGCAATCATGTCAAATGCAATTGATTTTGATAATGCATATTGAGTTTTTGTGACGTTCATGATCTACACATTTCTGATTCCAAGGCTAGTGATTGTAACTTGAACTCTCTACATTGCAGTACGAGCGATCTAGGTTCACTCCAGCAACTCTTGGTTGATCAGCCTAACATTCCCAGAGAGGAAGGTAGGATATGAGTATTTTTTTTCTTCAGAGTATGCATGTTGCATTTGTATGGTAATTTTATTTGATCTGATAGTTATGATAAATTAAATCGAAATATAAGTAGTTGGAAATAGAATAAAAATGTTGAACCATCTGTGCAACGTAAATGGGAAAATTCAGGTTGTGGTAGGTCAGAATTGATGGGTAAAGTCAAATAGCATGTTCTTGGTTATATTGTTTACGATATGATAACATTATAACATATACAAATTTTAAGTTATTTTTCTGTTCAGGATGAATCTGGTCAGTTTGGTTTTGCATTCCGATAATATTTGAAGTGTTCATATATTATTTGATAAATTGCACGAGTATAATTCTAATTATTTCTTCTTCTTCTTCTTTTTGATGTCTCTAATTATTCAATATATAGGCAGATTGTATTTAATAATTTTAGGGAATGAAAATATACGCTATGGTTATAATTAAAAATAATTCAGAGTGATCTCTCCCCCGGTGAACTTTAGTTTTAGGGAACTATCTATCTTTCCTTGTCTTTAGTGGAAATTGCCTTATTAATTGACATCTATATTGTTTTTACTGATGTTCGAAGTTTGATTATCTATATTTTGGCATTATTAAATTGTAAACTTTGGATCATTGTAACTTTTTAGATTGCTGTTTCGTTTGTGCAGTGCAAAACATCTTTGATATCATATTTGCAGAAGAGATCTGTTGATATCCTCTATGCAGACCGTTGAAGTGTCCACGTTTTTAACCTTGAATACCGGAAGTGGTATGGAATTGCGAAGCTCCTGAATTTTACGATTACCGCTGGAGGTGCCAAAGAAGCCGCCCAAGTATCTTTGAAAACATTACGTTTTTCAATGTCAAGACCTGCAGAAATTCTTCTACAAACTCGCTTATTTCTGCTCTTTAAACAAATGGATTTCCACCACAACACCAATCCCACACGCCACACCAGTCAAAAACAAGGAGAGTTTTACAATGAACTCCCACCGGAGAGTTCTCTTTACAATGAATCTCCCATTGATTCTGTGGCTCTAGGCATTGTATCTTTCGTGACATTTTTAATGCCTTATTGATTTTAAGTGGAGCCTTGGAGGCATCTGAATTTTATAACATATAAACACTTCAAATTTAGAGGAACTCTGAGTAAAAGATTAATACTTGCAACTGCGCAAGAACTATCTACGAATCATGTATCGTATCACTTTTACGAAAGAACATAATACAAGTGGCTGATTTGCTTTATCATTTAAGTATCAGTAAAAAGAATTTGGATTAAGAACACTTTGAACGCCTTAATCAACATGCTTTACAAATTGATAAACAGTCCTACAAAAATTTTTTGTTTCCCTCGTATGCATAGAATTCGCCCGTAAACCTAATACAATACAAAAAAGCCGCCACAACATCCTGCTAACCTCATCTACACTCTCTTGCCATAAAAATTACGGGTAAAGGAAGAAAACATAGGTGGAGTCACCCTGTAGAACTGGGAGGATATTTGCCTATTATATTATAAAGAAAATAAATTTACAACACGGATTCAAGAATGCTGAAGAAAATGAGGATTTAATTCGTCAACCTTGGGGCCTTGAGAAGATAGACATTCCTCACGAACCCTTTCCCAAGTTCGCCAGCAGCTTTTAACACATCAACGGGATCAGCTTCTTTGTCTTCAGTTGCTTCCTCTCGTATGCGTTTCTAGGAATATCAAAGGGATCAAGAGATTATATCAACTAAGATTTGTAAACTATTACAATATTAGAATGTATTCTTGCCAGATATTTAGGTAATTTGTTCATTTGTACCTTCGACCATTCTCTCTCCCACGTTAGACCAACAGCATCACCTCCCAGAGAATCATACCACAACTTGAATTTCTTTGACGAATCCTTCTAAATATATTATTAGAGAATGTCAGTATAGAACAGTGATACTGTCAAATATCAAATAAGAGCATTCCATTTTACTTGCCTCTATGTCCCCAACAAAGCACCTCAGTGGATCAAAGTCTAACATCAGCTTGTTTTTTAGTTCCTCCGTGCCTCTCTTCATATCTGCAGGCAACATGAAGGGGCGGAAAGCCTTGCTAGCGTTTCCACGAGCCACATGCCTCCCTGCCAAAAAAAAATGTAAATTGTGGGACTTGGATTACAAAAAATGAGGAAAAATGAAAAAAAGGGTGGAGGAAACGATGTTGCCATATATTAGAAACAGAGAAGCACACAAATGTGGTTCCAAACTCCCTGAGGTGTACCTTGGTTTAGTTCGGATGGGAAGAGAAGACGCTGAGGATAAGGTAGCTTGTCCCTATGGAGAAGAACTACAGCATCATAGTTGTTCAATGGAGTACGGAAAAGGCACTGAAATTAAAAAAATAATCGTGTTGTAACACTTCATACAAATAGTTCAGATATATCATCAGAAAATAGATAAATGTAAAATCTACATGTCCGTCACACTCACCTCCCATCTGTAAGAATCAGTTTGATCCTCCAATATAAGTTTGGTCAACAGGTTTGCACTGCTTCGGGCATAAGCCGCCAACCTCTTAAGCTCCTTTAAACCCACACGCCATGTGCCAACAAGGAATAGGAAAAACTCTCAGTAAAAAGTATACATTTATTTAGCATATATTAAAGATTTATTGAATTGGATAGGGCAGTGGTTTGCAAATGAAACCAACTGTTTCAATTGAGAAAACGTAACCAAGGAGTTCACTCTTGGTAGATTGTCAATTCAAATTACAACAGGCTTAAACAAGAAAGTTCGATGACTTTGAACAATATTTCAACTCCAAGTCTTGACTGGATTATATTTTGTACGTGAGAGTCAAAAAGAGAAGTAAATTATCCTATGCAGTAACAGCATCTGACATAAGGAAAGGGGAAACAAATACAGGATCATAAAGATCAATCAGCAACCATCCAAGATATAACAAAATTCAATAGAAAGATTAACAAACCATTGAGGTTGGCGAGAATCCGGTCCAAGCTTCAGATTCCTTGTCATAAGCTGTAGCCAAGAACATTGCTGGACTTACATTTTTTGTATTTTCTTCATCCACTTTTCTACTTGACATGAAGTTATCCTAAACAAATATCATGCATGCAATCAATGACAGCTGTTACAAAATAAAACACCTAATAACTTTAACAGATCTTATAAAATTATCGTATCTTCTGAACTGTGTAACTTACATTAATTTCTTTATTGTCATCTGGGCCAAAATCGTTATTTATGTCGACAACAAGAGCAGAAAAGGTCCAATCATGATCTGCTATAAGTCGCAAAAACCTGTTGAAATGATCAAATTTGTATAGATTATAATATTGTTAGCGGATCGTTTGATGATATACTTTCTCCATTCAACAGACCAACACATGAGGCCAACAGAACTCAATAATACAAGAAATGAGATATTACATTAAACAGCAATAATTACTTCATTAATGAATGAATCGACAATAAGACAAATTAAAGCTTTCTCTTCACACCAATGCCATCATATTTGCCACTGTCAAATCTGGTATGAGAATTCTATAATACAAGTCCAAAATAAGAGATGGTTCTTGGGAGTCCATTTCATCAACCTCTCATGTGCATATATATCAGAAATTATGGGACACATTTTACACCTCATGTAAAGATTAATATGGACCACATAAAAGTTTATGATGCACAAGAATGATAGCACTGAAGGCCGCTTTTCTGGTTGTGCCACGAACAAGAAGCAAACCTTTACTTTCATAACAGCAAGTGACTGAGAAAGCAAACTGATATGCTACAGAATTAATCAACACAGTTGGTTGTATAAAAAAAGGTCTACAGTTTCTTACTCACGGTATTAAGTTCATGAAAATAAAAAACACTAAATAGTTCTTTCCATTCAAGTAGTTACATGTTCCTTCGATTGAAATTGAAAAATGTCAACATCAAAACACATTGGAGCAAAAAGACAACATATTGCCGCATGCATAATATTAATTTTATCTCTTGGTTAGTTATTTTACAAAAATAATCACGTGTTACTTTAGTTGTCTCCGTAATGTTAGGTTTTTAGTCAGTTTCCATGTTATTGATAGTTGATACTTGATGGCTTGCGAGATCGGGTTCGCTACTTTGCATCCTTATGGGCTTCAATGTCTAATGAATTTAGGGACTCTACTTTTTTCTTAATTCACTTTAATTGGGAAGGTCAAAGGTGTTGTCGGTTAATTTGTTCCGCTTTGAGCTCCCATTTGTTCTGTAGGCCTTGTTTTTGTCTTGTTGGTCCTCTTTGTTACCCTAAGTGGACTTATTGTTCTCTCTTGTATAGGGCTGTGTGTTGCTACAACCTATGTTCTTTGTAGTGTATAGGGCTCGTTTGATACATTCCTATTTATGCAATAAATTTTCGTTTCCTATAAAAAAAAATGAAGGGAAAGCAAAAGGCAGTGTGTTATTATGATACCAAAAGTCTTCTCAGTTCTATCTAGAGAATGGTTATCTCCAATTCAACCATCCCTTGTTTCCTATCCTATCCAAATTCTTACTAATTGAAGTTTAAACATTACACATACAGAAGTTATTAAACCACTAACATGACAAACACAAGTTCTACAGGGCTCTGGGTAATGTTGGGACTTGGGATGAGTCAGGATGGTTCAGCCTTCAGCCTGACACAATGTACCTAGACGGAAGCCTCACCACTATCACCACTATGATGATGATCATTGTCTACAAAATCACCAGCTCAGTGTTGACATGCCACCATCCACACTGAAACACCAACACCAAGTCACTGCCACACCACCAATGCAAACAACTTTTATTCAAGGGAGTAGCCATTAACCATACTCCACTATCCTCATAATCTATTTTAAGTACCACCACTATTTTAGTATTGTAACTTCCAGCACAAAATTGTAACTCAGTCAAAACAACCGCTGCCTCAACTACCACCACCCATTTTCCACAGCCACTTACCTCCAGCTCCAAGATCATTACTCAAATCACCACCACCAATGTCACAATCACCCATCTGACTTTGGGAATGCCGCTACCCTAACCCAGAAAATAGCCATCTCTTCTTACACCATGTGGTATCTAGAATCAATAATGGGGAAAATGACAACCCACAACCTCCATATGAGTAATAACTCTACTCATGCAGCTGAGTGAACTCCACCTTACCATACCAACTATAACCACTTCTATCCCAAAAACTATCCTCACAGACACCCATAAATCAGTACAATGTCTCAATAGCAGGATTTTCATTTCAATGCAACCAAATTAGGGTAATTTCTAGATCAACATAGCAATTTGCTTCCTCTAACCTGAATGCATCCTATGTTGCAGAATACATTGAAGACTGCTTGTATATGTGTGTCTGCAGATCAAGTCTTATCTTAATAACCAATAACTCAAAGAAGTTCATCTAAAGAAGGTACTAAAGGAAGGTGTCCAAGAATTTATAAACAATTACATAAAGAAAATTTCAACCATTATTAACAACCCTTTTTGGCTGAAATAAAATAAAATTTCAATCAATCATGACCTTAAATAGCATTGGGGTACTTCACCTCAGAAATCCAGTGATCCGTGAGCATGGAACATTAAATGGTAAAGGCTTCAAAAATAGATTTGCAACCAGTAGTTCAACAGCCTCATCTACCAAGCATGGTGAAAACAGATGTGAAGCAACCCATCGCTTTGCAAGCCTTAAGAAAATCAAAAGGATAATGAAGTTAACACAAATTATTCTATTTGGGTGGAATAAAAATTTTGCTCACAGGAAACTGAAACATCAAATTACTACAAAATCAAACAATCTCACCTAACAATTGGACCATAAACTGGGTAACGACCCTGTAATCCATTAATCATGCTTGCATGCTGACCACGAACAAAAAGTTCCTTGTCTGTAGAATAAATTCGCTTCGCTTGATTTCCAACTGCAAATCAAAATGCGTTCAGGAAATCAAAACTTCAAGAGAGTCTAACTACCACGACTATGAAATCATATATCACAGTTCTTACTTTCTCTTTTCAACAAACCCAGCCCTCTCTCATGCAAAATTTTAAGACGAAATGCATATCCAGACATGAAAACATCAACATCATCTTCACTAGCAATGCATGTCATTCCCCAATTATTCTGGAGACTGTCACAGAACTTCATCAGTATACACAAATGTGTATAAATGTGACACGTGTGCGTATGTTGCAGTATTTATAGGAGTAGCAAATGAACAAAGAAAGCTAGCCTGGCTCACCTCTCTCCAATTTTGATGAGAAAAGCTGACTTGGTTTTCTCGATTGCCACATGGTCCATAGGCCAATTCCCAGAACCTTCCAACTAGATTGGAGAAAATTAAGATATTCAGATTCAATCAAAAAATATAAATTAAAGTAACAAGAAATGACTAATCGACGGAATACCATGCCTGAATCATAACTTCCAGCGGCTGAATGCAAGATGGAATGAGCTTTTGTAGTCTTGAAACATTCAGTTTTTCAAAAGCCAGTGGATGAGGTTCGGGAGGGAAGACGGACGTAAACCTGAAAGCTGTAAGTAGTGATAAGAAAACATGATAAGAGTTAAATTAAGTTAATAAATATAAAATCATATGATAAAAAAATTTACACAATTTAAATGAAACTTCTCAATGTAAGTAATAAAAATTTCAATTTTCTAAAATGAAATAAAAGTTACGCTATCTATATGTAAATGATGAAAAAGCATACATCAATTTTTTCTTTGGTTCAAAATGTGAGCATGTGGAGAAGCTAGGAAGATCATTACATTCATATGGAACAAAATTACAGAAATAAATGAAACAGATCAAGAATTAACATGTATGTTTTCCTCCACCCTAAAATTTCTAAAACATTATATAGTATTGTACATTACACATGATAAGAACTTGATTAAGTTAATAAACAAGGACTTCATAAAGACATATCTGCTCTAATAATGGTGTTTAAATTTACATCACAACAATGATCAAGATGCAATGATGGCATATCAAAGTGATAGAACTGTGACAAGCAAAATCTAGTGCAGCAAACCACTAGAATATAATTAAACAATTATAATGTTTTTAATGCTAAGAAGAAATACCCGAGTTTAAAGCCTGCACACTAGATATCTTCAAGGGAATATCTTCAATAAGACGCAGACGCTTTGACAAACCTTCAAATGCCTCAAGCAAGTTTCCAGAGAATGATACAGGATCTGAGAAAATAGTAACATTGTTTTGGCAAAAGATTACACAGTTCAAGAGTAGAAAGATCAAAATTTCAAAAATTAATAGTTGTTAATAGTCATTAGAATTACCTTTAGTTCCATGAAGCAGAGAGAAGTCAAGTTGATCTACTATTTGCACAATATTTTCTTTCGATAAAGAAAGATGACGCAAAAGTACATACTCAATGATTCTTTTTAGAATCAGATGTCTTTCCCACTGCTCACTTTCCCATACTGTTAAATTGGAAAAACAAAGTTTTCTTATCAATCACCTTCACCCAGATAACCTCAACTAAATGCAGCTAAATCATGATTTAAATGCCTAACCAGTGCTTTCTGCAATTGTTCCATCTTTAAATCTCCGAAGCTCTGCCTTCTCTCCCCAAAACTTTCTGAAACGGAGAGACTAGTGCAACAGGGGAGTAAAATTAATTCAAGAATCAGAAGAAATTTGAACAAATTTAAAAGATTAAATTCATACCTCCTCTTTATTTTCAGCATTCGGACCAATATCTACCACCCTAAAAACTTTCTCTAGGGAGCTAACTGAAATTCCAACAAGCAATGGCTCTCTATCAAGTATTGATAATCCCTGGAATAAGAAAACAAAAAGAACAAAATGATACTGTACACAATATATCAACAACGTTAGATATATTAAAGTCTATTCTTGATTCCATACATTTTCTATATTACACTCTGCTGGAGTATTTCTCCAAGCAATGCGAATAAACTTCACTCTATCGCCCAGACCTTGACACAGCAGACTATGCACCTTCTGCTCGTACGATCTCCAGCATTCATCGTCCAAGCAAAATCCCGATGAATGGACCTCTGTATGGCCCTTCAAATTCAATCTAAAAGAGCAAATATAAAATAATAATAATAATAATAATAATAATGTAACACAGTTATGACACAGCATAAATTAAATAAGATCATGTAAACAATAATGCAATACAGAGTAACAAACACCAAGAATGCATTAAACAAAATTAGTACAGAATTTGTTTCGTTTCACTAACTAGCAATGCTTGTTCAAGGCATGTGAGCAGTTTCATACTAAGACTATTGACTGCAATAAAAAACAACTGCAAGCAAATTCAAAAGCAGAAACTGTTTGAATGTTTTCTCTAAAGACTTATTGATTACATGTTTTAACTACGCCTGGGATAACTAGACTCACAGCACTGTAAATGATGGTCAATCAGATATAGGTATAACAATTATTTTAAAAATATAATACTTTGGTTATAGAAAAATCAGACTGAGAACTTCTGGATTTGGAAATGTATCATCCAACCTACCAACAAGTATCAAATTAAATCAAAATACCTAGCACAGTAGTCATATTTAGCAGGATAGTCAATCTTGGTCAAAAATATTTCCTCAAATCCACTATCTGTGCATTTCTCCAAGCATTTAAGTGTTGAAGCAGCCTCGTCTTGGAGCTATATGTTGGAAAGGAAAATAAATAAATAAATAAATAATCATGCACTTGTAATGTGGTCCAGAAAGATAACAAATCTAAGAAGAGATTAATCAAACTGTTAACATGCTGGCTAACAGTACCTCGAGGAAACCAGCACTTGTCATCCGAAAAGCTAAATTGACTTGAGTGGATGGATCACATATAACCACTGGAAATGATTCTTTATAGTGCGTCATTTCCTGCAATCCCAATGGTCACAATAAATATAGCAATATCTCAATTTCAAAGAGGAAAAAAAAAAAAAAAGATTTTTCATCAAATTTTGGATTCAATAAAAAAGGGAATGATGTAGAACATGCAGAAGGATGGTATTCTGAGCATATAACATAAACATTGAAAGCCAGCTAAAACCACATAGTAAGGAACCAGGAAGCAACAGACCTCCTTTGAAACTCTTCTCTGGCCTTGTGGTGGAAAGTAAAGCCCACGGTTCCACAATTTTGATGTGGCTGTAAAATATAATAATAAAGTAAGGGTTATTGTAATTGAAAATACTTCATTATACTGACTAATTCAAATAACTGTTATAAGACTTGTTATCTTTCCCAATTACAAGGAAAAGAATATCGGCCACTACAAAACAAATTGTACTGTTTGGTGATGAAAAGGCTGACATTTTTAAGAATATCTGTATAAGTAATTAACTGGTGATCAGATTCCAAAAACGAATCAGAAGTCAAATCCAATCCTAGTGGAATATTAAGTTGATATCTAAAAATCAATTTCCAAATTTCACTAGATAATAGGAATACTAGAAGTGTTGCTAATACATCAGCTACTAAATGGCACATTGACTCAGAAAACAGGCATGCTTCATTGACTATGCCATTTCCTTGCTTAATATTGTCTGCTTGATCAATGACAATGAGATTAACATTGATAGTAAGAAAACATACACTATTATGGCACTAAAAGGAATACTTAAAATCTTAACGTACCAATGAAGTCCAATGCAATACGAAGTATCTGTACAGCCTTCATGGAATTGTTAATCTTATCCAGACTCACGAGGTATGATAATAAGATAGACACTAGATAGCCATTTAAGCAATCATGGACATATATCGAACTTCTCTGCCGAGCCCAGATCTGCAACGCAAAATTATATAATTTAGGACACTGTACATAAAATTTGCAGCAATAATAAAAAAGTTGAGAAATCTCACTTATACCTTAAGCAACATTAAAGCCTCTCCCAATTCCTTCCATCTACATAGAGTTTTCTTGACAAATTCAGCATTATCCTCTAAAAGCATGTCTTCCAATATACTAGTATTATACTTAGGTGTAGCCTGAGGAACACCCCCTTCAAGATAATTCAGAAACAGGTAAGTAACATTGTATTAACGCCGGCATATAGCTCCAAAACGATAACAAACAGCACCAAGATGATATTCATATACTACCTTGATTAAAGGCACGAACATTGTTCCGCTTCAAGTTCAACTTTGAAATGTTAAACAGGGATGTCGCTGTAGGAATTATCCTTACAAAAAGTCCAGGAGCCTCAACAAGCTTCACAGCTATAATATCATTCCATTACCAAACAGCATGATAACAGTTAATGGGCGGTACAAAAACAAATCCCATTCTCAAACTAATATGCCAAGGCCCTTGGGGAGACAAACCTGGATAGACGACCAATAGAGGTTTCCGTGCCTCATTTTGTAAAATGGACCACTCCACTTTATCAAATTTTTGAGAGGATTCCAAATGCTTCTTAATTACACAGAGGTAAAGGAACCTTTTGGCATGATACCGGTGATTTAAATAGTCTTTCTCATGGAAGCACTCCTGTCGTAATAATAATGTACATATGTTAATAAGAATCTAATTACATTTTCATACGCTATGTATTCAATAATATATCAATAAAGTAAATCAAGCATTATAAATATATTAAAGCTTAGCGTACAGATCAGTTTGCAGTGAAATACCTTGGGCAACCTTACAAAGAGATCCACATTCACATCAGGCTTCACTGCACAATTTATCGAATAACTACCACCGATTTTAATAGAATCCGGCTTCTTAAACCTGAACTCCACTTTGTCAGCGCCGATGTCTCTCACAAAACCGGAAGCTAATTCCGACGTGACCTGCACACAATTACAAATTTATAACAACAAATTTCCGGTGAATTGACTCATCAGATATAAACGAAAAGCAAGCAAAACAAAAAGAGCTAACCTGCAAGTCATCGTCGGAGATTTTTTTGATGGATTTTTTAATTGCTGAAACGGTATCGTTCACGAGCTTGGTGACTGCAGGTGTTTGGCCTATATGAACCTCCTTTAAGAGCTCTTTGACCTTGTAGTCCATCGAATCCGCTATTGCGGTTGTAGTAGTAGCAGCGTCCATTGTTCTTCGTCGGCTTTTGTGATAGTTTAACAGTTAGTTCGGTTTTAGGGTTTAGTTAGGGTTTAGCAGAGGTGGCGGGAGAAGACTTTAGACGGATTTTGGAGAGACAGCACAAACAAATACAGAGACAAGGAATTGTGGTGATTTTTAAAAATGTGGGTACAAATAGAAATATGTTTGAGTGTATTTAGTAACATACTGGCTCAAGTTTGATCAGGTCCGAATATTTCTATGTATATATTAATTTGGGCCCGGATTTGGCCCAATATATTGATTTTATAATTAGAATCTAGAGCGATTACCTACTAAGAGCATCCACATTGGTGCAAAAATAAGACCCATTTTGTAAGACCCATTTTGGAACCCAATCAAATTGGCCACATTGGTTGCAAAAGAGACCCAAAAAATAAGACCCAAAAGTGGGGTCCACAAGAGTAGACCCAAATGGAGTTCCACATTTGGAACCCAATTTGGGTCTTGCCCAATGATTGGGGTTGGGTTCCCAACCCTCTCCAATCATTGGGTTGGGCCTTTTTTTTTTTTTTAAAATTTATATATATAATTTAAATTTAAATTAAAATATATAATTATTAATTTCAAAAAATATATATATAATGAAAAAATATATATATATTTAATATTTATATTTCAATTATTTAAATTTAAATATATTATTATTAATTTCAATAATTATATACATAATGACAAAATATAAATAAATTTAATTAAATCAACAACGGAACAATTTCGGAATTTTGATATATATATAGACCGGTTCTCGGTTCGGTTCACCGGTTTGAACCCATGAACTGGAAACCGAACCGAATATCCATTTTTTTTTTAAAATGAACCGAATTGAACCGGTAAATAGTGAAAAACCGAAGAAAAACCGATTGGACCGGTTCGGTTTGGTTCACTGGTTTTTTGCCCACCCATAAATTTAATAAATATATATTTAAATTATTATAATTTAAATATATTATTATTTATTTCAATAATAATATATATTGAAAAAAATATAAATAATTTTAATATCAATTATAAAATTTTATTTCAATGAAATTTAAATAATTTGAATGAAAACATTACTTTTTTAATTAATTTTACTAGACTTGATTTATGAATACTAGACTTGTCACATAATAAAATAACATTTTATTTTAAAAAGTAATGAAACCGAACCGTTGGAACCGACGAAACCGAAATCGGAAGCGGAACTGAACCATCGGAACCGTCGAAAACCGAATCAGAACTGAAACCGAACCGTCGGAACCGCCAAACCTAAACCGTTGGAACACCAGACCCGAACCGACGGAACCGCTAAAACCGGACCGGACCGGACCGGACCGGACCGGAACCGGAACCGAAACCGGAATCGAAACCGGAATCGAAACCGGAACCGAAACCGGAATCGGACCTTTAAAACCGGAATCGAACCTTTAAAACCGGAATCGGAGCCAATTTTGAAGGTTCAAAACCGAAGCCGGATTCAAACCGAAACCGACGCCATGTCTAATCGTATACAATATTTTGTTTTAAATATTTATTTTTATTATTGATGTAATTCGGTTGTAATAATTTTAAATTAATAAAAAAAAAATTTAAATGAATTATAATTTGTTAAATAATTGTTGATAGTGTTGATATTTAAAATATATTATATAATTTCTTTATTAATATATATATATGTATAATATTTTAAAGAAGAGTAATGATTGTTTGGAAAAAAGTAAAAAAAGTGGATCCATTTTTTTTTTTAAATTTTGCCCCATTGTGGGGAAAATGGATCCAAATAAAATGGGGCAAAATGGATCCAAATAAAAGAGACCAAAATGGGAAGACCCATTCTTTGAAAAGAAGATCCATTTTTGATGATGTGGCACAAAGTGGGTCTTGTTTTTTAGATGCACCAATGTGGATGCTCTAATAAGTCCTGAACTTTTTTTAAAATTTTAGGGAAAAGATCGTTTTCCCCCCTACTGTTTACCCTATTGTTAAAGTGAGGACAGAGCTTCACGAAATTAGCCGGTCTGCCCCTGAAATGAAAATATTATTAAAACTACCCCTTCTGTTAGCTTTTTCTTGACAGAAACCAACTTTGACATCGTTTTACACGTGAATTGACCAAAATACCCTCCTATGCCTTTTAAAATCAGATTGCACGTGGTGACCAGTGGGTAAATAGACCAAAATGCCCTCTAAATATAAAATTACTATTATACCCTCTAATTAAATAATTAAAAAAAAAAGAAATTAAAAACAAAATTAATTAAAAACGAATTAAAAAAAAAATTTGTGGAACAACAATATTCATACTCATCTTCATTTTTTTTTTCCAAGCAAATGATCAATCGATTCAAACTTTAGTGGAACTTAGTGGGCAACATTAGTGGAACTTTAGTACTATTTGTAGTACTGATCCTCTGTCTACAAAAAGTCACCCTAATTACACAAAATTTCAATCATATCAATTCAGATCTTCATTACAATCATCATCATCATAATCATAAACCCTTCCATTTCCAATTATCTACTATGATTCGTGAAGACATGACATATACTTCAACACAATGCTCATAAACTAACAAAACAAAACATTTTTATATTTATTTGTTATTTGATTGCTGCAGATGTATCGTTTTCAATGAAGATGTAATTGATTGGAGAAGAAAAATAAAAAGAAATTAAAAACAAAAAGAATAACAAAAGACAATCTGGGTTTCAAAGATCAGGAAGTTTATGCTCCAACTGATCTGGGTTTCAAAAGGCGATCTGGGTTTTCGTTTTTTTGATGGTGATGGTGATGAACCATAACCCTCAATATAATCATTAAATAACAAACATATTAAACCCAAAATCAAATCTAACTTTTTACACAATCCCAATTCATCACAAACCCAGTTCTAGATTCACCAAGCAACATCAAGCCAAGAGAACATTTTCATTAACACGATCGATTGATATTACATTCGCATATTCAACAACAAAACAAAAGAAAAATAAAACAAACCCATGAGCAGTGGAGAGAGGCAGCAGCAGAGTTGAGGACATTTATGAGATCGGCGCTCGAACTCACCGACAAGGACAATCGCGGCGAGAGGATGACGATTGGCGTCCGGGAGGAGATCGAACACTGATCGACGGTCGTAGGGTAGCAGCTAGGGTTTTTTTTTTTTTTTTAATGATGAAGTAGATGATGGATCTGGGTTGAAAAAATCAAATTGAATCTTTGTGTGGAAATTGATGAGGTTTAACTTTTTTTTGTTTAATTAGTTTTTGTGGATTTATGAAGGTGGTTGTGTGAGGAAATTCTAGTAAGGTTTGAAGATGAAGATGAAGATGAAGATGAAGAGATGAGAGAGAGAGAGAGAGAGAGAGAGAGAGAGAAGAGAACGATCGTGAAAGAGAAGAGAGAAGGTGTGTTCAGTTGTAATTTTTAATTTTTAATATATTATTTATTTAATTTTTTATTAATATATTATTAATTGTAAATATCCAATGACTTATATACCCTTCAGTCCAAATCAGCTTCCCTATTCCCACGACGAGTTTATGCATTTACCCCTCAATAGTAACGGTCAACATCTAATTTGGACGGTTTTATTAACAGAAAGGGGTCTTTGATGAATAAGTTAGTTATGGGGGGGTTTACGGCCAATAATGAGAAACTCTGTCCTCATGTTTCTAATATAGCAAACCTCAGGGGGGAAAATGATTAAATCCCAAAATTTTAAGTGGTTTGCAACTTTTACATAAATGATCAAATTGGTCCTTATATTTTTTTTTCAAGAGACAAATTAGTCACTGACATTTCAAAAATACCAAATTGGTCCCTACTGACCGTTAATTTAGACGTTTGACTTTAACTGAAATTGTGGAATTACTTTGATATCCCTATTTAATATAGATAATTAAATTAATTATAAAACATTAAGTAAAAAAAGAAGAAGTAAAAGGTGGCATCTGGTAGAGCTTCGTAGATTTTTATTTATTTTTTTAATTATTTTTTTTTTTAATGTTAATATGTTTGCTTCTTTTTTTTTTCTTTTTTTTTTTTATTATTAGCAATTAGTGATTTTTTTTTTTTTCTGCCATTGGTCTTTTAATTTGGTTAATTAATAATGTTAATGCATATCATGTAAATCTCCATCGTGGTCTCAGCTGGGTTTTCGTCATGACGAACTTGGGAGAATCTGTTTTCTTTGTTTGTGTCCATATCAGCATATTAAGGGCCCGTCCTGTAAGCCGTTTTTTGTTTTTGTTTTTCGAAAATAAAAATGAAAATGAAAACAGTGTTTTTGGTTTTGTTTTTGAATTCCGAATACGCGTCTGGTAGCATTTGCTGGAATCCGTATTTTGAAAATAAAAACGGAAAAAACACGTCCGGTAGGATAACCAAAACTTTCGAAAATTGAAATATCAATTTTTAATTTTTTTTTTAATATTATAACAATTATAAATAAATGATTAAATAATTAACAAAAAAACATTTTTTAATTTAATTTAGGGTATAAGAAATTTTAACAGTTGAAGAGGAAGAGGAAGAGGAAGAAGAAGAAGACCAGATCGGCAGAGATCGGCGGCGATCGGAGGAGGAAGAAGAAGAAGGGAGGAGGAAGAAGAAGAAGATGACAGTGGGGAGAAGAAGAAGGTGATGGCGGGGAGAAGGAGAAGAAGAAAGGAAGAAGAAGAAAGGAAGAAGAAGAAGGTGACGGCGGGGAGAAGGAAGAAGAAGAAAGGAAGAAGAAGAAAGAAAGAAGAAGAAGATGGGTGGCGTGAGCCATGGATGAAGGAAGGAAGAAGATGAGTTGAGGAAGAAGAAGATAAGTCTGGTGGGTAGTGGGTGAGAAAAAAGAAAAAAAAAATTTTAAATGACATGGGACCCATTTAATTAATGACATGGGACCCACTTAAATGAAAAACAAAAACAAATATATGAAAAACAATTTTTTTTTGTTTTTCAAAATTTCCACTTTTAACACTGCTTTTGTTTTTCATTTTGTTTTTGTATTTCGAAAATAAAATGAAAAACGGTTTACAGGACGCGTATTCGAAATCGTTTTTGGAAAACAAAAACGAAAATAGACTGAAAACACGCTGCAGGACAGCCCCTTAAAGTCTTGTAATTCATTTATATTATCCTAATCAATTCTCTATTTGTTTGATTTTTTTTTTTTTTTTTTTTGGTTGTTGATATTTTTGAATCTGTTTGTCTAATTGAGCTTTGTGAGTCACATGATATGTTTGCCTCTAGCTTCTTAGCTCCATGATCTGTTTTGTGGAGGTGCATTTCGCCGAAATCCACCTTATGTAGTGGAGATGGAATTATTTTAGTTTTTAGTATTTTTATTATATATTTTTTAGATTTTTATAATTGTTTTTTTTTATTATAAAAAATGATTTTATTTTATTTTTAAATTTTGATTTTATTTTCATAAGTTAAAAAGGCTAAAAATCTCTTTGACTGTTAAGTTTAACCAATGGAAAGTTAATGGAGGGACTAATTTGTCAATTTAAAAAAACATGAAGACCAATTTGATCACTTATGTAAAAGCTGCAAACAACTTCGAATTAAAAAAAGAAAAGAAAAAGTCTGAGACCTATTTATTAATTGTCCTAGATTCTATTAAGGGTGTATTTTATGCACTAATTATGAATTTTAACGAACGAAATGAAAATTTCTTGATTGTTAATGATTTTCGGTGTTTTTTTTTTTAGCATCTCCAACATTCTCCTTGGAAACTCCCTTATTTAAGGGTGTATATTATTGCAAATGACCATTAAGAGAGTATGTGCACCAACAATACCCCTTAAATGACCAATTTAATAATTTTTATTATTATTATTATTTAAATGTTAGATATTGTGTTTAAATTTTATATATTGTTTGTCAATTATGAGTTTTAAATATATGGAGTTTTTTTTTAAAAAAAATATAAAATAATCTTAAATAGATGGAGCCCACTTTAAGGGGGTCTGAAAACACCCCTTAATTAAGGAAGTGAACTACACCAAAACACAATTAAGGGAGTCATTTAGGGAGCTGTTGAAGCTGTAAAAATACACATACCCCTTTAATTAAGCTAAGGGATGTCTTAAAGGGAGACTGTTGGATATACTCTTAAAGGTTTGGGAATTAAGTTATGTGAATCCCAAATAAAAATAGAAATGAAATGACGAGATGATATTGGGGCATTGGGCAAATTCAAGAATATTTTTTGTTCCCTCTAATAGGGCCAATAATATGGGCCTTAAGTCTATTTACAAAAATGTAACATATGGGCTCGACTTTTGGGCTGAATCAACAATGTGTTGTTTAAAAGGTGAACTATTGATAGTCAAGGTAGGGGTGGGGGCCGGAGTGATAGAATCTAAGATTACATGAATCATGAATAATGATGGTTGTTAAGATATGACAATTGATTGAGACAAATGACTCGTACTTTTGTCTACTTGTAACTTGTATGTATCACACTATATTTTTATCGGGAAAAAGCAAGATCATATGATATGTTCCACTGGATATAATGTGTTGTCATCCCAAAATAACCTTTAGGCTTTTTAGAGTCCCCTACTCCCCTCCCCTTCTAAAATTTTTATTTTTTTATTTTTATTTTTTAAAAATATAACTACTATCAGAACCAGTAGGATTAATTAGACTCTATAAGAATGATTCGATATACAATTCTCACAACTGGAGAGAGGACTGCTCCCACAAATCGAGAGAAAACTCCCCATATATGTTTGAAAATGTTTACGGTGAGACTCGAACCCTTAACCAGAGCCGGCCCTGGGCTTGTGCAAGAGGTGCAGCCGCCCAGGGCCCATAGGAAAATAGACAGATTTCTTATTAAATTTTAGCTTAGAGGGGCCCAAAAGTCAAAATTCTTATTAGTTTGCCCTGGGCCCTTGATATGTCAGGGCCGGCACTGCCCTTAACTACTAGATATTGAAAACTATCTCTAGTTCTCTACTGAGAGGTGATGTGCCTAGATTTTTTAATATGAAAAATGGGACTTGAGCCAATAATCATGCATGCAAATTTTGGTGAATAATTAGGGTTAAACAGATGTGGTTGTTTTTTCAATCAAAAATATTTCACTCAATAATACAGAACCAGAAATTAGAAACAAGCGATGATGTATACATTAATTAAAATATATATATATATATTTTACATTTCAACAAATATTAAAGAAAAACGAAATGAGGTTGGCTTGGTGGTAAACCTTTAAATTGTGGTTTACTTTCGAGTCGTTCCCCCATAGGCCCATACAGACCAAAACTCGATTTTTTTTTTCCTTGAAAAGTTTAATAACTGATTATGACCATGTTTCGATGGGATCAAAAGGGCTAGTCCACTGCATATACTCCGGTTTGTTAGAAGTGGTCGACTTTCGTTTTGTTTACTGAGAGGCTAATTTTGTAGCTCAATTGGCTATCCGTAAAGAGCTGGAACTGTGATTTGTAACTCCTTTTGGTTATTTATGAATCCCTTTAAAAAAATAATGCTACAGACCAAACCAAAATTATATAGTACGGAATGAAATTCGGATTGGATTGGATTGGATCCGTTCAGGCCTTTGTATACCTCTAACTAGTTGAAAGTGTTCTTTACGATAACCAATTTTTAATTTATGATAAAGACTTCTTGTCGTTGAATGACAAACTTACACTTGAAGGCTGATAAAGATGTGCTACCAGAAGACAGAGGCAGCCCTTTTATCACAACCATAGATCAATACAGCAATTTTTGATTCCAATAATGTACTTACTCTACGATTTAATTATTCTTTAAAAAGAAAAATAATAGTCAATTGGTCAGCACAAGAAAAGAAAAAAAAAGGGTGTGTCATGAAATTGAATGATTCAGATAAAGAAACGTTAACATTCTTCATGATCTGCAAAAAGGTTTTTAGACAGATTCAAAGTGTTAAAGAGAAAGAAAAATATATATATAATCATGTGTGTGAGGACTAAGAGGGACAAAATCCATAGTCAAGTAAAGAACATGTACTTATGTAGGAAGACTAGATCCAAGAAAAAAAAAAAAATGATACCTCTCCCAAAATTGGAGCATTCCGGTACACAACGTTTTTTTTTTGGCATCTTGATTTATTCCATCAAAAGAAACTTTTGGTTAATTATTTGAACGTTTGATCATCATGATCATTTATTATTTAATTAATTGTGTCATTTTCTAATGAAATTGTAATAAGATATGTTGTGTTTCTCTTATCATATATGCTTTGATGTTTTCTCATATCATGCATTAATCTAATTTTCTTATGAACTAAGAATTTTGTAGTGTATAAATTAAATAACATAATTGAACAAAAACGGATCATACATGTTTCTTTTTAATCACCGCAACAGAAACTACCAGATTAGGTTAACCAACAAATACCACACAATGAAGTTGTGGCATATGAGTTCGAGTGCCTTCCTTTCTTTAAATATTAAATTATTGTAATATTCCAATTAAATTTATTATGCTAATAAGGTTTTTTATGGCGCAAGGTTATATGGACACAAATCTTGGCAAGTTGTTTCTTCTTCTTCTTTTATTTGAGTAATTACAAATAATTTAAAATTTGAGAAAGAGACACGACTCAAATCCACTCAACCAACCTCTTATCGATGACAAGTTTTGGATTCATATACAACCTAAATAACAATGTCAGGAATCAAGATACAAATAAGGGATGCACGTTTGGGGAATGGGGATGGATATAGGTCCCCCCATCCCCATCCCCATCCCCACTACCTAGACCCTTCCCCCATCCCTCCCCATTTCCCCATTTGGGGAAAATGGGGATGGGGAATTTTGGGGGGACCTATATCCATCCCCATCCCCAATTCCCCATTTTCCCCGTTTCCCCGTTTCCCCGTTTCCCCATTTGAATAAAAATTACAAATTAAACTGAAAAATCAAACATTCCATTGCAAATATAAAATAAAATTCATTATTGCATTACAAATACAAAATAAAGTGTTTTAAAATTCACAAGTTCATTACAATAACAACTAATTGTTGAGAAAATGAGAGCAACTTTAAGTTTTAGGTTTTAGGTTTTAGGTCTTGAAGTTAAAATGAGTAAAATTGTATATATACTTAGGGTTAGGGAGTTAGGTTTTCAAAGAATAAAAAAAATAAAAAATATATATATTATAATTATATTTATATTATTATATATAATTAGGGGAAATGGGGAAATGGGGATGGGGGACCTCCCCCCCATCCCCATCCCCATTTCAACATAATTGTGGGGAAAATGGGGAAATGGGGATGGGGAGGGGTCCCCCCATCCCCATCCCCATCCCCATTTCAATTTGGGGATAATTTTCATCCCCATCCCTCCCCATTTCCCCATTTTTCCCCCAAAAAAAAATCCCCAAATGGGGATGGGGACGGGGAAAATTGGGGCCCCGGGGGGAAATGTGCATCTCTAGTACAATGCTATACAATTACAGTATCTATACGTCCATAAATCAAACGAAAATTCCAATGTTTCATGTCATCATCAATTGATAAGGTGTCACATATATTAAATATCATATCGAATAAGTACCACACAACACATATCCATTGCTTGCACGCATGTAAAAGAAATGGCTACTATACGATCTATATATATATATACAATCGAGATTTTTAACACCAAACAGTGACAATGATTGTATTTGTACTGCTCATCAACTCCATCTCCATGGAGAGATCTAGTTTCCATGTTCTACTGTAGCTTCATTTGATTTTCAATAATTAAAGTAAAAAAAAAAAAGTATAAACAATTCATCATAATAAACTGTAGCTTCATCAGTTTTAGTGTACTTGTTAATTTCACAGTCTCTTTATTCAAAGGACGTAAGTACAATGACGTGAAAATTGAAACGACACAGTACTGGTGATTTTATTTTTATTTTTTACAAAATTAATTGAAGTAATTTGTTCAGGCTATTATGTGTAGCTGTGCTGCAATATATTAGTCTTTAACTAGACATCCTTAGAGGGGACAATTAGAGGTTTACAGTGGCCTATCAGATTTATTTTTACTTTTTTATCTTTTTTATTTTTTCTTGATACTGACAGTGAGTTATTATCTTTTATAGGGCGGCTTATATGGGGTTTCTCTTTGAAAACCCTTTTATAAATGTTGGTCCATTGGGGCCTTCGATCCTCTTCTTGATCTCCTTCTTCTCTCTCGCTTTTTCTTTTTTCCTCCTTCATGAATCATGTCTGTTTAAATATTGTTACTTTAAACTTGCCTGTCATAGAAGATCCTGTCAAAAACAAAATCACTAGAAAAACCCCTCACATAGATAGATAGAGAGAGAGAGAGACATTCCAGTTGTATCTTGTTGCTTTTGAGGAATGTTGATGTATTTTTATGTATTTAAAAGCTCAAAATATATAAATATTGAGTTACAAGGCTACATTGATATAGCTACACTCATTTTGAGTTTCAATACTTCAAAATAAAGCTCCACCTTTAGGGTTCAAATCTAGTTTTGTAAATATAAATATAATTATTTACCCATTAAGCCCTGAAGTTTAGGGATATTAATCTCTTTAATTAAGTAGAAGTTGAATTTCGGATCGTACTTATAGAGATTAATCCCATCATGTTTCGGTAGAACCGATCAATGCAAAAAAATATGTATATATAGATTGAGTTTCTAGCTAGCTAGCTAGCTAGGGCTTCGTTTTTTGGTAATTTGAACACATTTGCATGCATGCATGCAAATATTATCGATAATAAAAATAATTATGTTAATGATAATGAAAGTGATTATGATTATTAACACCTTGGAAAAACAAAGGGCGGGTCCCACGAAATCCAACGAGCCACATAACATCATGATTGAGTGAGCATGTAAAACGATGTGTATCTAATCTATATATCTTGCGTGCGTGTATGTGAGGCGGTGAACCATTTGATTTGATTTTTTAAAATTTGTTTTGTTGGTTTGGATGATTAAGCAAATCCCAGAGTTCCATTAAAAAAGAGAATAAACAGATCTTCATTAATTACTCGAATTTATAGGCATTAGAGAAGGGCAGTAACTCTCCACCACTCTCATCGATTGAGTGTAAGGGACACACACGAATAAATATAAACGAATCGGCGCAGTCGTGAAGTTCACGTTAGTGGAGAGATCGCGTGGAAGAGGAGAAAAACAATGCATGTGTAATAGTGAAATGTAATATAAGTATACAAGTTATATTAACACATAGTGTGTCTTGGGCTAATCGTAGTTTTATTTGTTGTGGTTTACAAAGTGAATAAATATATATAGAGAGAGATTGAGAGAGAGCATCTTTTGAAAAGCGGTGGTGGTCGTCTCCGTTTGTCGAACTATGTAAATCATCACCAATCTCTAGACGATCTGATTCTCTCTCAGAGTCTCTCTCTCTCTCTCTTCATGTTTTTTTTGAATCTTTTGATCAAATGGGGTCGATATTCCAGAGGAGTTTGTTCGTGTTTTGCCATGATGAATGTGGGGTACCTTTTGAGAGGACTGTTTTTTATTTTACTTAAAAAAAAAAAAAGAACAAACAAAATCTTGCACCCAATAAGTGAAGGGTTTCATTGGAACCTATCGAGATCATACATATAATTGAACGAGTGAAAGGTTTGTCGGAATTGAAACCCCTACCTATTGATGTGAAATGGGAAAATTTATCGAGATCATATACTATTTACTTGGCTTATATATCTACTCTTATGTTAACATATGAATTAGTGAAGGGTCTGTCGAAACTCAATGTGAAATGGAATGGGAAAATTTATTGAGATCATATATTATTTACTTGGCTTATATATCTACTCTCGTGTTAACACATGAATTAGTGAAGGGTCTGTCGAAACTCAATGTGAAATGGAAGGTGCATATGACATTGGCTAAGAACACCTATTGTTAATGTGAAATGGGAGGTACATATGACGTATCAGCTAAGAGCAAATGGGTTTTTCATTTTTTATTATTGAATTTAATTTTTTTGACCTTTTCTTTTTCGAGTTTCAATCTTTGACTCAAAGAGAAATCGTATACTCTTAGAAACTGAGATATGTTGCTTTGAATGATGATTGCATGGCATCTGTATCTCTCATTAACACAACTTTATCTCTCTTTCATTTGCTTTCTTTTTGGTCTCCTTATACTATTACTTCAACTACTACTGCAACTACTACACACCAAAAAGCTTTATATGGTAGGATTCGGAGAGTGGAGGTGATTATGATTACAAAATTGGCTTCGTTTTTGGTTTCACGTGATTCCAGAATCCATGGGTACGATTTTCACTGTTTAGCTGATATTCGCAATAATAAGCATGAAATCTGGATATATGGTATTTTTTTAATATTTTTTTATATTTTTTAGGGTCATGGTGTTAAAGATTATGAGATTGACGGATTGGACGGCCTATAACTACCAACGGAGTGGTCGACCTTGTTATATATATAGTACTTCTACAGGTCATTGTTCTGTTGATACCAATTCACAGTAACATTTATATCAATGATATCAAACAAAACCCACACACTCACATCCCAAGCGCTTCAAATACCGTGTGGTGCATGTGTGTGTCAATTTAATTAACTCAATTCAATTAGTAATCACTAATTTTTTTCTCATTTTATCGTTTAAGACATTCAAGACATGTCCTGATATACTTCTGACCCGATGGATTATAAATATGATAGGCCGGGTATAGTTTAACATTTCAAATTTTAATGTGAAATAAACTTCCATTTATTATTATTTTTTTTAATTGTTAAAATATGTCAACTTATTTTTTTAATTATAAATTGTGTTAATTTCAAAATTCAAACTAGCACATGTACTCCTCGCATATGTGGTATGCATATTCTATTCCACATTAGTAATTGGGGTTCAAATTGAACCGTTAATATAATACTTAATCTCGAAGTATATCTCAACAGATCTCTAATTTATTTTGTATACACGTAAAATCTTTAATTTGATTACCAAGATTTCTATGCTATAAAATGCTAAATATTCCACTTACAATCCCATTATGTCTATCTCAACACACGTGGCAGTTGATATGTCATTTGATGAGTGGATACACATTAATTATTGTATAGATACATGGGTAAGTGAGATAAATTACAATTAACATGTATCCACTCATCATGAAGTGACATATGTTTTAAGATGAAAATTGTGGGATTGTATGTGAGATGTTTAACATTACTTAAAATAATAACATGGTATTATGAAATTTTATTCTAAATACACTTTTTTTTTTTTTTTAAAATATATCTTTGCTAGACGTCTTAATTTTTTTCCTAAATTCTGTCCCAAATAATATGACACGAGAAGTGTTAACATCATATTAATCACCGTATAATTTCATAATTTATAAAATGTTACATCTTATGTGCCACATCATTTAGACAAAATTTAGGGAAAAAAATTAGGACTTGTAGCATTACTCATATTTTAAACACATTTATCTAGTGAAATAATTAAATAGATAGAGATATAATTAAATGGATAGAGATATTTTGTTAATAAGTGGGTGGTGGAATGTAAAATAAGGAAAGAATCATGATGAGGAAGCATTGGCCATTGAATGATTGAAGTCAAAAATTCTTTTTTGTTAAGGCAATTAAAGAGGCCAGCTGTGCTGGGAGGGAGGGTGTAGATTGTTGAATACTTGAATTTGAATATACCATTGGCAGAGAAAAAGAAAGTGATCACAGATTCACAGGTGTGATTGGAAGCGTGGAAATCACGGAGGAAGAAAGGCGCGTGGAAGTGTTGAAGGGGAGGGGAACTATTCCATTTTCCTTGGGAGGGTAGCAGTGACAGAGCAGAGAGAGGGAGAGATGGAGGATACGGACAGGTTTTTTATGGTATTTGTGGATTCTAGAGAGAGAAAGTTAGAGAGAGAAAGGGTGGGTTTTTGGGTTTTGGGGGAGGGTGGGGGTGGCCTCGTGATCGGAGAAGGCAGATCCATGGAAGACTGTTCCCGCTAGTCACGTGGGCTCTTTTGACTACCCTATGACCAACCCATCTGCCCCCCCTCTCTCTCTCTCCTTGTTAGGAGTGCCTCTCTCTCTCTCTCTCTCTCTCTCTCACACAGTTTTGTGTTCCTCACACCACTTTCCAAACTTTGTTTTCTCAAGTATGATTAATATGCCAATATTAACAAGATTTCAAATGCATCTTAATTTTATTTGAATCAAAAGTAGTAATTAGGCCAATGCCCTCTTACCAATGTGGTGTGACTCACCGATGGGAGACTCCATCACAACGGTTCAATGTTCGGCATATATGTAATATATACATATTCTTTCATTGTCCTATCTTAAGTGTGGGTGCCCTCTCCCCATTTGTGAAAGTAGTAGTTCGAACTGTGCTAATAGAGTTTAATTCTTACAGGGTCCCGACAGTTGTTGTAATTTCGGAAAAAAGAAGAAAAAAGTAGTAATCAGTCTTTCTAATTAAGATGTTAATTGAGAAAGGCTAGATTATCTAAAAATGTTATCTAAATAATGTAGTTTGTGAATAGTATCTCACATTCAACTTTTTATTATTAGTGCATATTTCTCTATTTATATCGGTAGCATCGAGATTCGAGTCCTATCATACATATTTATTGGTAGGAATATGAGTTTTTTCTTCAAGTTGTTTTGGGAGTTGAAGTCTTTCGATCATGGGTGATAGATATCCATGTCATACATATAAGGATTGATCTCGGTGTATCTCGATGAACCCTTAAACACTTAATTTGATTGGTTCACCGTTGATCGTGAAATGGTATAGTGGTTGAATTTGAGCATGAAGTTCGAAAATCTTGCATTACTTATTGGATTATCAAGAGTAATTTGTACTATAGCTGTTATTATTATTTTTTTGGTAATTCCACGAGGTATCCCTCACTCCAATTGGCAACCGATCGTTAACGAGTAAGACTAATCCCCGCTGGGCCCGGGAGGTATGGGACAAGACCTGGTCAAGTGTTATGCTCCAGAGCTGGCTCGAACTCGAACAGTGCCCAAATGATTCGACTGTCGTGGGGGCACTTTGCCACTGCGCCATAACCAACTTGATTTACTGTGGTAGTTATTCGTTTGTTGAATAGAAGGCATTCAATTGTCTTTTGGTATGGTTGGATAGTTAATTAAGACATATATTCTAGAATAAAAAAACTAATAATGAAAAGTCACAAGCCAAATATCTTCTAGTTTTTAATGTTCTCTACTATATAGAGTTAAAAGAAACCACTTTTTGAACAATGTGATGATCACTTCCAAGTAGTTTTTTGGTAACAGTAATGCTAGGTAGATTTAAATATTCAACATACTATTAAAACAATAAAGACATTCTAATCGGATCCAGTACACCCGTGAATATCGTATTTGGTTCTAAACCCGAAATCCAACGTCTATAAATTGAGAAGCGCAAAGGACCAAAACCAAAACCAACCAAGATCACCATAGCAAGCAAGCAAGGAAGAAGAAGAAGATCATCTTTTGGTAAGTGAGATTGATAGAGAAATTATTGATTAACAGTTTCAAATACACTTGCACATACCCTACCACCACTACACTGACTCAGTCTCTCTGACTCTTTCTCTCTCTCTTTCTCTCCCTCCTCTCTCATTCTCTCTCTCTCTATATGTATATATTTGATATTTCTCTTTCTATAACATGCAACCTGGGTCCCTCTCTGTTTCTGTGTCTTTATTATATCTCTCTTTACTATATACATATATACACATATCCATTTGCATTTCAGGACAACGTGGACTGCAGGTGCTGACTGGTATTTCGACATTTTATTAGCTTATAAAGCTACCAGACAACAAACTCTTCTCAACCTCTCTATCTCTCTCTCGTACAATTCACTTCTCTTTCTATATCTCTCTCTATATTTCAATCTCTGTCTTCTTTTTCTATTCAAACTCAATATTATTACCTTTCGCTCTCACACAGTTTACTATTCCGCCCGTACCATACTCTCTGCATCAACCATTTAACTATAAACTCAATATCTCCATTCTCTACCACCCACCACATTATTCATACCACTTTTTATTCGCTTATTTTATTTTTCTCTCACATTTTTCACAAACACCGCTCATCTTCATCAAAGTTTTTAACAGGTTTTTTGTTTTCTTTTGTTACTGAGAAGAGTGACTACCCAATAAAAGAAACAAGAAGATCACGATCGTTCGATCAAGAACACACAAATGATGCACAGGTGCAGCAGCTCTCAAGGGAACATCGTGGGGCCGTGTTCATGCGGTCTGTTTCATAGCCAAAATAGTTGTAATAGTAGTAATTCATTTTCAATGATGTTTTCAATGCCTAACCAGAAATCTTTCGATGAAACAGACATGTATCCATTCATGTCTCCTTCTTCTTCTGTCGATTGTACTCTCTCGCTTGGTACACCATCCACTCGTTTAACCACCGAAGACGATGAGAATAGGCAGAGGATCCGCCATGATCAACGACGCTCTTCTTCTTCTTCCTCATCTTGCATGCCAAACTTTTGCTGGGATTTTTTACAGACCAGAAACTCTCCTTATCCACCTCATCATCAAACCACCACCAATACTGGTCACAATAAGACCAGCCGCGGCGGTGGTGGAGCCAACAATACTAGCAACAATAACTCCGCCAACGATTCCCTCCTCGCTCGTCGCTGCGCTAATTGTGACACCACTTCAACCCCTCTTTGGAGGAATGGTCCCAGAGGTCCAAAGGTATACTATTTGAAATATATATATAATAATATGTTTGAATTTGTTTTCTTTTTCGTGGTGGGTATAAACTGAATATTATTTTTTGAATTTTATGTTGAAGTCGCTTTGCAATGCCTGTGGAATTCGGTTCAAGAAAGAAGAGAGAAGAGCCACGGCAGCAAATGCAAACTCGTCAACTGCATCAGGATCAATGGAGCAGCAGTACCATCAACAGCACCAGAGTTACAACCACCACCACAACAACAACAATCCATGGGTTCAAGTTCAACACACGCAGACCCAGAAAATGCCTTGTTATTCTCCGTCAAATAACGAGTTCAGATTCATCGATGACAGTGACCAGAATTCAGGTGATAACACTGGCATTCCTTTCCTTTCTTGGAGACTAAATGTTGCAGACAGGCCTAGTCTTGTCCACGACTTTACAAGATAAAAATAAAAAAACGAGAAAGCGACGGTCAAAATCTATCAATATCGGGACAGTGAGTGAGTGAGTAAAACGTTTACGTGCATCGATCATGATGTTGTTGAAGATTGTTCGTTGATGGTGATGTCGATGGTTTAACTGGTTTTATAAAAATATATATTTATATGGTCCTGTCTCGGTTCCAGTTTCGTCCCGTCAAATTCTTTTTTTTTTTTTTGGTTGTTCAACTTTTTGTTTTATTTTTTCCTTTGAAGGTCTTTAGCTAGTTCAACTTTAATTCTGATCACAACGACGATGAGGATGATGATCATGGTGGTGGTGATGAACGGTTGTGATGATGATGATGTTATATATAGTAATGTGGAAGATTTAACGACTAAGTGTTTTATAGTATATTACTCTACTAGCTAGCTAGAACTGAAGTTTACTCTAGAGAGAGTTGATGTGTAACTATTTGCTTTTTTTTTTTATTTACTGAATTTCACAAAAACTGATCAGAGAATAGGTGGTTCAATTCATTGCATATGATTCTGGGTGTGTGATAAATCCGATCGTCCAATCACTTTGTCCATCAACGTGTTTCTCTGAAACCGGAGGACACTAGTCTCTCTGCGGTCCTGAGAACAGTAACCAATTTGTCCTACTTGGGATTGCATTTTCTGATAAGAGATCTGACTCTCTCTCAACCTATTGGCATCATTCACAGCTGGTTAATTATTTGCAAAAAAATCTTGCTACTACTACTTTTTATATTATATATATATAAATAATCAATAACCCAGTTCAGTTTTTGAACTCATCTTCACGTTGGAATCTAAAAAAAAACAAAAAAACAAAAACAAGCGAGGGCAAGGGTACTTTGACTAGATCATTAAAAACATGAAAGGGATTATTAATTAATGTGATATTATTGTGGTGTGTTGTGTGATTGTGTCAGTCAAATATATGTTTGTATATGGAAATTAATGATGTCATGGAAGACTAAACAAGAAGAGAGGAGGACCTAGGACGTCCTTTTGATACCCAGAATGCCTGAGAATTCTGCAAAAGTAGAAGTACTGGTGAAGAAGTCACTGTAAATTAAACTTTCATGTACGTTTTGGGGCCAGAAAGCATTGCATATATATATTGCTTTTAAATGGTTTGATGAGAGGAGAATAGGAGATGATGCCCTAGTAGTAACTATCCTCAAAATGGCACTCTTTTTCTCTATCAATTTTGCAGACAAAAGTTGCCATCATAAGAAAACACCATGAAATTGCAAAATTTATCACCAAAATGGTTTATAGTGTTATCATTCCTTGCAGCAGATTATATATGACTGATCATACTGCTTGATAGATAGATTGAAAGACACAAAGACTCTTTGATTATTTTTTTTTTAAAAGAACTTGTTAATATATAGTTGGGAAAGTATTTTTTTTTTTAATTTTTAAACTCTTACGTTACGATATATAATACTTGTAATAATGTCTTATCTCGGTGACAACGAACAAGAGTGCCCATTCAGTCCAATAATCTGATAAGGTATTGATAAGGAAAATATTTGATAAAGGAAAAAAGAAATTTCCTGATAAGGAAAATATGTAATATTGGATATTGAGAGATCATTCTTTTTCTTCACACCTTTGTTTCCACTTCAAGAAATTTTCCAACTGCTGTCATTTAACTGGGTATACGAATTTGCAGTATTCCTTTTCAAATATAATTAACCAGCTGGCGCGAAAATCTTCATATGTGATTTGAGAACAAAGAGACATCTTATTTGGATCAGTCCTTCAAATGCTTGATTAATTATCTAAAAACATTTTTCAAAAACTTATATATAATAAAATTTTAAAATAGTTAAATTGATTATTATTATTATTATTCAAAGGCTACTTTCATTTGTTTGAGATATTTTTATAAATAATTTGCTTTGCTTTGCATTGAACAAACGTGCTGACTTTCTAGGCCTATCATTTGCAGTTTTGGGCTCCACATAAGTGGAGTACCGCGACATACATGCCAGTGATAATGTGATCTTTTAGGCAATAAGCCGGGGTGTATTTAGCACTACTCAATCTTAGTAGCTAAACCAAATGATTTGGTCCAAATCATACCAACAAGATTGCGGGTAACTTAATGGTAAGTTTTTCATATCCACATCAGTTGGGTCGGAGTATATTAGGATTTCATTATATCAACGATTATGAGTAGAGATGCACATTTGGGAAATGATGATGAATATAAGTCCTCTCATTATCATTCCCATTCTCATTCCCACTTCCCAGACCCTTCATCCCTAACTTAAGTTCTTCATTTTCCCCGTTTTTTCCTGTTTCTCCATTTTCCCATTTGATTAAAAATTATAAATTAAACTAAAAAAACAAACATTTCATTACAAATACAAAATAAAATATTTTAAATAATTCACAGTTTCAAACTAAGCCAACTTCATATGTGAAGTAACACAAATTTTATTTATTTATTTTTTTTTTTAAAAAAAAACTTCACATAATAGATTAAGAGCCAATTTATTGCTCAGTACTTTAAAAAATCTCCATCCAATTCACTTTGAAGCCTACAAACAACAACACAATACAAAAGAGATGATTACATATTATAAATTTTTTTTAAAGAATAAAAAAAAAATTAAAAATATATATATTATAATTATATTTATATCTGTTTGGAAGAAATGGGGAAATGGAGATTGGGGACCTCCCCCCCATCTCCATCCCCATTTGAAAATATTTGTGGGGAAAGTGGGGATGCCTAAATGGGGATGGGGACGCGAGGGAATGAGGATTCAGAGGAAAATGTGCAACTCTAGTTATGGGAACGACTTGTAAAGTAACTCCCACTATAAAGATACGAGTATATGACCTCTTTATTTTTTATAATTTTATAAGTAAATGTGACATTGAACCTCTATAGTATAAATAAATAACAGAGAAGTTCATCACCACCGGAGCTAGAAGTTGGTGCACCGATAAAATGTAAATCTGGTCAAGGCTTTTCATCAATGGTTGACCCAAAAAAATAATCGCAAACGTCATATTTATTGAAGAGAAGTTGTCTCTCAATCACATTATTTAATAATTAAATATTAATAAGCAGACATGCGGTGAAGAGTAGGCGGTGCAGGTGATCAAAATCAAACAACCATGTACATAAATAGTTAAATACTATAAACTATTTCAAAGTTTCAACTTTCAAGTTCCAAGTCAACAAATCTAAATAAAAAACAAAAACAAATCTAAACATGATCAATTGTTAAAAACGTTAATCTAACCTCAATTTAACAAAAGATCTAGTGAGTTTCGTGCAAGATAAATATATAATCTTCAAATTAGATTCTTTATGCACATCACCTCCTAGTAGAGATGGTTGTGCACCTCCCTTCCACACCTAGTGGTCAGGGGTTCAAGTCCCACCATGCGCATTTTACAAGCATGTGTGGGGAGTTTTCTCTCGGTTTGTGGGAGTAGCCCTCTCTCCGGTTGTGAGAGTTGTAGTCCTTATGTAACCTCTCCCCGATTGTGGGAGCTGTATTCCGGATCGGGTGAGAAAATACGATTCGAATACACAATATCTTAAATATAGATGTGAGAGGGCTTACTGGTTACCACTTAGCCAACCTCGTTTTGTCTATTTACAATTTTGTTGTGAATTTACAAATAATTTTTAAGATTTTCGCAAAATACTGTAGTGCACCACTATGTACGATGCATCTTCGAATTTTAGGATTGATGACTAGAGTTTTGAATTATTTTTTATGACATGCACCAAATTGGGATATGTGTCAACATTAAAAATAAAAAATTCAACTTTTTCCATAAATGTATACACATGTCCCAATTTTGTTGGTTAGACATAAATTGAGACACTATTTTTGGACAGCTAATTTGAGCCCATAAATTGAATTTCAACATCCTAAGTAAGCAATTATAAATTATATTGATACAAAATTATAGGTAAACAATTTCTTGGAGATGATCAATACACCAACCACTCTCCTTCAACTTCCTTAATTCAATATATCAAACATGATGATATCATATGATATGGTAATTGCATATGTGCTGGCTATCATTACATCTATAAAAATATTTAACAATCCAAAAATTAAAAACTCAAGTCATCAACCCACGAATAGAAATCGTTTGATTTCAATTTTATTTTTTTTCAATTCCATTGAAAATGACTCTTTGTGACAATTAGATAACAACCAAGCACCAAATAAACTTCCATTTCTTCATACTTTAAAAACCCATCTCTCTTTAGAAACCATATATCACTTACTTGCCATCAAAATAGAGAGCAAAAAATGGTGAACCTAGTAGCAGCACAGAAGCCATTGTTGCATGGGCTGATGAAGATGGCTGGGGTCCAACCCTACACCGTAAACATCGAGCCAGGCACGTCGATGAGCTTCTGGGTTCCAAACAAAACCATCAAGAAACCCAAAAAAGGAGAGAAAAAAACAACCATTAGTAAAGAGTACTTATTGGACAAACCAACCAAACCAGTTGTTGTTCTTGTGCATGGTTTTGCAGCTGAAGGAATTGTCACATGGCAATTCCAAGTCGGTGCCTTGTCCAAAAAATACTCCGTTTACATCCCCGACTTGCTCTTCTTCGGCGGCTCAACGACCGACCAAACTGATCGGTCCCCGACTTTTCAGGCTCATTGTTTGGCCAAAGCTCTTGCTAAGCTTGGTATAGACAATTGTGTTGTTGTGGGGTTTAGTTATGGTGGCATGGTTGCGTTCAAGTTGGCTGAATTGTATCCTGGTCTTGTTCGAGCCATAGTGGTTTCTGGCTCGATAATTGCAATGACTGACTCGATCAGTGAAAGTAATTTAAGCAGACTTGGGTTCTCTTCTTCTACAGAGTTGCTGTTGCCTGATTCCGTTAAGGGACTCAAAGCACTTCTCTCTGTTGCTACTCACAAGAAGCTTTGGTTCCCTGATCGACTTCACAAAGACTACCTTGAGGTTCGTTAAATTTAACTCCTTCTTGACGCGTTTACTAATCAGGAATTAAGTTTCTGCTCCCTTTCATTTCTTTACCGATTACTAAACAAGTCATTTATGTCACTGAGAATATGCAGTGATTTGTTTTTGAAAGCACTTAATTAAAATACAATACTGTCTCTGCTGGTTTAATTTGCATGACTTGCTTGGAATCACATGGTTTATACGGATTGCTTTTAGGGTCCGTTTAGTTGGGAGGAAAGAAAATAGGAAGGATGGAAAGATTTGGAGGGATAGAAAACATGAGGGAAGGAAAGGAAAATGATTTTTTCTCGTGTTGTTCACCAGTGTTGTTTGGTAAACAAGAAGGAAAGAAAAAATAATTTTATCACTTTTACTATTTCACCCTTATATTATATTTTATATATTAAAAAAAAAATGGATAAGATTGTAATTTTGACTTACCCAAAAACTTTCCCCTTTCTTTCCCTCTCATTTCCTCCCAGTTTTGGGAGGAAAGAAAATGGTGGGTCCCACACACCATTTTTTCCTTCCACTTTTCCTTTCCCTCCATTTTTCTCTCCATACCAAACACACACTTCTCCATTTTCTTCTCTCATTTCCCTCCACCCCTTTCTTTCCTCTCCCTTTTCCTCTTCCTACCAAATATATGACAATGATTATTAAATGGACTGATTAAAGGATACCACTCCATGAAGTCTGAGTAATAATAGAAGTTTTTTCATTACAGCTTTTGTCTTGTCATGCTAGCTAATTGGTATTTATATATATATATATATCGTGATCATTTCATTTGCTGACAGTTCTTATGTACGAGTGTTAAAAAGATGTCACATGTGATCATTAATTAAGATATATATATATATATGATTAAGATCTTGCTCTAATTTGTCATATTTCTTCTTTCAGATATTAATTAGATGTTTGTACATTTTGAGACAAAAAATCAATACGGAGATATATGATTTTTACAAAATTCTAAAACCCGATCAGTAAAATTAAAATTAAAATAGGATCCAAGATATCATTGAAAATAGATATGAGAAAGTTCATGGACTTGAGAATTTAGATCCTGTATTTTCCTAATTAATCGAAGCTTAGAATTTTACTGTATATATATATTGTTTCTAATAAATTGCATAGCCACAAGTCCAACGGTCAGCCAAAAAAAAAAAAAAAAACCTGGAACCGTCGGTTCGAACTAGAGCAGGGACCGCTGGTAACCTTAGAATCGGAACCGAATCCGGTTTTTTTCAGTTTCGGTTTCGATTTTCTGCCGGTTCCACGGTTCGAACCGAAACCTTGTCAGGTCTAGTCACAATTAACATTTCTATAGAAATTATTGTCTAGATTCCCGTATGTTTTTTTTTTTTCCGGTATATTTTTTTTTTTCCCGTATGAGACTATAGTTTATCACATCTGAAAATCGGTTTTATAGTTATAAACCAGATTATCAAGTGTGATAAACTACGATCTTACACTAGAAAAACATAACACGTAAAACCCGTACCTATCATTTAAAAAAAAAAAAAAAAAAAAATTAAATGTGAAAGGTGAAGCGTTAAATGTAACTATCATTATCAATGCTCATCGCTCAGCTAACTCCACCAAAACGATAACTACACAAAGTTGATGAACCAACACTTTGACCCACTAAACAAGATATGTATAAGTACAGGGTAGTTGCGATCATGCGAGGATAATTTATTATTATAATTATGACATCATGATTGATTCTACTTAACTATTCATGATGATGGGCATCTTTAATTGTTTTACTTGGCAGGTGATGTTCACAAACAGGAAGGAGAGAGCTGAACTACTAGAGGGACTTATTATCAGCAACAAAGACCGAACCATCCCTAATTTTCCACAGGTTTCTCACACTATTTATTTGTTTACCGGCCCTCTTAACGTGTATTCTCGTAACACATCTTAAGGTCAATTATCGATACTCATAGTTGGCATAAAGATATATTTATACCAATTATTAGAACCGATAATTGACCTTAAAGTTTGTCTGTGTTAACACACGTTAAACATAATATGTTATTCATGTATGGTCTAACTGAATGACTTACATTTTGCAGAGAATACATCTCCTGTGGGGTGAAAATGATCAAATATTCAATGTGGAGCTTGCTTACAACATGAAAGAGTATGTCTACTCTTACCTTTTCAAAAATCTTTGTTAATGCTTTTACAAAATACAATTGCACTCTATCATATCTTCTTCAACAAGGTTAATTACTCCAAATTGCATCATAAAAAATTTATACTACATTGATTAAACCAGATTGACGATCAATTAAATCTAACATGCGAACCAACCGAAGTACCCAATAGTCGTAAACAGTCGGAAAAGCAAGTGATTTTTTTTTAAAAAAAAATTCAATTTTAATGACTGTGTTTGCGGTCTCTATATCAATCTAAAGATGGCTTCATTTGGATAAATTACAGGCAACTAGGAGACAATGCAACATTTCAAGGCATAGAAAAGGGAGGTCACTTGGTTCACCTGGAGCGACCATGCGTCTACAATAGGCGTCTCAAGCAATTCCTTGCTTCGCTGCATGCAGACATATCCGAGAAGTGACAAATTACACTATCTATTTGCAAAAATCATAATGTATTCAAATATCATAATCTGTGTTGTGAAGAAGAATGAACAACTCTTTTGTTATGAAGAATAGAGAGGTTGAAGATAATTATTTACTATTACATTAAGTTCTTATAAAACTTTATATGGATTGTTAGATTCAACAAATGATATACATGAAATACATAACAGTAATAATGGAAGCAATTAGCAAGAATAATACATATGAGAGGAGGAATGTGACATTTACTGGGAAAGAATCAGAATAGATACATGAGGGAGAAACGCTTCATTACCAGTTCAACCGAAAACATTTATCGGAAGGAATTCTGAATTTCTTCCAGACTTCTTCCTCTGGTTTCGGGGACCCAAAGGGCCACAAAAGCGATAATTAAAGCAGATGTCATTGTGTAAATAGTAAAGGTTCCTGTCCAGTGACAAGAAACCACAACCACCGGTAGTTAGATGCCCACGAAAACGCTACAACCGACACAGAACGTACAAAGAGAGCTCAGATAGAGAGGGAGAGAATTACCTCCAGTGCTCCAAGTCAGAAGTAAGTTTGCAGTCATTGTAACTACCCAGGATGTCAGCCAATTTAATAAAGTTGCAATGCTGCCGGCAAGGCCCTTGATATTTACTGGAAGTATCTGAAATTTGTGAATTCGAGAATTCAATTTTTAAACCCTTTTCAATTACAAGCTAGCCAGCCCCTGTTAAGAGAGCTAGAACTCAACCAAAAGCAATCATTGCATTTCTTACCAGTGTCTGGGAGGTTTGTCAAAAAAGATATAGAAATTTTCAAATGTTAATGGTGCTTATGACTATACAAGGTCAAACATTAACTACTACCATCACCAAATAGTTCACTCTATATAATAAATCATATGTCTAAAAATCTGAAGGAAAAAAATTGTGATCCAAATTTTTGCATACCTCAGACATTATAACCCACAAGGCCACAAGTGGAAGTCGGTTTTGTAATGCACCGACTTATGAAACTAATATAAAATAGGCTAGAGTACTTGTGTAATTGACGTAAGAAAGAAAAGTTGCAGAAAAATAATAATTAAACCTTTCTTGTCTTTCGATACAAAAACCATCCCACGTGAAGACCTTTTTCATTTAACCTTCTCTCTCTAGAAACCAGCACTTGCCATCAAGAGAGATCAAAAAATGGTGAACCTAGTTGCAGCACATAAGACATTGTTGCATGGACTGATGAAGATGGCTGGGGTCCAACCCTACACTGTGGACATCGAGCCAGGCACGTTGATGAGCTGCTGGGTTCCTTGTGAGACCGTCAAGAAACCCAAAAAAGGAGAAGAAAAAAAACATCCAATATTAATAAAGATCAGTTGGACAAACCAACCAAACCAGCGGTTGTGCTTGTGCATGGTTTTGCCGATGAAGGCATTTTCACATGGCAATTCCAAGTCGGTGCCTTGACCAATAAATACTCTGTTTCATCCCGGATCTTATCTTCTTCGGCGGCTCCACGACTGACCAAACCGACCGCTCCCCAACTTTCAGGCCCATTGTTTGGCCAAGGGTATGGCTAAGCTTGGAAAAGACAAGTGTGTTGTTGTGGGGTTTAGTTATGGTGGCATGGTTGCGTTCAAGTTGGCCGAATTGTATCCTGGTCTGGTTCGAGCCATCGTGGTTTCTTGTTCGATCCCCCTGACCGACTCCATCAGTGAAACTAATGAAATATGTGATGCACATTCTAGAAGGTGATCATAAATTCTAGATAATTCTAGCATAATCTAAAACAATTGTGTAAAATAAGTTGTAGTAGCTTCTAGATTTTTCAATTAGTTAATTATGTAGAATTATAGAGAGGATTCTAGAAGATTCAAACACTTCCTAAAGAGCCTATAAATAGGCTTCAATGTTTGTAATTTGTATCACTTGAAAAATAGAAACCACAACTACTTCAATAAATTAGAGGAGATAAAAAGCTCCTTGCTTTCTACAACCATTTCCCAACTAATCATTTCCTTCATTGTATTCATTAAGCTTCAACTATCTTCAAATACTAACAGTGGTATCAGAGCCGTGTTCGATCATTGTCAAGCATTCGTTGTTGGGCGTTCATTCATAAGCTGTCATCATGGCCGAATCAAGTCATTCATCGGTTTCAATGTCGGTTCCAATAATTCAATGGCGACAACTACGATTTCTGGAGCATCAAGATGAAGACATTCTTTCAGTCTCAAGATCTTTGGGAGATAGTCGAAGAGGGTGTGGGCACTTCAAAAGATGAAAAGAAAAAAGGCTCCAAGGCCATTGTTCTTTCTTTAACAAGCTTTAGCAGATGAGATGTTTCCGAGGATCATGGGAGCAACACGTGCCAAGGAAGCGTGGGATATCTTGAAGGAGGAGTTCCACGGTAGTGAGAAGGTACGCACGTAAAACTACAAACTCTAAGAAGAGAGTTAGAAAATATTAAAATGAAGGATTCTGAGACTGCAAACAATTATTATGCTAGAATAAAGGGAAATAGTTAATCAATGAGAGCCTATGGTGAAACTGTTTATGATAAGAAAGTTGTAGAAAAAATATTAGTTAGTGTCACTGGAAAATATGATCCAATAATTACGGCTATAGAAGAGTCGAAAGATATAACTAAACTTTCAGTGACAGAATTAATGGGCTCTCTAGAAGCTTATGAAAAATAGGCTTAGTCAAAGAAACGAAGACTTTGTAGAGAGTGCTTTTTAGTCTAAACTAAATATTCAGTCTAAAAAATCTGGATCTGGGTGGAAAAAATCTAAAAGCAATTTTAGAAGAGAAAATTCTAGAAACTATGATAATCAAGATAAAAATAACAAAATACCCCACCTTATGGTATTTGTAAGAAAAATAGCCACCTAGAAAAAGATTGTTGGTTTCGTGGGAAACCACAATGTAGAAATTGTAAAAAATTCGGACACGTAGAAAAAGTGTGCCGTTTAAAACAAAATCATCAAGCTAATTTTTCTGAAAATAAAGATGAAGATGGAGTTCTCTTCTACGCTTGTCAAGCTGCAAGTGAAGAGAAAAATGATAAGTGGTATATAGATAGCGGTTGCAGTATTCACATGATGCAAGCATCTTTTGCGATATTGATACATCTAACAAGTCACAAGTGAGGCTTGGAAATGGTGCACTAGTGGAGGTAAAAAGAAAAGGTACTATTGCCGTCGAGACCAAGAAGGGAAGAAGACTCATAAAAAATGTTCTCTTAGTACCCAATTTGCAACAGAACTTGCTCAGTGTGGGACAGATGATCCAGAATGGCTACTCTCTCCATTCGGAAAGAGATTCCTGCACAATCTATGACAACAACAATAAAAGCAAGCAGATAGCTCGAGTAAAAATGGAGAACCAGAATTTTCCTATTCAGTGGAGCTATGCTACATAAGCAGCTATGAAGGCGCAACTAGATGATTCTTGGTTATGGCATTGGCGGTTCGGTCACTTCAACTTTCAAGGATTGAAGATACTCCATCAGAAAAAGATGATGAAAGATTTACCTTTCATCAAAGATAAAGATGACGTATGCGAAGGTTGTCTACTCGGAAAGCAACATCGCCAAGCATTCCCTACAGGAAAAGCTCAAAGAGCCAAAAGGTTGCTGGAGGTGGTGCATACAGATGTTTGCGGTCCAATGAGAACTCCTACACATGG